>VBSM01003176.1:32790783-32822619 GCA_008086735.1 Cheirogaleus medius
AAAAAAAAGAAAAGAAAAGAAAAAGAAAAAAAGAAATGTATAGCATAAGATAAACACCTGGGACATTATTAAGAGTGATATCAAGTAGCAAAGGTCAGATGAAAATGTCATTCCAAAAAGTTGGATAGACTTGAAGTAAGAAGAGAGCCTTGAGCACCAGGATTCTGTTTCCCAGGACTGAATTCCAGAGAAACCCAAATCTGGCACCTTGCCTGAGTACCTCATAAGGAAAGCCCCATAACAACAACCCTCTCCACAGTAGTAGGGTTCAGAATTGTCACCGAGTATTATTAAAGGATAAAGCACAGAACAACCTGGTGTCTTATGAACAGCATGAACAAACTTAATTTCTGATTGAAGTTTAGAACTGATTATCTAACAAAATATATTCAGCACAATGCTATAACTTGGTTTCCCCATATGAAATAAAAAGAAACATTTAACACCAGCTCCTTGCCTTATGGAAGATAAATCAGCAGTTGTAGAGAGGCCACCAGTGGTGATTGGGGTAAAAGCTGAATGTGCCAGGCCAGCACACATAGCCCTTTGGAACAAATGTGAAGTAATATATCGCTACAACACATTGTACTATTATATTATTTTGATTAAGTGACATTAAGCCTTTGAAAGATACACTATTACAACATGGTATCACATGGATCTATCACTGTTAACCAATAGCGATGGAAGGTATTTGATCATTAAAATTCAAAACAAAAAATTGTTGTTGACTGTTACCAGTGTTGATGACTCTGCTAAATTCTAGCTCCCAAGATATGATTATTGAAAGCAACAGAACTTAACCTTGTAAAACAAGAACTTTGTCTTCTTCCAGGTACCAATTGAAACAAGATTCTAATCAAAGTATAATCCAGAGGGATCCTCATCTATCACATAAAGAACAACTTTATACTCAAAAAGTTATCAATAAGTTCATACATTGTATGAAGAATATTTTTATTTGACAGAATTATGTTTCAAACTTTGGAACGTGATTGTTCTAGCATTGTATATTTTTCACATCTAGTATGAAATTATGTAAATATTTTTAATTTTATATCTTGTAGATTTATCAAAGGAGGAAAATTATTTTGTTTATATGTATATGCAACACTGACAGATTTCCATCCAAGTCATTGCCTTCATGCACATGTTTTACAGTGTACTGACACCACTGTTTTGAATCTCTTAATTTATACAGGTCATACTAATATATCTCGTTTTTCAAAATTCAGTTGTACAGTGGATATGTCTTGTTTTGTTAAATTTCTTGTTAGTTTTCTGAAACATACTTGCTGTGGGTCCTCTCCTTTCTAGCGGTCTGGCTGGAAACCTGCTACATGAGAATCTTGTAATAAAACCCCCATAACAGGGCTTCTTTGCCCAGATTTTACAATTACCAATCCAGCTTTTAAAGCACCCAACCTCCTATCCAAATTTAAACACAATCCTTCTTATGTAATACCTGTAACTATACAGATTTAGTATGAAAACTGCATAAACTTAATGGGAGCTATACAACAACAAGGCAAAGAAGGTGAAAAGTAAAGAGAAACCATGATGGGTAGCCAATTCCTCCTGGTCTCACTGGGAGGAAAGAACACAGATGGTAGGAAAAATTATGACTCTTCTTTTTTCACTGCTGGTCCTTGTAACTCACAGGGCAAAATAACAGCTCTAGAGTTCAACTACTGGAGAATGAGATTCAGCACTCTGCTTTTCTTTTTCACTAACATTGTTCTTGGTGAAAATTGTATTTATTCGTGTAACAGAAATTAAACATCAGCACCAACAGAAAAGGATTCAGTGTCCTCTATTAAACATCAAACCACTTTGTCAATGGGAAAAGCTGTCCCAATTGTTTTAGATCCTGCCTCTGAATGTTTATTGTCAAAGTATCCTTCCATCCTTTGTTAGTGTCTTTACTGCCAGGGCTTGTATATTGGACTTAAAATCAAATACAGAAAGGTAAAGTAAAGGTTATTTACATAGCCAATCTTAAAAACTAGAATATCAACACTCTTTATAGCAGTGTTTAAGCTTTTTGAGTCATGAACATCTCATAGTTTCATGCACCCTCTGGACTTTAGAAGGAAAAAATACATATACATACATGTATTTATATATGTTGCCCCACAAATCTCAGGTTAAGAGCTTTTCTTTTACAGAGAGCAGGAAGTAGAAACTGAAAACAGGAGCCTATTTAGTTGATCATTTGGATTGAGGGTGAAGCAAATGCTTCATATAGGATTGTCACAGATGTCTGCATCCTCCCAAGCAAAAGTTCCCTCTGCATTGTTCTTACCAACCAGAGAAGAAAAAAAAGAACAGAAACCCCAAACAAACAAAAACAGAAAAAAGGTACAAGCACTCTAATTCCTGTGCCCACATCACAATACGCTCAACCTTAACATCTTGAAGGTTCACTTATCCTCATCCATATGTTTTTTTTTTTCACTTAGGCCTTTAAGGTGGATAATGCTTTGAATAATGGGAGTACGTGAGGCCAAGCCTCTACTTGCCTGCCTCAGAGCAAATATTTGATATTGACTAGTACAAAGTTCTGATCTTGATATAGGAAGAGGTCAAGAGACCAGATAAACCAGAGCAAGGTTGAAGGGGAGAGGATGCAACTGGGAGACAGAACAGCTTGGGAAGAGACAAATACATTATTAAAATTAAGAAAGGTTGAAGCTAATACATGTTCAGCAGTTTATCTTTAAAATCATTTTATAATAATTATAAGCATTTGCTACATGTTCTTGTCTAAACACTGTAACTTATCACTTAGAAACATAAAATGAAATATTTTAAATGCAAGCCTGACCCTACACTGCATGAACAGGAATAGAGAAGAGGGATATTTAAGCCATTTTTCTGGCATCTCCATCTGCATTTCAACATGTCAGAACTAATCAACTGATCTTTTCCATCTCAGTTAATGACAACTCCATTCTTCAAGCTGCTCAAGCTGAAAAATGTCAGGAAATCCTATTGACTCTACTTTTAAAATATACAATCATTTAACTCTCAAAATAGCCCCCAACAGGTAGGTACTATGATTACACACACTTTTTAGAAAAACAAAGTAAATCAAGACTCAAAGAGGGTAAGTAACTAGTCTATGTTATATAGTTACAGGTAGTAGAGCCAGAAATCTGTCTAGACAGTCTTAACTCCAGAGCACAGGCTTTTAATTAATTAGGAAACATTACCTCCTAAAAGAAATTAAGACCTGTCTAAAAACTATTACAAGGCAAAATTAAACTCAGGAATAATATAGGCTCATTCTACGGATTTGTTCCAAAGTCACTAATTTAGATTGTACAATAAAATATATCCAGAATAGCTATTAGGAAATATATTTTTAACGCTCAGAATTAAATACATTTAATATTTCCCTCTCATTATGGTTATTTTTTTTTTTTTTTTGAGACAGAGTCTCACTCTGTTGCCAGGGTTAGAGTGCCGTGGAGTCAGCCTAACTCACAGCAACCTCAAACTCCTGGGTTCAAGCGATCCTCCTGCCTCAGCCTCCTAAGCAGCTGGGACTACAGGCATGCACCACCATGCCCAGCTAATTTTTTCTATATATTTTTAGTTGGCCAATTAATTTCTTTCTATTTTTAGTAGAGACGGGGTCTCCCTCTTGCTCAGGGTGGTTTCAAACTCCTGACCTTGAGCAATCCTCCCGCTTCGGCCTCCCAGAGTGCTAGGATTACAGGCGTGAGCCACCACGCCCGGCTATGGTTATGTATTTTGGTAATACATTTTTAAAAATAATTTTTTTTTCCTGGCCACTATACTTTGAAAAATATAAGAAAATATTTTGAAGAAAATTTAAGGATGACTATAAAGAACAATTTCTAGATAAGTTAGAATGTAAGCTCCTAGAGGGCAGGAACCATATCTATTTGGTTATTATATACCTACATCTAACATATAATAGGTGTTTAGTTTTATAGATATTTCACACACACACACACACACACACACATATATATATCTTTCCACAAGTCGCCCACTTCCCACTTCTTGATACCTATAATGTTACCACCATCTCTTGCGTAAATTACTAAAACACTCTTCTTCCTGGTCTCTCTGCTTCCATCTTTGCCTCCCTAGTCTCTTCTCAACACACCAAAATAAGCCTTTTACAAAGAGCCGGATCATTCCATTCCTTTGCTCAGAACACAATGGCTTCCCAAGCCCATCATAGTAAGGTCAAAGTCTTTTCCATGGCCTAGGGCTGTGATCTCCCCATTCCGTTATTACCTCTCACCTCGTCTCACTACTCCTTTCATTCGTTCCACTCCGTATGACTGCTATTTATTCCTCATACGTGCCAGGCACAATCACACTCTAAGGCCTTTGCACACTGTGCTCTCTGCTTGGAGAGCTCTGCTTCACATTATTTACATGGCTTTCACCTACTTCATACCTTTGCCGAAATGTCATTTCTTCAATGAGTTCTACCCTGCCCTTTATTTAAAATTGCAAACCTACCATTACCTCAATTACCCATACTTTTCCTTTTTTCCATAGGATTTTATCACACTTATAACATGGTATATAATTTAATGATGTTTATGGATCATCTGTCTCTAAAAACTGGTGCATCTCAAGTGCTCAGAACTGTATCTAGCATAAAAATGCCTGAATGAATCTTTATATCCCACATGATAGTCAGTATGTAATTACTGCATATAGGTCATGAAATACACTTAGTATGGATGAGGATGCTTACCAGCACATAGAGCCTATTTAGTTATCAGATCCGTAACTAAGACGACTTGATATACACACCAAAGATGTAACAGCACTTACCTCCAAGGAGGAAACTCATTGGGATAGCAGTCAAGGGGATCTTTACCTTTATTGTAATATTACAATTTTTCCCACAAGATTTAATATACAATTGAAAATGAGTACAAATTTAAAAACAAAATAGTAATGAAACGTTTTGAATGTAACAGAAGAAAAATGAAAGGGAGCAGGATTTTTCAATCTGAATGGAGAAAAATTTTAAAGGCAGAGTAATACAAAAGGGGCTTAAATGCAGTATGAAAGTTGGTGTTGACAAGTACTTAGAATAAACTGGGATATTCTTAGGTCATAGAATAAAATAGCCTAATAATTTTAAATGAATGGATTTTTTTTTAAAATAAGATGGTCCTACCCATGTGTGAAAACTAAATCCATAACTTACAATTGTTCATTTCAATCCTGTGATTCTGTAGTGCCTAAAAAGACAGAGACATGGGAAAAATAAACTTTAACACTAAAAATGTTATTTTAAAAATTCCGCCTTAAAACTTTTTCCCTCAATGATGAAAACTGAAGGGTCATGAATCAAAACAAGGTGTTCGAAATTCCAAGTCAGTTTTTATTAGTATCACTACCAAGTATTTTACCTGGCTTACCCCTTCACTTCAAGCCTAGTATAACCGATACTGCTTTATTAGGCTGTGCATATATTGAATAAGTAAATTTAGTTTCCCGGCCATAATTGAACAAATTAGTGACAAACCAGTGAAGATAAATTCACTTCAATCAGAATATAGTATGTTTACAATATGAATGGGTCATGTCAAACTTCATTTAGCATCAGCATATTAGTTTGATGGCTAACCTAATAGAGAAATGTCTTTGTTTTGGGTACTCATGCATTTTTTTCATGTACTTATAAATAGGGCATTTTCAAAAAATTTATGAAAGCTGGAACCGTGGAGCTTTTCCATAAAGATTTATGAAAAATACTCTTCCAATATGTTAGTCAGAACAAAGCCTAAAGCAGTTCATACAATAAATAGCCACTTATTATGAGCTTAAAAAAATGTTCAAGTATCTTTTCCATTTATATTTCAGAGGTATCTCATTAGCATTTATACAGTAATTTTGAGCAAGTGGTTTTTACAGGGCAAAATGGATATAGTTTCTTACGGTCTTTGCAATGGATCTTTCCCCAAATACTACATTACACTCTAAACAAACATGCTACTGAAGAAATATAACAATTCAATTTGCTGGTCATAATCTTTTAAAAAGTGAACATATTTTACTATAGAATGTGGTATCAACTCAAATATGGAAAATTCTGCATTCTCACAAATGTGTCATCATTAGGTAAAAATTCATCTAGGCAAAATAGTATTTATGCTTCCATTTTATTGTTTTTAAGAATTAAACTGCCACCTCAGTAGTCTTAAGAGCAATATAATGAAACATACATACATTTAATTTAGACTTATGTCCATCATAGCTTCAAAGGCTTCCCTGAAATAAGGCTGGGATTCACATCTTTTTCCTTAAGGAAAGAAACACTAACAGTAATTTTGTTATCCTTCTACCCACCCACCCTCATTCAAACAATTATAACTGATGAATTCAAGTCTACCATTTTAAAATTGTCTGCTACAAGACATTCATCTGATCTGCCTCCCTGCATAACAAGTATTTCTTACATCTAACTGAAAATAAATCATTTTTTAAAAGCCTAAAAGATTTCTCTTAACATGAAAGTTTATCATGATACTGACTTTTTTGTCCAATACATAGGCTAAGTGGTTTCTTACCACATTCAACTCTAGTGAATTTCAGTAAAAGCATGAGAGCTCTTCATAAACAGTTGAGAAGCTTTAAAGTGAATTTGGTTATTTTCTTATTACATGAAACAATGGCTTGGATTTTTATCAGTAATATTTTAACAGCTCCTAAACAGGGGCTTGAAAAGGAATCAAGTTTGCACCAGTCCAAGTACCTACAGTAATATGATAGATGCACTCACCACCAACATTTCACACTATTTCACTCCCATGCTTTTAATAACAAGCATTTCTCACTAGAAATATTGCATTAACATGGAACTTTTTCAAACTAAGTGTAAAAAAAGTCACTTGCTTAAAAGAAAAAAGTATATTAGTTATTTTCAGCCAGTCAAGGTTGAAATGGCCATTTATATTATTTTTAACTTCTGCTCTAAGTTCAGAAATGATTTTGCATCTGATCATCCAAGATGGGAATTTGTTTTGCCTGTACCTGACAGAATAAAATGGTTAATTAGCAATCAGTTCACCCTTTGTCAAAAAGATGTTCTAAATTTATACACTACAAACTATCTAATAAATGATATCTGCATACTACACATTTCATGTTTATATTATGCACCATTTTAGGGGAGAGGAAAAACTTCACAGGGAATAATTCAAAGGATATAGAATAATATCCTTAGAAGGTTGATTTATACATATGAGTTCTGTATAAATTGTAAGTGGTCATCTTAGTTGGACTGTAATAAGCCCCTATAATGCAAAAGCTGACTCGAAAGGCACCGTATAAAGCACTGAAATTCAGAATTTAGCCATTGCTTTTCTCTTGTCCAATACAAAATTATCTGGTAGTCTTTGCTGTTGACTCTATTAAAATGTTCAAAGTTCAGATTACTTTACCAACAAAAGGAATAGGAAATAATAGTTTTTAAATTTTTCAAGTTAGAGGAAAAATCTTATCACACAGCAATGAAACCTGAGTAAATGGAAGTTTGTGATTACAGAATATGTCCTTCATTAATACATTATTCAAATTCCTCCATGGCATCAAACTGTAGTTTAAAATTCAATAAACAAGAGCCCACTTAAACACAGGATCAAACTCTACCATGAAATGAGGAATTATATAAAGCCTATTCAGCCCTAAATATAGTTTAAAACAATGAACAGAACACATTTCATCTAAATAACACCATTTAAACAGTTCTACAAAATAATGTTACTTAAGCTTAATATGTGTGGTGCATCATGTGATTCCAACCATTCAGTAAAAAAGCATTAATGAGTAACAGCATCCCCCCACCAGCTTGAAGCCTGTAGAGTTGATTACTTTGGCCGTATTTTTTCAAATAATTAGTAATGCCTTTTAATATTACAAACATATCTCAGTACTAGAATCCAATATATTTTGGTGCTCCTGAGGCTGCCTAAAAATGAAAAGGCATCCAAGTGAAGTGCATTATATACTTACTATACCTCAAAATTTCAGTGCCTAAAATGTGAAATAGTTCTCTATCATTTAACAGTCTGCCTTATAGCAAATTCTAGTAGATTTTTACTTTTAGGATTTTATTGTAACTTTGGGAAATTAGTGGTAAAACATATGGTTTTAAAAAACAGTATGTGGCTGCACTTAAATTCACATAAAAATAGCATTTTTACAACCATATTGAAATTTAATCCTTTTACACAGGTTAACAAAATGTATCACAAGAAAAACTAAACATTGGGTTTAACAAAAGCAATACTTCTGAAAGTGGAACAATGAAAATTTTTTTCAAATTTTTTACAAATGGTCACCTCTGGGTCAATTTACCACACTAGGGGAACAAAGGTGTTAAAATATAGCTGTGCTCAACTGAGCCACTTAATCTGCACTACAGTATAGTACTTGAAATCAATCCTAAAGTCAAGATTTAAAAGCATTTTAAGAGACAAGACCCTATGTGTTTTATAGCCACCTCAGTAAGAGGTACTTTTCCTTCCCAAAGTCAAAGCTTAATTAAAAGATTGACTATACATAAGTTTTTTTCCTCATCATATCTTCAGTTCAAAACACTATTATCATTGGTAATACGGTCTATATCTTGTCTGATCTGGATGATGTGGTCCAGGAAGTGGGGTTTGAGAAGGCGGACCCTGCATTCGTGGAGGAGGAGGTGGCCCTCTTGGTACAGGCCATATACCAGGACTCATTCCCCCTGGTTGTGTAAATGGAGGGCTTAGAGTTCCTTGATCTTCAGTGAACTGGGGTAAAGAGTTAGGATTATAATGGTGAGGAGGGGGTGCAGTTACAGGTGGACCACCATGTTGTGGTGGGGGAGGTCCTGGAGGAGGATGATTCATATAAGGTGGCATCTGGGCAATAATATGTCCAGGGGGAGGGGTTATTGGTGGTGGAGCAGAGGTCATTGGTGGAGGTGGAGCTTGGCTATATACCAAGTGAGGAGTACCTGCAGCCTGGGGAGGATGTGGCATTGGATGGCTTATTGGTGGTGGAGGAGGTGGGGGTGGTGCATAATGTTGCTGTGGAGGCATAATATGATGAGGGTGCGATACCACTGGTTGACCCTGATATTCAGGATGATGGTGAGCAGGTGCTGGGGCAGGAGGTGGTGGTTCTCTAGCACCTGAATTTGAGTCATCCTGAATAGGGACAGTTATTAAATTGCTGTGTTTTCTTGTTGAAATACGAAAGGTTTCCTGACTGACCGAACGAGGTGGAGGTGGAGCCATAGACAATTCTGCTGGAGGAGCACGAATATCCTCATGTGGCTGATTATAGTGCTCATGTGGCACATGTTGCAAAGGAGGTGGTGGCATCATGATGTGCTGCTTTGGCGGAATATGGCTCATATGATGCTTGTCTGGTGGCATTATAAAACGATCAGGGATTTCAGTTGGTGGTGGGGCAATAGGAGGATGAACATTTTCAAGCGAAGCACAGGTAACAGGTTTTTCAGCTCTCATATGGCGATGGTTGATATGAGCCTGTAAGTCTCTCTGAGACAAATATGTTCTCTTGCACCCTTGAACAATGCTACACATGAAGAGAGAACCTCGTGTACACTGCTCAATTCGCTGCACAGGATCACTACAGCTAAATTAGAAAGGAAAAAAATTTTGATTTACTAAAATAAGAATATTAAAAAAATGTACTAATTTTCAAAAATATTTCAAAAATTGCTACATAAAATATAGCAAAAAAAAGGTCACAATTAAAAATTACTCTACATGAACCTGTAATCTTCCCTACCTTGTTGTCCGTTGGCCATTAAGTATCAGCATTTCTGTCAACCTCCAAACCCTTAATATTAGACTTATGTTTTAAGAAGAGACCTTATTCCTCCCAAGACCTAGAATTTATCTAGTTTTCTAAAACAATTTTATGCTTTGTATCCATTTGCAAAAAAATCCAACAAGGACAAACCAAACGATTACTTATAATCGTGGAATTCAAACTTGTATAGTATTATTAAGCAATAAGTTTATTTGTTCAGCAAATACTATTAAGTGGAAGACACTAGATGCTGCAAGGACTACCACAATGAGTAAGATCAGCCTAATCATCAGAGTTCTTAATCTTAAACAACATAAACAATTTAAATTCAAACCCTGACTATCTAGAGTCTCTTAAGCAAGGGGTTTGCCAAATTGTCAGACAATTTACTACTATGAAGGAGTACTTTCTTGCCTTTCTAAATTTTGAGCACTAAATTTAACTTAACATTTTCTTAATGATTCAGGATCAAAACTATAACTATGCTTTATTTCACTATACTTAATCCACTCTTGCCTTTAAAGTCTTCTTGACATAGTGGAAAGAGGACTGAACCAGGAATACAAAGATCTGGGATCTAGTATTAGCTCTGTAATTTGGAGTAGTCATTTAACTGTTTTCAAGTTTGTTTCTTCACTTGTAAAATGTGGTTAAAATATCCACTGTAGCTAACTCATAATGGATTTTTTTATCTGTTTGCCTTACTTAAGAGAGTATTCTTAAGATCAAATGAAACAATGAAAGTGACAATATTTAGTCACTAGTTAAGCACTATATATATAAGCTATTATCACTGGCTATGTGTGTGAGGTCATTTGCACTATACTAAATGGCTCTATTTTGTTGGGTTTGTTTTATTTTTTCTTTTTGAGACAGAATCTCACTCAGGGATCCTGGGTCAAGTGCAGTGGCATAATAGCTCATCACAACCTTGAACTCCTGGGCTCAAGCAATCCTCCCACCTCAGTCTCCCAAGTAGCTGGGACTATAGGCATGCGCCACCACACCCAGCTAATATTTTCATTTTCAGTAGAGATGGGGTCTCGCCTTGCTCAGGCTGGTCTCAAACTCCTGACCTCAAATGATCCTCTCACCTTGGCCTCCCGGAGTGTTAGGATTACAGGCGTGAGCCACCGTGCCTGGCCTATATTCTTGATTTTGAGTTGTGCCTATTTTTCATTCTTGTTATATGGCTGGCATTCCTTATTGATACTACTATGCTTCCCTTCATTGGCCATGTGACACACTTCTCATGATTTGCTTCTGATTCACTGTAAACTCAGAAACATCTTCACATTAACAGGATGTGAGGCACTTTCTTTTGGGTGATGCTTAAAAGCAGCAGTATACGATATTTACATTAACTTTGGTTGCCATTTCTTCACTTCCTGATCTGGGTCTGTTAATCCAGATAGGCTTCTGTCCTAAAATAGCCAAGGACCACACAAGTAAGGTGCTTACTAGAGTTACATTTAGTACCTTGAAAACAAATTCCTTTTAAACATTAACATTAGAACACTTACGACAAGTCTTCTACATAATGTTTTATCACATCTGAAATCCTTTATTCCAATGAAGCAACCAAATTTACTATATAAAGTGAATGTACACCATGTTGGAAAATTGAGAAAACACCCCAAAAACGAGTGATATATACTTCTAATTTCCTAACTTTTCTGAATTATACTTCTATAGAAGACATATTCTTTAAACTCACAGTACAGATTTTATAATTGGTTACTTTAAAAACCTAATAAAAACATGCCCAAATAATTAGTTGTCTTCAGGTTGTCAATAAATCATCCCTTTCTCTCCCAGTGATATCAACTTCCCCATACTGTAAAAGAAAATCATCCCTTACAATTGTCTATAACTTTGTTATCAACTGATAACTATAAATCTTGAGTAGCTTCAAGCACAGGGTTATAAGGAATCTAAGAACCCTATGGCTGGTTCCAAAGAAGTTTCTCTCACAGACTTTCTTAAGCCTTCCTTTTTAAACTGATGATAAAAATTCCGAATTTATTCTGGTTTCTTCAAAACCATCCCAAAATGGATCTAGCTAGCTCTTTATAACTTGTGTGAGTCTATGTCATGATGGTGTTCTAAGATATACTCAAGACATAATGATCAGATTTGAAGGTAATAAATAAGAGCTTATACTTAAATAGTGCTTACTATATACTGGCTACTAACTATCTATAATCCAAGGACGTAGGTATTAATAGCCTCATTTTACAGATAAAAAACCAGCTTATGTCATATAGCCAATAAATGGCAGAACAGAGATTTGAACCCTGGAATTCTAATTCTGTAGTCTTTGTTCTCAATTAATACACCATACTACTTTCTCTAGTGTCCCATCAAAAAAAAAAGAACTGTTTTCAGTGTATACTAATTCTATGATGGCAAATAGATTTCTTCCCTTTGGCCAATTTGAACTGACTGATAGTGACTATGTAGCATTATATTTAAAACAAAAAAAAAAAGGCTAAAACCAACTCCTGGCTCACAGAGAAAGACTGGCCATGCCTACATATTTGATTTCCTGCCTGGTTTACATCACCCCCTAATCTTTAACCTAATTTATAAATCATTATTCTACAAAGTTTACCATTTAAAAATATGATGATCTTATCTTACCCTGGACACATTTTATCTCCTTTTTTTTCATGTAAAATAGCACAATCATAGCAAAAAACATGCTTGCATGGAATCTGTAAACAAAGACATTATAGTTAAGTATATTAAAACAAATCATTTTTTCCATAAAAAAATAACAGTAAGTTTAGTGACTTAGAAGGCACTTGATAACTATTGGGTTAAAATGAACATTAAACACTAATTATATAAAACTAATAACTTTTTTCAATCACAAAGCTTTCTGAGAATGCTATGCCTTTTTCCCAATAAATATATACATGCATATTTGCTTATACTTTCCAGAGGTGTAAACCTTATAAATTGCCACTCATAGTCCTGTAGGTTAAAAGCTCCTGAAGAACACTGTAATTATGTTTTATCTTATCCTGTTTCTCCTGAAACTATTCTAAAGCAACAAAATAACAAGTATCTCCTACATTTAATATAAGTAGTATTTTCCCCTAGTAGTCTTAAGTTAATAAACTCATAAAAACCTAAAAATAAAGCAGAAGAACAGAGTAAAATGACTTTAAAAACACATTTTTAAACTCACAACCCATTATTATTACTTTGCTATGATATACAGCAAAGCAACTGTGCACAATCCATGCCCTCTACCATCACAGACATATTAAAATCAATTCTTTTCAAACACAAATGCAAAACTGCCTTTTCTTTTTTTTGAGACAGAGTCTCACTCTGTTGCCTGGGCTAAAGTTAAAACTGCCTTTTCTTGAGCAATGACATATTAAAATTACTATAAAATTACAATTTGGGTGGTAAAAATTTTTTTAATGATTAAAATTCAATTTTTAGAAATTATACGTATTATTTATTCAGCTTTATATAAAAATTATGGCCATCAGAAATGAATAACTGATTTTATTCTGTTCTATTAGGAAAAAATTTTTCCTTAATAAACTAGAATAAATGTAGACTAGCTGGTATTAAATAGCCCAAAGAAATTATTCAGTTTTCAGAATTGGTGTCCTTAATAAAGTGATATTTTATAAGAATTCAAGAATTTGTCAAGATATTAAATTCACAGTATTCCAATACTTCCCTCAATTATTTCATACTTACCTATATAGTTAAATTTCAGAATCCTACCACTATGCAAATGCTTACATTTACAAAAACAGTATTTTATTTAATTAGACTTACCATTCGCCCATAGATTTTAATAGGCAATCCACATTTGTCACAGAAGTGAACTGGGGTATCATCTTTTTCACCTAAGATGTTAATCTGTTGAAATGATATAATTAAAATTTCCTTCTTAAGCAATTCTAAGATTGTATCTATAATTTACACAATAAATTCATGTTTTATAAAAGTTAAAACAGTAAAAAATGGAGGGTTCTTGGTATAATTCCCACATATTCCCACATATTCCCCACCATTATAGCTGTACTACCATCAGTCTATTTTTCTTCTTAAATAGTGTTAATGGTTATTGATTTTACTGAAAATTACTTCAAATTATTTTTGGAAATAGAGCATTAATAAACAAATGTGTGTGCTCAAAATCATAGCTATAATAAAAGTTCATTCCAGACATTCTTTATGTTATCTTGCATTGCTCCAATAAAACATTTTAAGTATCAAATACTTAAAATGTTTAATACTTAAAATATTTTATTGTTCTAATAAAATTTTTCATTTTAAGCTATACCTGAAAGTCCCAAAAAAGGTGTCCAGGAAATCTTCGCTGATTTCCAAACAGTTCGCCCCCTTTACAGTCATACCGTTCTTCTTCATTATAATCAAATCCTTCTAAAAAAAGAAAATGTTACTCATTAACTTTTAAAATTTCAAATTTCATTTTGGAAATACATGTACATGGCAAAATAGGCCTATTCACTGAAAAGCCCATCTAATGCCTTTTAAAGCTCTTCTAAGAACAAGATAATCAAGGCTAGTTTAAAACACCAAAAGAAGTGATCTTGTGATCTAGTCTAAATCTTTTACTTCATAATCAAAAATATTACTATATAGAGACTCATAATAACTCAACAGATTAGAAGATTAGTGACAAAGTCAGGAACAGAACTCAGATCTCTTGATGCCTATTCAAGTACTCTTATCAATTCATCCAACTATCTCTAGTATAAAATTTTACTGATTATCATCATCATGCTTATACAATTTTTTAAGATACTGATTATCATTTATTCTAGTCTATCTACAAAAGTGGTATCATGTTGCAAGAGAAAGATTTTATTGCCAAAAGAATATAAGGAAAACATAAAGCATTCTGTAGATTTTCTTCTTAGGCCTTAGTAAATCAGATATCCTCCTCTGATTATGTGTGATTTTAGAAACATTCAACATATTCATACTTTATCCTGTCAATTAAAACCTCTCCCCAGTTAATCACCCAAGCAGCAAAAGCCATATCCTATCTTCTCAGGTATATCCTTTCCTACACTGCATATATCAATAAACTTAAGATAATATGAAGATCAAATAGGCTCAATTTCTCTGGCCTAATTAAAAAGTTGATGCCAATCTTCTCATCTCATACAAAAGAACAGAAAACCAATGAACAGTCTGATGGGAATTCTAGGTAGAATCCAATTACCTAAAGTAAAGCTGAGAAGACAAATATATCCCCTCCAAGGTGCCAGGCTTCTCACGACTCTTTTGGCCCTAGATCTGGTAAACAGAGTAGCCAAGCACACAGGTTTTAACTTTACCCACATGACTAAGTTACAGCACCTATACACAGAGACACACACACAGACAGACTCACAAACAAGGATGCAAGAATTTTTTGAAGCTGATAGACACTCTAGTGTACTGCTACTTAATTATCTCCAATACACATGTAATTCAAAATAATACACATGTAGTTCAAAGTCAGGGTACTCTTTTAAGTTACACCTAAGTGTCCCTAGGCTCCTTTATGGTCCATTTATACCTTACAAAAGCTAGTGTGATCTAAAATTCAAAATAAGGAAAATCAATTTTTCAAACCCAGAAAATTACTGAGATCAACAGCTAAAGAAATCAGGAGGACATTATCATTTTTCAGAGTAGTTCAAACTGTACTCTCATCATTAAACTATATATATTTGTACAGATACCATACTGGCACCCAAAATTCAACATTTAGATTAATGCCTAGGAAAAAACCAATTTTTTTTTAACTCCATATAGGTGACTCTAAAGTATCCAGTAATTATCTTTAGCCTCAGTTTGCTCTATTGAGAGAAAATAGTAACAGTAGTTCTGTCTGTAGGCTTAGGGACAGGGGGAGGGAATACCTCAGAAGAAAAGGATAGAAGAGGATTTTGGTTTTTTCCCATTGTTTGGATTATTACAATAAGAATGTATCTGTAAATTACTGTGTAGTTTGTTTAAAAAGCCATAAGGGGGATGGGGAGCCTAAATTTACAGAGAGTACGGCAGTAGCCCTAGGTTATTATTACTACAATTTATAACACTTTGACTTCAAACATACTTGTTTAGATGGGAGAGAAACACTACAATAAAAGAAACCATAATATAAGGCATGTTAAAGCAGTCTGATTCTAAAAAAGAAACAGACAAATTGCTGGAAAAGAATAGAAAGTCTAGAAATACACACAAATACTTTTAGAACTTTAATTCATATATGATAGTACTGGAACTCCTATTCAATAGTTGGGACAATGGTTAACTGTTTTGAAGAAAAAATAAAGCCAGACTCCATTTTTTATTTTTCTTAACCACTTTGGTAGGGCGCTCACTGGCCGCGAAACCTTGCCCACAGCCGGCACTCATAGTCCACACGATAGTTTGTGCTGTGCGTTGACGACGAGTCCGTTTTGCTCTTGTGTGATGAGGAAAGCTTTAAAGCACTGAAAGCTTGTTTTACTTTACAGGCAGCTTTACTTATAATGTAAATAAGAATAGGTAAAATATACATATATGTTTTCATTACCTTATTTTTAAATGTTCACAATTTTATTTTGATAAATGAAAAATTAGAAAAGTCATATCACGGCTGTCGGCTAAAGTCGACACTCAGCTATGCGCCTTCATATCATGGCTGTCAGCTAAAGTCGTTGTGTGTGTTCATCTGTGGCTATCAACTATAGTCGACGCTGGTACCGAAGTGGTTAATAACCAAATATATACCCATCAATGTTCCAAAACAGTATCAGCAAACTTTTTCTGTAAAACGCCATATAGTGAATATTTTAGGCTTTGTGGGCAATATGGTCTGAATCACAATGACTAAAGTCTGCTATTAAAGTGTGAAAGCCACATATAATACTTAAATGAATAGGCATGGCCATGTTCCAATAAAATTTTATAAATAAAAAGAGGGCGAGATTTGGCCCACAAGCCATAGTTTGCTGATCTATACCGAAGGGTAAGATGAAAAAACTGTTTTATACTCATGGAAAAGTGAAGCCTTTCTAAGGATGTCATAAAACTCCAAAGTCATAACAGCAAAGACTGGATATCTATCTGACTACATTGACTCTTCAAACTTCTCTATAGTAAAAGTTTTATATACAAAATTCAAAAGATAAATGGGGAATATATACAATTTATTAAAAAAAGCCAATTTTATAATTTACAAGGAACTCATAAAAATCAAAAGACAACCAAACAGAAAAATGGAGAAATGTTATGAACAGAAAGATTCTAGGCAAAAGAAATGACCAATACTGGCTGGGCATGGTGGCTCATGCCTGTAATCCTATCACTCTGGAAGGCCTAGGCGGGTGGATCGCTCAAGGTCAGGAGTTCAAAACCAGCTCTGAGCAAGAGGGAGACCCCGTCTCTACTAAAAATAGAAAGAAATTAATTGGCCAACTAAAACTATATAGAAAAAATTAGCTGGGCATGGTGGCGCATGCCTGTAGTCCCAGCTACTCGGGAGGCTGAGGCAGAAGGATTGCTTGAGCCCAGGAGTTTGAGGTTGCTCTGAGCTCGGCTGATGCCATAGCACTCTACCCCAGGCAACAGAGTAAGACTCTGTCTCAAAAAAAAAAAAAAAAAGAAATGACCAATACTATGAAAAGGTACACAAATTCACTTATAATTAAACTAATTTATATCAAAACAAAATTTGTAAAAGGTCACTAATAGTAGTACTCCATATTAGTGTGTGGCCATATAAATTAATATACCTTTTTTGAAGAGCAATTTGACAGTATCAAATTCTAAGATGCACAATATCCATCAAGTTTTAAAATGTCCAAATTTGTGCAAAGTTATAAATTCTACAAAGTATACATACTAAACTATATGTATATTTACTGTAACACTGTTCATAACTAGAAAAATTGCTAAATAAATTATGGTATATATGCATAAATGAAATACCTAAACCCATATTTTTAAATGATGTATATTTGTATGTACTGGTAAGACAAAATCTCAAATGCATATAACATACAAAAGGGAATTATACACAAAAAATATTTCTGTATAAAATGTCTTAACAGAGACTATCTTTGGAAAAATGGATTGTTCAGAGAAAGAGGCAAATTTTACTTTTAATGTTATGTTTTTGCAATACTGTTTAGATTTTTTTCTAAACAATAGGCAGTGTTACTTTCAATAACAAAAGAAATAAAACCCCGCTGGGCGTGGTGGTTCAAGCCTGCAATCCTAGCACTTTGGGAGCCTGAGGCGGAAGGACTACTTGAGCCCAGGAGTTTGAGGTTGCAGTGAGCTATGATGACACAACTGCATTCTAGCTGGAGTGACAGAGAGAGACTTTGTCTCGAGGATAAAATAAATAAATAAAACCCAAAATATTTATAAAGGAAAAGTACAACATGCCAAAAGAAGTAAAAAAAGAAAAAAAAAGTTGAAGAATGAAGAGTATGTAAGTTAAAAAAAGAGAGATAGCTACAAGTAAATAAGATTACACAGATAATTTGGTGCAATCAGATATAACAAAAAGACTGTTGTAGCTATTAGTTTAAATAAATTACCTTCATCACCAGGTGGAGCCTTTGCAGGCATCCTGTTTATAGTCCTTTGAGTTCGAGGTGCAGGTTTGGCTTTGTTAGCTTGTTTGGAGATGAGCTTTATAGGAATTCGTCTGCGAACATCAAGACCACCCAACGATCCAGAACTATTAGTGCCTTGTAACTCATTGTCTACGTTAGGAAAAAAGTTGTAATTTTAGTTTTTCTTTTTGAAGATTATTCTGCCACAGGTACGAAACAACATACTCAACATTATCAATAGCTAAAGATCTGAGTTCTGATTTTAAATATATTGACTTAAGTTTAATGGCTAATTTTCTCTATTTTGGATAAACCCTCAAAGCAATACTTTTTAACCCTTTCTGAGACATGGAACCCTTCAAGAAATTGATGAAAGTTACAGAACCTCTCCCAAGAAAAGTGAACAATAAAATTTCTCATACAATTCCAGAGGAGTTTGAAGAAACATAAAATCATTCATGAACCCAAGATAATAACCACTGTCTTGAAGTAACTACAAGAGATTTAAAAACAAAAAAGAAAAAGAAACAAAACCATCCTTACCTCCATGTCTAATCATAAAGTATGCAAAGTAGGCACTCAATAAATTTACTAAGCTTAACTTATGTTAGCACAACCAATAAAACTGAAAGCACAAAGCTAACACTGATGAAGGCAAAATTAAATAATGCATTTGAAAATGAAGTTAGGTTTAAGCAAAGTGTGTTCTCTTAAGTGTAAAACAGTTATCCTAAAAAGTATTCAGGAATATAGCAAAAATTACTATAATATTTAGTAGTAGAAATATGTAATAATGTATTTGTGCTATAACATTTCTAGAGACACACATGTGACTGAGTTATTCTTAGTCAGCATTGTAATGGAAAATCATAATTTAGGATACATAGTTTCTGTGCTTCAAGTAGGTCTAAACAACTGATACCTTCTAGTACCTTTGCTTATTATTATATCTATGAAATAAATTAACTCCTGTCCCATGAGGAATAGGAGCATTATTTCAAAGAACTGACTCCATCTAAAGCTTAACAGTTACCTTTTTCAAATATATGAATCCAGAAAATAACCAAATTTACCCACTAAAGGCAAAAGGGAAAATGCTGACATAGGAAATGCAAACAACATAATTTTTTAAAAATTGTAATGTTTTAGACATGACAAGTTATTGAAGAAGGTTGTGTGACTGCCCCTGCAGGAAATACTATAATCAAGATTCATAGCTAAACTGTCCACATTAAATTCAGTAAAGCCAAATTTTGAAGTAGTAAGCTAAGCCCTAATAACCTCCCAGGCTACTAGGGTTACACATTAAATTCATATTCATTTGTACTTTTTCTGAACAATATATAAAACAAAATTCAAAATGGGTCCTTAATGATTACTTTATATATCTTTCAGTCTACCTTCCACTTTTATAACAGCTAATCCTCAAAAAAAAAAACAAAAAAATCATGGAAAAGGGATTATATGGATCGCTAAAATCTTGAGTTAGGATAAACTCAACTTGATCAACTTTCAACATTTCACTAAATGGACCAAAAAGTTGACTAATGTATTTCATTGTAGTCGCTTATCTATGTAAAAGTACTTACAATCAATGCAATGGCAAAAAGATAGATATGACAGAATGACTTTTTGTCTTGCTTAAAAAGTATTCCTGACTTTTCAATGAAGTAAAAGTTTTTGTAGACAGATACTTAAGAGTTCAATGCTGTCCTTTAGATATTACAAGGACTTGTAATGATTTTTCCTTTGAATGATGAAAATACCTACACTTCATTACTGTAAGCCCTTTTTACACCACCCAGAAGCCTTGAGGTCTCTACTGTTGCTTGGACAGCCTACTACTTTAAAGAGTCTGCTGCTCCGTATTACTTTGCTGTTTGCCCCACCAATCGCAAGTTCATAGAGTACAGCATTTAATAGTGATAACATTCTCATTTTGTTTGGGGCTTTTTTGTTGTTTCATAATTAAGAAGCAGACCATATAGCACAATTTCCTTTTGAATATAGTAACAAAACATAAAGCCCATAACAAAAAGTTGTTGGATATTACACAGAAAGTGCTAATGTCAACTGGCCATTCAAGGTGAATTCACATTAAAAAGAGTGATACTCTTAGTTTTTAAAAATATTTATTTAGGATTTTATCTTATATAAAAGGAACCAAGAAATATTTTACAAAGTTTAGGTTGCAGTTAGAAAAGTGCTAACTCTTAGAATGACCAAAGAATGAATCTAACATTAACCAGGAGATTCTTGGAGTAGTTTTTCTAGCAAAATTCTATTGAAACATCTTCATTTTATGTTTGAATTTTTCAGCATGATCATAAAATGGGTCATATTTGCATAATGTTCAAGGGTTTCATCAATTTTCCCAAGGACTTCTTAATCTTTTGATGTTAAAATAATTCTTTAGAGATGCGTAACCTGATATAATGTCTTCAATTAACTACCTAACTGGCATTTCCTCATTTGCCAAAGGCTTTATTTGTGATTCAAATAGTTATCAAATTCATGTTTATGAATTTCATGAAAACCTGAATCTTTTGCCAATTTTCTAATTTTACCTCATAATCAATGCACAGTATTTGATACTGTCTTCTGATATGAAACATCAAGGAGACTGACTCATAAAAGAAATTAAAAGAATAGATAAGCTAGTGTTAAGCACTAGCTTATGGTGGGGATAAGCGATATGAATGGGAACTAATGGGAACTATTTTTTTTAAGTGGTTAGCTCATTAGTGAATATTTTCACTTTAGGATGACTTACTTCCTTAGGCATCTTTTTAACTTTGAGAATGAAGATAAATAATTTTTACATAACAGCCTCTAACCTGTGGCAGGGACCTGACTCCCAATTCCAGTAACAGACTCAAATGAGAAATATTTTTCTAGAGTTGAATGTTTGCTACTCTAGCATCAAGATCCCAGAGTTTCAACACTGTAAAATTTCCAAACACTGGAGTTCCTTAGGGCCTGGTTCTAGGCCCTCTTCTCTGTATCACTCTCCTTAAGTGATCACATCCATCCTCATGCTTTAAAACATCAGCTATAAGATACTAACTCCCAAATATGTATTTTCTGTCCAGATCTTTCCTCTGATCTCCACCTGACATCTCCCCTCTTTTTTTTTATTTCAGCATATTATGGGGGTACAAATATTACAGTTATGTATATTGCCCATGCCCCCCTCCCCACTCGAGGCAACATCTCCCCTCTTTTGACTCAATACATATCTCATACTCAGCAGTCCAAAACCAAACTCTTGTTCCGAAATGCTTGTGTCCCACCTCTACCAAAAAAGACTGTTTTCTTTCAAGTTTTCCCCAACTCAGTAATGAGCATTACCCAGCTGCTCAAACCAAAGACCTAGGCATTTCTCCTTTCTCTCACATACCTCCAAATCAATCCATCAGTAAAATATGAGTTCTAACACCAAAATACTTATTGAATCTTCCCATTCCCCTTCATTTTCACTAAACCAAGCCTCCCTACAGGTCTACTGCAATCACCTTCTAAATTGGCTATTTACCATTATTCTTGCCTCCCTCTCTTCCACCATTCTCCATAGAAGAGCCTATTATATTTTTTAAAGAGATTATGTTCCTGTTCTACTTCTGTTCAATGGCTTCATATTCACTTAAATTGAAATTCATATCTTTAGCACTGCTTTCAATGTCCTGAACGATGTGACAGCTGCCTTCCTTTCCAATCTCATTTTAGGGCTCTTACCCTCTGGCTGTAACAAGGCTGCAGGTGACTGTCCTTCTCTACATTTTCCTACCTCAGTGGTTTGTACTTGCTGGAAATGCCCTTCCTCCTAATTGAATCCATGGCTGGATTCTTCTTATCCAACAGATCTCATCTTACTGTTACCTTTCCAGAAATACCTTCTCTGACCACCCTTTCTGAAATTTCCTATTAGTCTCTCCACAGTACTCATCTATTTTCTTCAAAGCACTCATCATAATCTGTTAACATTAAGTTTTTTTAAAAACCTGTTTATTGCCTGTCTTCCCCAATAGAATGTAAGGTCCATCAGGTCAGAGACTCAGTCCGTCTTGTTTACCATTCCATTTCCAAGCCTACATATATCTGTAGGTATCTGGAATAAATAAATAAATAAATATCTCTCCTTATGTAATTAAGGAGATATTTGACAAATGAGAACATCTCCAACAATACTTAGGAAAAAGCCTTTTTTATCTACTTGTGATGCGGTCGATATAGCAGTCAGAGCATTTTTTAACTCCAAGTGCACTCATTCAATATCCAAGAACCACAAGGAAGCAAAAGCCAAAAGCACAAAACAAAGGCTGGAGCCACTCTTACTTGGAGGAAGGGCTGAGAACGTCTTGATTTCAAGCTCTTCTTCCTTTGTAAATACCCCCCAAATGGTGATGAGTTAAGGACCACGGCCGAAGCGCGGGGCACGCTTCGGGCTTAGGTAGAACAGTTGCTCTGAGTTTGGTCCCCAAACTACATCCGACTCTCTTCTCTCACCTCTAGTCCATGAAGAACCGGAGAGAGAGACAACGACAAGAGGTGACCACCGCAGCACCCGCCCAAAGCTAACTGAGAAAGCAGTGTGTCTCCAACCCACTCTCGCCCATCCACTTCCAGCGTAACGAGGTTTCCCCAACTCTGAAACTGGAATCTACCCGCCAGTCCCCATAACGTAGGGCAGAGAAGCTGGGTCAAAAAAAAGAGCCGAAGGTCTCCCGTTCCCACGAGGCCTGCGCCGCCCACCGTCCCGGCTCAAAGCGAACAGAACCAGGGAAGAAGCGGCTGTTGCCGGCACCGAGGAGGTAGGTACCGCACCGAAGGGTAGGCCGGGAAGCAGCAGGCCCCTGCCGGGTACAAGAAGGGGTCTGTGAGATTTCTTTCTCACTGCCACACCCCAGTGTTGGAGAGCGAGCATAATTCCTTTTGCTCGCTGGGCGACCAGCCCCAGACCGGCCAAGGGGGCATGGAACCGGGACCCCCACTGCCTCCGCCTCCTTACCAGTGTGATCCATGATTCGGCTCGCAGAGCACAGTGGGAGCGGAAGTCAACCGCGCCGGAGTCGCAGCAAGCGCGTGCGCGCTACCTTCCGGAGCCCGGGAGGCGGAAGTGCGACCCGGTCGCCCCAGCCTAGGCCTGCAAAGACTTCCTTCTTTCGCCTCCACTGTCCCACTCCAGTAAGGGAGTCAGGCATAGTTCGGGCAAAAGCAGAAAGAGCGAGTACGCGAAGAGCTTCACTGTTAAGGTTGCAGAAGCTTCTCATATGCTTCAGGAGAAAGTAGCTTTTAACGGTGGAAAGGACACTGACGGGGGAGGGGGAGAGCGGTGGAAGCCAAAGGAATAAGCTCCCGGCAGGTAAGGGCCGCCCGCCCCACGGAGCGGTGCCTTCTGGGACTTGTAGTGCGCCGGCGCCCTGGAGCCAGCCAAGCCCGCTGCGCAGGCTCGGCCGTTGCGCTGGTCCCACCCCGGCGGGCGGAGTAACGGTTTGGAATCCCCCGGGTCTTCCAGCCCGCGTCTCCTCCGCCCGGTCTAGGAAAAGTGTAAACACGCGCGCTCTGGAAGGCGTCCTCCATTGGGAGATTGCCCACGGGAGGGCTGAGCTCTGGGAAGCCCCCAGCTAGAGAGAAAGGCTCTGTGCTTATTGTCTAAATTTTGCTTTGTCGTGACGGAGCTTCCTAGACTCACGCAGAGCAGACCTGGTATATGCCTCCGTTCCCCCCTCTTAACAGTTGAAACATAGTGCTTGGCTACCACTTGTAGAGAAAAGGCTTGTGGCGGTACGAGCCCTTCGAGCACCTCCTAAGGACTGGACGCAAGGGCCAGGAGGAGGGCGAGTGCGGCGCAACTGCCGCCTCTTATGGGGACACCTGGCAGCACCGTGCAGAGTGGGGCTCAAGAAGGGGAAGATAGAAACCGAAGGAGGTGAAGGGAGCGCCAGGGCTTGGCCGGAAGGGAGGGGTTGAAAAGGAAAGGCCTACAGTGAGGAAGAGAGAGTTACCACAACAGGCGGTACCTAGTTCCAGTTCTTGGTCCCAGGGGTTTGTGGTTGCTGCTGCTTTCATCTTCTTCAGCCAAAACAAAAGGAAAGTGCCAAAGGGCGATTCCTTAGGACCTCAGTGCAGTTGCCACCTCGCAGACTTGGCTCATTTGTGTCCACTCCCTTCTCCAACCCTTTACACTTGATGTTCACAGATGAGTAGGAAGGAGCACAATTAGTGGAAAACACAAGCTTGGGAGTCAAGGGATTTGGGTTCTATTCTTGCTGTCCCTTGGTGACGACATCATTACCTTGGTTTATTCACGCTTTCAGTGCCAGAGTTCCTAGATCAATAGAAGATTATTATATTGACCTCTTACAGAAATGTTTCCCTGTACAGAATTCCAAATAAAGTATGTGTAGCCATGTGTTATATCTGACTAGTTGTACAGTAACAACTCTGAATAATATTGTGATGGTCAATACTATTTAATGTACCTTGTTATTTGGTGATTATTTTACTGGGATCTTTTAAAAAACTTTACCACTATATATGCAGCTTTATCAACAAGTTTTTAGGTATATTCACAACAAAGGACTTTTTTTTCCTTGGCTCAAGAGTGAACTACAGACGTTCATGAATCAAAATTATCCTTGCTTTTGTTACAATGTATAGTTCTGTATTACTAAGTGGTTTTTCAAGATTCTTTCAATTGCTGAGAGATTATTGTTGTTTGGGGATTAAGGAAAGCTCATCCTTTCTCCTATACCTCTCCCTGTTTGTTTAAATACAGTGCTGATATGGTCAGACATTTTTTTTTTTTTTTACCAATTTGGGGCTGTAAAAGAAGATAATTTTCACCTAGGAATGCTTTTTGTTTTTTCTAAATCACACTTAGCCAATTTAGCCTATCAGCTAAATTTCAGATAGATCCAAATCAGGTTCAGAATAATAATATTATTAGTGTCAACTGATGCTAATATTTAAAGAATTAGAATTAAAAAGAACTTTCAAATTGTATTTTATATAATTTATTCTGTAAGTCAGAAGTTTTGTCAGCCTGTTATGTTGCATCAAGTTATGAAAATTTACTGAAAGAAGATTCACTTACTTTAGATTTGATAAAATGTTAAGCATGTATCATTTGATTTGATTTGACATCTGTTACTTCCATGCATTGCTTTAACATCTGTGCTGTGCATTCATTTTCCCTCTTAATTGTGGTTACTTCACATTACCAATGCAGTAGCAGTGTGACAAATTAATCTCTTATCTAAATTGATATGTGAGACTGTACATAGATTATTTTATTACTACTCTCTAGTATCCCTTATTAGTGACCTGTGTGCTGTAACCAGTCACATTTTTTAAATCAAAAGTCACAATTAATATTTATACAGCATGCTACTGACCTAAGGTTTATAAAAATGAAAAGTCATCATAATGAACAAACTGAAGCACTGAGGTGCCTACTTTTACTAACAGACCTCTACCAGCCTGTGAATTATAAGCTAATGGCCTTCAAGATGTTTTGCTAGCCTTCCATTTACATGTCTATGCTGTGAGAAAAGTAAGATACATATCAGCTTGTTTCCCCAAGAGCTTCTTTCAGACTCTTCAGTATTAGATCAGGACCTTCATCTCCTAATGCTCTTTCAACTCTATCCCACTGAGTGCCTAAGACTGCAGAAGGCAAGAGCTGTCTAAATAATGGCCCCTACCCCAAGGACCATACAGGCTAGCATTTATAGAAATGCTTAAAGATCCATATAATTAAGTTCTAAGTGTTTAGAGGGAATGCAGTGCTACCTTCATTCAGAGAAAGTAATGAGCAGTGGGACTAAGGGTAGTTAGATAGGCTTTATGAAGGGATTTAAGCTGAACCTTGATGAACAGATAAAATATGGAAAGGAGCAGAGCAATGTAGGAGGCATATCAAACAGAGAAGAGCAAAGGCACAGATGCGAGAATTGTATGGCTCTTATAGAGGACAATGATCAGCTTTACCTGTACTGTTGATCCATGTTTGGGAGTACTAACTAAGGTATGGTTGTAAATAACCTTGAAAAAGTAAAATTTCACAGTAACAGTTGAGAAATAGAGCGTGTAACAAAACTTAGTGCGATATATTCATGTAAACAATGAAACCCAGCAAGATATATTCAAAAACAATGAGCACATCTTAAATTTGGGGAGAATAAATACTGTTACACCTAAGAGAAGAACACCAAGAAGCCAGAGATACCTATGATGGCCAAAATGCCAGAAAGTATGAATGAATTATTCATAAAAGAACTGATCTTGATAGTGTCCACTATATGTTAACAAGTTTCATAAGTAGAAATGGATGGAAAAGGCAGTAGAATATACTGGTTAGATATATGCCTTATCAAGTTATGACGGCCAGCTTTTCAAACACCATCAAAAACTAGGCAAGAGACAGATTCATGGAATCAGAAGGAAATAAAGACTCTAAGGACTGAACATTGCCGATTCAAGGCATTTTCCCACTCATCTCTTTAAGAAGATTACATCTTTTGAGACCTGGCAATGTACATACCCATTTGAAAAGAAGCCCTTTGATCTAGAGAGTTCCTGCAAACTTCCTTCTTTTATAAGAAGGAAAATTTTGCAGTGTATATCCTTTGAGTTGGGTATGCCTGCTCCTCCCTACAGCTTCTTTGCTAACAAATAAGTGCTTTGTTTTTTCTCCTTTTCTATTCAGCTTACTCCTGAAAGAATGTTTAGGGTATTAAACTGCTCTCTGGCTATGCCATTATATTATAAGCAAGTAATCTGTGATACTGTTTCCTAGACTTAAGAAAGCTTTCATCTCTGGGTCCCCTGACCCTAACCTCAGCTGCCACTCCATCATGCCAGTTGTAAGAGGTTTCTTTGGTGCTATGGTTTGAATGAATATGTCCTTCCAAAATTCATATGTTGGAACTTAAACCATTTATTGGTTTTAAGAGGTGGGGCCTTTGGGGAAGTTACTAAGTCATGAGGGTTCTGCCCTCGTGAATGGAATTAATGCCCTTATAAAAGAGTCCTTAGAGAGCTGCCTGGCCCTTTTGCCCTTCTACCAGGTGAGGATACAGCAACAAGGTGTCATCTTGGAAGCAGAGAGCCCTCACCAGACACCAGATTACTGACATCTTGATCTTGGACTTTCCAGCCTCCAGAACTATGAGAAATAATTTTGTTTGTTTGTTTTTAAATTACCCAATCTCAGATATTTTGTTACAGCAGCACGAACAGACTAACATACCTGGTTTATTTGGTTTGTAAATAGACCCTGTTCAACTGTTTAAATAAATGTATCTGTATGTGTTACATCATAGTCCAGTATAAAACACAAACTCACACACATAAATATATATGTAAGTGACATGAAACTATACTTACCCTTCCTATATGCAGTGCTCTCTGCAATTTCTATTCTACCCTTCAAAAAAATGTGCTAGTTATAACACACTAAAATGATGTCAGAGTACACTGATGGGTTGCAATTTAAGCTTGAAAACCACTGCTTTATATCTCCCATGGTGTTTTGAAGAGCTTATACTATTCTAGAAATATCTGAGAGGAAGGATAAATCTTAGCACTGGGAGGACTAATCCCTTATACATCTGTGCAAAGGGGTGAAGAGGAAGAAGATAGATATCCAAGGCCAAAGAATGCCAGGAAACCTAAAACACAGCTACTTGGAGTTTATTTCTTATAATTGATAATGGCTTCCTCCAGAACTCCAAAGGAGCAAAAAACAATTCCTAATGGTAGATTTAACACCTATCAGTCTCTCCATTGGGGAAAGTACTAGGCATGGATTTGCAATTCTTACTCCCACCTTAATAACTACCTCCCCATCTAGGCACCTGCTCACATGCTGCCTTCTCTGATTGACTTTTGCAACAGGTAATACAATGTAGTAGAGAAAGAGCATGAGCTTTGGAATCAGGTAGAACTAGGTTCAAATCTGAACTCTCCCTATGTGATATTGGACAATTATTTAAGTTCAATTTTTATATCAGTAAAATGGGGATAATGATAGCTTTCCCCAGAGTTGACCTGAAGATCAAAGGAGATGACATCTGTAAAGGCTTTTTATTGCTTGCCAAATAATGGACCTTCAATAAATGTTCATTTCTTTTATTCCTCTTGATAATTACTGCAGAACACCCAGGCACTATCTCTTTTAAGATATCACTTTCTGGGCTGGGCAAGGTGGCTCATGCCTGTAATCCTAGCACTCTGGGAGGCCAAGGTGGGAGGATCTCTCAAGGTCAGGAGTTCAAAACCAGCCTGAGCAATAGCAAGACCCTGTCTCTACTAAAAATAGAAAGAAATTAATTGGCCAACTAAAATTATATAGAAAAAATGAGCTGGGCATAGTGGAGCATGCCTGTAGTCCCAGCTACTCGGGAGGCTGAGGCAGAAGGATTGCTTGAGCCCAGGAGTTTGAGGTTGCTGTGAGCCAGGCTGACACCACTGCACTCACTGGGCAACAAAGTGAAACTCTGTCTCAAAAGAAAAAAAAATATATCACTTTCTTCTTTGTATTGTGTCAACATGCTTATTTTATCCACCCTACAAGTAAAGCTCCTTAAGGATAGGGTCCATTGTTCCTTCATATTTGTATGATACACAGAACTGAGCAGAAGGGACTCACAAAATATTTGTTGACCTACTAAAGAATGTCATCAAAGATATGGCCATGTCAAAATTTAAAAACATTTAAAACTTGTACATGAATGTGGAAAATAACTGGCTAAAAAATAAAAAATGTATGATGTAAAGGCACTGATAACTAAGATTGTAAAGAACTAGTAACAATTTATTACACCAATATTCAGAGTTCACTCAATAAAATGAGCAAAGATCATCCAATGCCAGAAGATAATGGCCCATGTGTATAGAGGTTCTGCTGGGGGACATACAGCCAAAAAATATTATGTCCAGTGAGGATGTTATTCAAGCATACAGGCAAAAGACAGTCATTTTCAACCATGAAGGAACTCAAGCAACACAACATGCCTGAGCTTTTTGGGGGGTGGTGGGTGGAGGTGCACTGTGTATATGTGTGTGTTTATTTATACATATATATACATACAACAATGAAATCTAGCCAATTAGAGAAATTAAAATTTAAAACTCAGGAAGTGAAAAACTGTGGTAAAGTAATTTATTCAAGCATTTATTAGCGCCTACTATGTGTCAGACACTCTTCTAGGTACTACAGATATATCAGTGAACATTATTTTGCCTGTGAAAAACTTAATTCTAATAAAGTATAGCCAGTTTAAATATTCAACTTTACTAATACTAAGCAACTATGGAAATTTTGGTTGCAGAATAGAAGGTAAATATTATAAACCTGGACAAAACAAATATAACAGGAAAATTGTAAAGAACAGAGGGGACAGAAAGCATGTAAGTACTAATTTTTTGCAAGTCATCTACCTTCACTGTTTGGAATTTAAAAGTAGTTTAAAATGCAGTCATGTTCCACATAGCGATGGTTTGGGCAACCATGGACCACATATGCAATGGTGGTCCTATAAGATTATAATGGATCTGAAAAATTCCTATTGCTTAGTGATGCCACAGCCAGCCTAACAATGTAGCACAATGCAATACTCATGTTTGTGGTAATGCTGCTGTAAACAAACCTACTACACTGCCAGTCATATGAAATTATAGCATATATGATTATGTACCATACATAATCCTTGGTAAGAAATGACTACATTATTGGTTTATGTAGTTACTATACTTTTTAATCATTATTTTAGAGTATACTTCTGCTCATAAAAAAAGGTTAACTGTAAAATAGACTCAGGCAAGCCCTTCAGGAGGTATTCCAGAAGAAGGCATTGTTATCAAAGGAGATAACAGCTCCAGGCCTGCTGAAGACCTTCCAGTGGGACAAGATGTACACAGGTAGAAGACCGTGATATTGATGATCTTGACCCTGTGTAGGCTATGCTAATGTGTGTGTTTGTGTCTTAATTTTTAACAAAAAAGTTTAAAAAGTAAAAAATTAAAAATTTTAAAAGAAAAAGGCTTATCGAATAAGGAAAAATGTTTTTGTACAGCTGTACAATGTGTTTGTGTTTTAAGCTAAGTTTTATTACAATAATCAAAAAGTTAAAAAAAATTGGCTAGTCCAAGTACAGTGGTGTTTACAACTAATTGATCACAACCAGTTACAGATTTCTTTGTTTCTTCTTCACTTGGCTAGCCTTAAAAAAAAAAAAAGTTTAAAATTTACTATTGATGGGAGAAAAAATTTTTTTATAAATTTAGTATAGCTGGGCGTGGTGGCTCATGCCTGTAATCCTAGCACTCTGGGAGGCCAAGGTGGGAGGATTGCTTGAGCTCAGGAGTTCGAGACCAGCCTGAGCAAGAGCGAGACCACATCTCTACTAAAAATATAAAAATTAGCCAGGTGTTGTGGTGTGCACCTGTAAATTCCCAGCTACTGGGGAAGCTGAGGCAGAAATCGCTTAAGCCCAGGAGTTTGAGGTTGCTGTGAGCCAGGCTGATGCCACAGTACTCTACTTAGGGCAACGGAGTGAGACTCTGTCTATAAATAAATAAATAAATAAATAAATAAATTTAGTGTAGCCTAAGCATACAATGTTTATAAAGTCTACAGTGGTATACAATAATATCCTAGGCCCTCACATTCACTCACCACTCACTGACTCCCCCAGAGCAACTTCCAGTCCTGCAAGTTCCATTCATTGTAAGTCCCTATACAGGTGTACCATTTTTTTGTCTTTTGTACCATATTATTACTGTACCTGTTCTATGTTCATATATACAAATATTGATCATTGTGTTGCAATTGCCTACAATATTCAATAGAGTAAAATGCTGTACAGGTTCATAGCCTACAAGCAATAGGCTATACCATATAGACCAGGTGTGTAGTAAGCTATACCATCTAGGTTTGTGTAAGTATACTTTACAATGTTTGTACAACAGCATAATGCATTTCTCAAAACATATCTCTGTCAATAAGCAATGCATAACTGTATTAAGAATAACAAATTCAACTTCTTGGAGGTTTCCTTAATTTCTTTTTTTTGAGACAGAGTCTCACTTGGTTGCCCGAGCTAGAGTGCCGTGGCATCAGCCTGGCTCACAACAACCTCAAACTCCTGGGCTCAAGTGATCCTCCTGCCTCAGCCTCCCAGGTAGCTAGGACTACAGGCATGCGCCACCATGCCTGGCTAATTTTTTCTATATATATATTTTAGTTGGCCAATTAATTTCTTTCTATTTATAGTAGAGACGGGGTCTCTGCATATAAAAAAAATGCTCAACATCTCTAATCATCAGAGAAATGCACATCAAAACTACAATGAGATACCACCTAACCCCAGCGAGAATGGTCTGTATCAAAAAATCCCAA
>VBSM01003176.1:32822719-32853199 GCA_008086735.1 Cheirogaleus medius
ATATATGTAATCCTAACAATATTTGTACCTCCATAATATAATGAAATAAAAAAATATATATAAATAGATAAGCAGATAAGGCAAATATGGCAAAATGTTAACAATCCATATTGGTGGTGGGTGTACTATTGCATCCTTCTTTCAACTTTCTGGTGTTTAAAATATATGTAATAAAAAGTTGGAAAAAACTTGAGACAGCCTCATGTATAATATAAATAAATAAATATAAACAAAGAAAATAAAGGATATCTGGTGTTATGGACTGAATATTTATGTCCCTCCCAAAATCCATATTTTGAAACCCTAACCCCCAATGTTTATGGTGTTCAGAAATGGGCCTTCGGAAGGTAATTAGGATTAGATGAGGTCACGATGGTGGAGCTTTCATGATGAGATTAGTGCCCTTATAAAAAGAGACACTGAAGAGCTTGTTTGCTCTCTCTCTTCACACACATGCATTGAGGGAAGGCCATGTGAACACACTACAAGAAGGCAGTAGCTGTGTGCAAGCCAGGAAGAGAATCCTAACCAGAACTCAGCCATGCTCTCAGACTTCCAGCTTCCGAACTATAAGAAAATAAGTTTCTGTTGTTTGTACTACCCAGTCTATGGTATTTTGTTTTGGCAGCCCAAGCTAATACAGACTTTGGTACCAAGAAGTGGGATGCTGCTGTAACAAATACCTAAGTATGTGGCAGTGGCTTTGAAACTGGATAATAAGTAAAGACTGGAGGGATTTTGAGGTCCGTGCTAGAAATACAGACATTAAGGACAATTCTGGTGAGGTCTCAGGCAAAAATGAGGAAAATGCCATTGGAGGAACATGATAACCAGAGGAAAATTGATCCTTATTATAAAATGGCAAAGCACTTGGCTGGCCTGTGTTCTATTATTTGTGAAAGGTAGAACTTGTGAGGCTGAAATTGGATATTTAACTAAGGAGATTTCTGAGCAAAGTGTTGAAGGAGAAGGTTGGTTCCTCCTGACTGCTTATAGTGAAACGTGAAAGGAAGGAGATGAATTGAAGAAGGAATTGTCATGCAAAAAGAAACCAGAAATTAAATATTTGGAAAAATCTTAGCCTATCCATATTGTAAAAAACAAGAAAGATTGCTCTGAAGAGAATGTTAAGCATGTGGCTGATTCGATAAAAAGATCGTGAGTGTTATTCATGGACTTAATCAGCCATTTCAACAGAAACCAGGAACAAGATGGGATTATACCAGCAGAGACACTGCCAGGTTGATCTAAAGGGGACAAAGAAGGAGGCATAACATGAAGGAAGTCGTTTGGACTTCTTGGATTTTACAGGACAGGGCCATAGGGCTATTCAGCTGTGAACATGTGCTATCCTTCAAGAAAAAGAAGGACTCCAAAGGTAATTCGGAGATCATCAGAACTGCCCCTCCCGCCACAGGTCCAGAGTGCACGAGCCCAGGGGGAAGGGAGAGGGCAAGACTGCTTCCACCTCGGTTTCAAGGGGCTGCATGGGCAGGGCCCTCCCAGAGAGCCACGTGGTTGGGGCTGCCCCATCAGCAATGGGAGTGATGCTGCCACCTCAGGGAGCCTAGAGGGCAGAGCACCAAGCCAAAGAGGAATTCTCCCAAGCCTTAAGATCTAATGGAATTTGCCTTGCTAAAGTTTTGGACTTCCCTGGAACTGATTACTCCTTCATTCTTTTCCTATTTCTCCCTTTTGGAACGGGAATGTTTGTTCTATGCCTGTCCCGTCATTGTACTTGGGAAGCACAAAACTTGTCTGGTTTCACAGGTTCATAACCGGAGAGGAATTTTGCCTCAGGATGAATCATACCTCAAGTCTCATTCATATCTGATTGAGATGATATTTAGATGAGTCTGAACTTTTTTTTTCATTTTATTTTGTTCTTTCTTAACAGCTGATTACCTACATCCCATGGGATCTAGAAAGACTTTGGACTTTAGATTTCAGAGTTGATACTAGAATGAGTTAAGACTTTGGGGGTGCGGGAGATGAAATAAATATATTTTGCATGCAATAAGGACATGAATTTTAGGGGGCCAGAGGTCAGAATATTCTGAACTGAATGTTTGTATCCCTCCAAAATTCATGTTGAAGCCCTAACCCCCAGTGTGGTAGTATTTGGATATGGGGCCTTGGGGAGGTGATTAGCGTTAGATGAGGTTATGACAGTAGGGTCCTCATGGTGAGTTTGTTTAGTGCCCTTGTAAGAAGAGACACCAGAGAGCTTGCATGTACATGCACTGAGAAAGGGCCTTGTGAGCACACAGCAAAAAGGCAGCTGTCTGCAAACCAGGGAGGGAGCTCTCACCAGAACTGACCTTGGACTTCCAGCCTCCAGAATTGTGAGAAAATAAATTTCTGTTGTTTACACCACCTAGTCTATGGTATTGTGTTACAGCAGCCCAAGCTGACTAATACATACAGGAATGACTTAATTTTTCCAAGTTACACAGAAAGTCCTTGACAGCACCATAAAGATAGCAATAAAGTTTACTTGACAGAGAAAAAAATAGTCACTCGAGTGCAATCAACTTCTCATTGAGATGCTAGAAAATGATATACTCTTTGTCGGCTTTCTAATTTGCTATAGGGGGAGGAGAGTGTCAGTCTTCACTCAACTTGAGCTATTCCACTTATTGTTACTGTTTGCTTATCTCCTGCAATAAGAGACAATAAAAATGATAGCCTAGTCCTCCTTAACACTTGGCTAAGGCACCAGAGGAATTCAGAATGAATCTTGTTTACCCAGCGTCCAGTGCAGGACATGTTTTGGCCCCTTCCTAACGCCCCAGGGGACAATCAAGCTGCTTTCTTGGAACCTGTTTCTACTTGTCTTCAACCATCTCCAGGGTGCTAACCACACCATCAACATTCACTCACCTCCCAGTATAAAAACACATTGTGGTGGTTTCTTTAATTATAGAATTGGCTCCGTGTTTTAGTATAGTAGTTAAAGGGTTTGGGCTGTGGAATTTTAGCTTTGCCATTTACTTCCTGATTGGCCTTCCTTAGGGAACTCACTTAATCTTTCCTTGTCTCAGTTCCAATTATCTGTAAAATGGGGACAGTTGTTCCCAACTGTAGTGGGTTTTTTAAGAATAAATTAGCCAATGAATTTAAATAGATTAGCATCACACCTTACACAGTGCCTAAGAAATAATGAATGTTAATCATCTTCATCTTCCTCACCATCTTTTCCAGGTAGATAAAAATCCTAAACTCAAACCTGTTTAGGAGATGATGTCCACTAGGTGGCACCAGCCACAGCTAAATAAAACCTCCCCTTTCATCAAAAGTTCGGAAGTCAGGAAGAGACAGAAATAAAATACAGTGGCAATATGCAGTGTACATGTATAGATATATCCATATTGTAGCCCCCAACCTAAGCATTTCATCCATAATAATTACCTAAAGCATGTCTTACCAAACATGTTCTGGTTTGTGATTCCCAGGCCCCAAGAGATTCTGATGTGGAAGGGTCAGCAAACTGAGAAAGCCTTCTATTCTGTTTCTGGGTGTGGGGTGTGATACTAACCTGCACCATCTCAGGTGTGTAGTTAAGGTGGTCAGGTTTTGCTGACAGCTAGGACTTTTGTTTTGCATAAATCTGTTCCTCCTACTTAGGTCATAGCAGGGTGTGATTTGGAGAAGGACTCTGTTGAAGGTCAGAGATTTTGTGCCTAACACGCTGTGGGAGGAAACTTTTTGGGTCCAAGGAGAAGGGAGCAGACAGCATAGGGACAGCAACCTGGTTGGAAGAGCAAACGAGTTCAAATAAGGTTTTTAGAAGTTTTTCTATGTGATAAGTAAGATCAACAGTGCTTTTGCAATTAGATGTTTTTCTGATATCTGAGAATTCATAGTAAAGCAAGAACAAAATGGGCTGGACATTTAGGTTACAAGACTTTTTACTTTTCTGTCTTATGATTCTTTTCTGTTGTCCCTAAGCCTTCAAGTAAAATCTTATTAAATATATCCTAGTTATGTCTTAAGGAAATAAAGGATAGGGCCATGTCCATCTTTGGGATGGATTATTATACAGTTGGAACTGAATTATAGAATTAAAGTGATAAACTGTTTTAAATTGTGAAAGTACTTGTTAATACAGATAAATTGGATAAAAGCCTGGGATTCCTACAGTTTCATGGGATAGACTGTTTTGTCATTTGGATATCAAAGGGCAGGGTGATCCCAGAAGACTAGAACCAGCTGAATTTCTAGGGGCTGGCGATGATGGATCCAGAACAGGGAGGAGTTGACAGAAAAAAAAGCATAAAAGGGCAAAAGTGAAGAGGAAATATAAACAAATGCAATTAAACTGGGTAAGAAAGGAAGTTGAAAAGAATAGTTTGGAAAGTCAATCTAGGCTAAGCTTTCTGTTTTAGAAAAGAGAGGCAGGGGCAGGACTACTCCTTCAGCCTCTCCAACCCCTCCCCCAACCCATCCTTACCTCCTTGTCCCAGAGGAAGGGAGGTTTTTGTCCCATCTATGTTAAATCCCCTCTTGTCTTTTGTTCACACACCATCAGTTACCTATTCCCTTGTGTATATCTTGGATTCTTTCATTACTGGCTTTACTCTCTAAGCATATAAAAGAAGTTGAAGTCTCTGCCTTTTAAAACAAGTCAAAACTCTCCCTTCATTTTGCATATTGTAGTTACTGTCCTGTTCTTTCTCCCCTTTGCAGCCAAGTTTCTTGAAAGAACAGTCTCCCTGGCTCTACGTTCTTTCTTCTCTTTCTACTCCCTCCTCAACTCCCCATAGTCTGGCTGTTTTGCCAATACTCAACTGAAAATGTCCCTGCCAAGGTTACCAATTAACTCCTTCATGTCAAAATCGTTGGTGGTTTTCGGTGCAAATGTAGCTAACCTGCCTGCAACATTTACAACCATTGACTTCATAGACCTTTATTTCTTTATTCAATAATTATTGAGCACCTACTATACATTGGACACTGTTCTTTGCACTGTGCTGTATAGACAGATGAGGTGTTACCCAAATGGTGTAGCCAGATTATAACAGCAGAGTTATCTGGCCTGGGGCCAGGACAAGGGGCATGGTGAGCCCCATAACATTGGTTAGTGGGACAGCAAGCCCTTATAAAGGGCCACACTTTGACTAACTTCTAAGCTTGTGTGACAATCTGAATTTCAGATTGCTTACTCAAAAGTTACTTTCATCATAGTATCAACTCTCCCATAAACATATTATCTTAAAGAGCGGGTGCAATGACTCACACCTGTAATCCCAGTACTTTAAGAGGCCTAGGCAGGAGGACTGCTTGAGGCCAGGAGTTCAAGACCAGCCTAGCAAGACCTCATCTCCACAAAAAATTTTTAAAAAGCTATGATCATGCCACTGTACTCCAGCCTGGGCAACACAGTGAACTCCTGTTTCTAAAAAATTAAAAATTAAAAAAAAAAATCAGTCAGGTGTGGTGGCACACACGTGTAATCCCAGCTACCCTGGAGGCTGAGGCAGGAGGATCACTAGAGCCCAGGAGTTCAAGGGTGCGATGAGCTATGATCGCACCGCTGCATTCCAGCCTGGGCAACACAGTGAGACCCCCTCTCTTAAAAAAAAATGCATTATTTTCAAATTGCTGAAAAGGTGACACTTTGGGAGGGAATGACCACTCCTTATGTTCCCCAACCTTCATCCCCCTTCCTCAACTAAGCTTTCCTTATATCCTCTTGGAACTTGCTTTCTAGTGGGGTGAGACTGACATATAAATAATTAAACAATAATTTCAGAGAATTGTAAATTCTATGAAGGAAATAGAGCAGGGCAATATGATATGAAGCACCCGTGGGTCCGGGGTGGGGATGGAGAAGTGGTTTAAATAGTGTGGTGGAAGAAGGCCTCTTTGGAAGATGATATTTAAGCTGAGACCTGAAAGATGAGAAAGAGTTAACTTTAGTCAAACCTGGGGGGAAAGCCAGGCAGAGGGAAGAGTAAGTGCAAAGGTGCTAAAGAACTTGGAACATTGGAGGAACTGAACGGGTGCCCATGTGCCTAGAGCTATGTAATACAGTGGTGGTTAGAAAGAAGGAAAGAGGTGGGCCTTGTTTTATAAGATAAGAGATGTCACTAGCGCATGTTTAAGTGCTAATGAAAATGATTCAGTAGAGAAAGAGGAGTTGAGACGCAGAAGGGAAGGGGATCCAGTGCACAAGTGGAGGGTCTGCTTTCTGCTTTGATAAGAACAGAAACACACGTACCTTTTAAAACTCTTTACCCTTAGTTTTAATAATGCTGCACGATTCTCCCCCTCCATCTCTGATTTTTTCCCTTCCAAACCACCCTTTAATTTTGTTTGTCTGCAGGGCTCTGTCCACAGCACTCTCTTTTTTTTTAATTGGCAAAATTAAAAGGGTAAATCTCTTCTAATTATTCTCTAAACATTTCCTTTGGCAATCTTATCCCTAACCACACCAGCCTAGACCACTCTTGTTAGACTTCACTTTCCGCTATCCAACTGTAGATATATATTCTCCCAAATTTATATTTTCAATTTAGATCTGTCCTCTGACCTTCTGATTTAACTGGTTATTCAATACCTCCACTTGGATGGAAACATCTTGAATTCAGCATGTCCAAAATTGGGATTCTTGAATTCCCACACACACACACAGAAAACACAACACTGAACAGTGGGGGTGCTCACTGAGGGTCCAAGCTCCACCTCTCCATAACTTTTACCCTGTTCTTTGATACAGACATTTGAAGTTTTTTCATTCTTATATAAAGTGTCATGGTAAACATTATTAGTGCTCATCAGGCCGGGCGTGGTGGCTCACGCCTATAATCCTAGCACTCTGGGAGGCCAACGCGGGAGGATCCCTTGAGCTCAGGAGTTCGAGACCAGCCTGAGCAAGAGCGAGACCCCGTCTCTACTAAAAATAGAAAGAAATTAATTGGCCAACTAAAACTATATAGAAAAAATTAGCTGGGCATGGTGGCGCGTGCCTGTAGTCCCAGCTACTCGGGAGGCTGAGGCAGAAGGATTGCTTGAGCCCAGGAGTTTGAGGTTGCTGTGAGCTAGGCTGACGCCATGGCACTCTAGCCCAGGCAACAGAGTGAGACTCTGTCTCAAAAAAAAAAACCATTATTAGTGCTCATCAATATTTTCCCTTCCTAGTCATTTGAGAGTATTATATTTGTCTACCTCTTTTGCTTTGGCCACTGAAATGTGAGTGAAAGTTACCCATTGCTTCTGGGTAGAAATATTTTAAAGCAGATTCACAATTCTCCTTGTTTTCTTTTTTTTTCCTTTGGCTTCTTTTGTACCACGGTGATCATGTTTGAGATGTAAGATTGAAGCAGCCTGGAATGCTGAGCCGTCGCATGGAGAAAAATTGCCTTGACCCACAGCAAATATTGAGCAATAAAAAAACAAAAACCAAACAAAAACCTTTTCTTGTATAAGTCACTAAGGTTTTTACTTTTTTTAGTTCTGAGGTGTATGCACACACACGTGAGCATGTGTGTGTTTTAGGTCACTGCACTATGATTAAATTTATCCTGAGTGATACAAATGCTATGCAAGTACATATTTAAAACAAATTTCTTTCAGGCCCTACTTCCAACTAGCTGGCTACCCATAATAAGCCTTCCTAAATAGAAACTCTGGGGCTGCCAGTGTTCCCAAACTGTCCCTCTTCAACTGTCCCCAATTTCAGTAATTATCATCACCATCCTATTAGTCGCTCAATCCAGAATCCAAAAACAGGAACTATCATAATTCCTCCCTCTTCTTCTCTCACACAGTCTGATCACGAAGTTTTCCTATGTGTGTCTCAAATATGTCCTGGACATCTGCAATAGCCTTCTTCCTGTTCCTGCTTCCGGTCTTGGGATACATATAATGCCATCTTATGGACAAAATCAGAAGTTAATAAAGCGTCTATAGTAAAAATTCTGCCTCCTGCCCCTGTCCCCCAGCTACCCAGTTCCTTCTTGTAGGCAACCAGAATGACCCATTCCTTGTATATCCTTGGAGAGATATACTCCACACATAGAAACAAGTCTACATACCTCTCAGAATAATTTTTTTTTTTTTTGAGACAGAGTCTCACTCTGTTGCCTAGGCTAGAGTGCCATGGCATCAGCCTAGCTCACAACAACCTCAAACTCCTGGGCTCAAGCAATCCTCCTGCCTCAGCCTACCGAGTAGCTTGGAATACAGGCATGCACCACCATGCCCGGCTTATTTTTTCTATATATTTTTAGTTGGCCAATTAATTTCTTTCTATATTTAGTAGAGACGGGGTCTCGCTCTTGCTCAGGCTGGTTTCGAACTCCTGACCTTGAGCCATTCTCCCGCCTTGGCCTCCCAGAGTGCTAGGATTACAGGTGTGAGCCACTGCGCCTGGCCTGAATAATATTTTAAAAATACAAATCTGACCATATTTTTCCCGGTTTAAAGCTTTTCGGTGCCTTTCCATTACAGACTTTTGAATGTGTAGGGCCCTGCTTTGGCGACCTGCTCTGCTCCCCTTCCCTCTCTCCCACTATGCTCCAGTCCTGCAGAGCCGAGCTCTCCGCCACCTCAGGGCATTTGACCTGCGCTGTTCCCTTTGCTTGAGAGCGTCTTCCCCAGATCTGCACGTGCTAACGCCTTCCTTAAATATTATCTCCTCAGGGAGTGCCAGCCTTGTTCCTCTCTATCATCACCCTCCACTCACCTTCAAAGTCTCTACGGCAAGCAGTCATCATATATTTATTGGTATGTTTACTTCATTGATCGTCTCCCACCTTAGACTGTAAGTTCCGTGAGAACAGAAACTTTGTTTTGTTTACCACTCACGGGGTACTCAGCCCCTAGTTCTGTGCCTGTTGTAAAATAGGCACACAGTAAACATTTGGTAAATGAAGGAAGGAAGGAATGGGAGAGAACCTGATGGAAAAACCTGTGCCCTGGAGTGGGGGTGGGGTGGGGGTGGGCGGAAGCAGATGAAACTGAAAAGAGAAACTAGCTTCAGCTATTTAAGCAGGCAAGTTTGGCCTCCATATTGCCCGCCCCCGCCCCCCTATGGGGTTCCAGTCCAAGCTTCCTCACACAGCATGGCTGGCGGTTTCTCTGGTCAACCCAAGGAGGAGAAGAGGGGCTGAGGAAAAAGGAAAGCAGAGCTTCACTCCCTTTAATTACCGCCACTTTCTCCCAAACAACTAAAGAGTCAAGCCCTTTAATTGTTTGGGAGAAGGTGGCAGTAAGCACAGAGCACGAGTTTGCCAGACTTGTATTTTGTTACAAATGTTTAATAACTGGTTTAAACAGAAATATTAAGCAATCACCTCTTCCTTTGTTTAAGGGACCAAAAAGTTCCTGTATTACAAGCAAGTACAACCAGAAAAAAACACAGTGATTCTCACATAGAAACAGCAACATGTTTATAAGGAAATATTAATGCCACAATCTTCAATCAGTATCGACTTCTGCCTTATATGTTTTAAAATAGCACATTATTATTTTCCTAATCAAAAGAGTAATGCCTCATATAATTATAAATAATAGAATACTAAAATTATCTTAAAAGGATAAACTATGGAAGTAAAAATCACATCCATGGAGCAAGCCTTTTATTTCTAAATTGCAAAAGCTAATACATCTGCTTTCATCTCTTACTCTCTCCTTGGAAACTAAAAAACAAAAGCCTCATTCATCTCTACTTTAATTGCACCTTCTGAGTTTATTTCTAGATACCCAGATCAGTTGATTGGATTAGCTAGGTAATATAACCCAGCCATTTCATTTTTATCTCTTACCAGACTAGAGGAGAAAATCCAAACTCCTTAATGCCCTATACAAGGCTCCTGGTTATCTGGCCCCCATCCACCTTCCAGCATCATTTCTCACCACTTCCTTCCCTTACACACTTAATTGGGAACTTGCTGGAGAAAGGTCAGGGCTCATCTGTGTGTTCTGATGGTCTAGACCTCTCCTACTCACCCAAATACTTCTGGGCCAGGATATAGAAGGATGCCCAGGCCTCCTGGTTTTGGACATGGTATAGCCTTGAGGGAATGGGTTAAAGGAGCCTGCAGTGCTGGTTTACCACAAATTGATGAGCTAGGAAGTGAATTCAGCTGGAGAAGGTAGGCTTGACTACTTTGATCAACACATGGAGATAAGAGCTGTCAAGTGTTGGGCAGTGTCACTAGTTCACAGGTGCCTTGAAGAGACCCATACCTGGTCTTCCATCTAAACAGTTTCCAACTTGGTTGGCCAGAGACTTGGAACATTCTTTCACATCATCTAAAGGGTGACCTTTAGATGCTCCTCCTGCGCTGCCTAGAGCTCCTCCCTGACTGGGATGGCCGTGGGTAAAAATGAAGTTGCAGAGAGAGTATGTTCTCACTGGAGGCTCACTGAAAGTCACTACAAACAAATTCTACAATAGAATATGAGGTGTTCAACTTACCCTGGCCATAGGAAGTATAATATCAGAAGTAATTCTCCAACTCAGCATGTCCCTGTTTAGCTGGGATGATGTTAGGAAGAGTGGTATATCTGTGCTTGGAGTACATTTTTAAAAGGGCCCTCAGAAGGGGTCTTGTGCTTATGGTATAGTTAAGCTTCTTGATTGTGGTGGTGTTTACACAAAGCTATACATGGGATAAAACTGTATAGAGCTACACACACACACACGAATGAGTGCAGGTGTAAATGATGAAATGTGAATAAGCTCTATGGTTTGCACCAATGCCAATTTTCTGGGGTTTTTTATTGTACTGTAGCTATGCAAGATGTTAACACTTGGGGAGGCTGGGTGAAGGGTACATGGGAGTCTTGCCATATATTTCTTTGTAAATTCCTATGAATCTATAATTATTTCTAAATAAAAAGTTTTAAAGGAATGGGGAGGTGTCTCAGAGCACCAGGTCTAAAACAATGCTTTGGGAATGGCCTTGAAACTGGAAGATCCTATGCAAAAACAGTACCTCAATGTCCAGGCCCAGGGATGTTCCTGAAGAAAAGGATGAAGTGGCCTAACTTGGTCAGAATATTCAAAATGGATACAGAGGCTAAGAGGGTCTCCAACTCCCTGAAACTCTGTTAGCATCCAAGTGAGTCCCCAGCCCCTTTTCTGGAGACCAGCAGGTATGACAGGCAGGCAAGCAGGTCAGTTGTAATAAGCCTCAGGAATAGGCCCGAAAGCTCAGGAAACTCTAGGTGTCTTCCATGATCTGATAACTGCCATTCTCAACCATGTGGTCCTTACTCAGCATCACTGACTGCAGCTTAATCCCGTCATCCAGCAATCCTTACTGAGTATCTACTGTGTGTCTGGCACTTTTCACTCTTCTAAGTACTTGGGATATGTCATGGAACAAAACAAAGAGCCCTGCCCTGGCGGAGCTTATGTTCTAGTAGAGGGGAGGAGGCAGGAAGAGCAACAGTAATAGGTAAATTATAGAGAACACTACAAGGTGATAAAAAGAGCCAGGTAAGGGGATCAAGAATTCAGGAGGTGGTATGGCATGTGGGAGAGGGAATGTTGGCCACTTCTCTGAGTTCTTAAAGGATGTGCTTGTATGGGAAATCAATCCTCTATTTGAATTTTCTTTTCCTACTACCAAATTCTCTACCCCACTATTCCTTTCTACTTCTTCCTGATCACCCTCTCTTCTTCCCTCCCCCTTTTATTTTAGCCTTCCTCTTTGCTCTTTCTTCCATTAGTTTCCCCTTCCTGGAAGCCATTCTCCTAAGTGAAGTATCTCAGGAACAGAAAAACAAGTACCACACATAGACACTTATAAGTGGAGGCTGAATGATGGGTATACATGGTCATACAGATTGGTATAATGAACATTGGAGACTCAGAAGAGGGGAGGGTGGGAGGAGGGTGAGGGATCAAAAATTATCTATCAGGTACAATATGTACTATTCAGGTGACAGGTACACTAAGAGCCTTGACTTCGTGACTATATAATTCATTCATGTACCAAAAAACCACTTGGACCCCTAAACCTATTGAAATAAAATAACAATAATAAAAACCATTACACAAAATAAGCTGGAAATATTTGGGTAAGAATCATAAGATTTAACTGAAATATTTGTGCGTAACATTGTTTATTGCATTGATAAATCTGCAAAAAGTAATTATACACAAATAGAAGTGGAGCTATAAAGATTACATCAAAATGGTGACTGATGAGGGTAATGGTAAATTTGGAATGTTATTTGTTTGTTTGTTTATTTGAGACAGGGTCTTGCTACGTTGCTCAGGCTGGACTCCAACTCCTGGGCTCAAGCAATCCTCTTACCTCAGGCTCCCCAGTAGCTGAGACTGTAGGTGGGCACCACCACGCCATGCTCATTTTTTATTATATTTAATCGTTTTATTCAGAAAGGACACAACTGAGTAGTTTAAAAGGCAACTTTACATTTATTTAAAAATATGTGCAAATATTCCCAAATGTACATGATCTGATTTTTTTTCACTTATTAAAAACTCATATACAATATTAAAATCTTATTCTACAAGTTAAAAATATAACAAAAGACAGCTTTAAAGTAAAATTTCCATGGACAATACAGAATCAAAAGTATGCTTACTATTCACAAAATGCATAGATGAGACAGTATTCTAGAGTGTGCTTGAGAACAAGTCAAACTGTGGTCTCATCTAGTCACAAATTGACCCAAAATTTACAAAACTCTAGCCTTGTTGTGAAATATAACTTTGGTATTTCCTTTAAAAAAAAAAATGAGTAGTACATATTGCCTTTATTGAACAGAGGTATTCATTCATTTTCTGCAAGACTATTACATACTCTTTAGATATATGATTTGTTGCCATTATATTAATAATAATAAGTAGGTGTTGTTGTAGATAGCCAGCAATATAATCCTGGTTATGCTGTGACCAGATATCAAACAATTTGATATGGTCACTGATTATATTCCTTCGGAAGTTAGATGCACTGTTTCTGATCATCTTTAGTAAGAAAAACAGAGATAAGACATTCTACCTTTGGGCAGGGCCTACTACAGAACTTGAGTATGCATGGACTTTGGTATATGTGGGAGTCCTGGAACCAATCCCCTGAATAAACCAAGAGTAGTTCTCAATCAAGCAAGACATTGTCTCGATTGGAGACCTGGGTATTTATTTTTCTCTAGAATGAAGTACTTCATTCACTCCAACATGACATATATGGAAATAGTCCATTAAGACCAAAGCCAATATGTTATACGTAATACCTAGAAAACTGTTGGCACTCAGAAAAGATTAAGTAAAAATAAAAGATCTAAAATAAAAATTTCTGGCTTAAAATATGGACTTTTTAAAAACCTATGTATTTTCAATATATATTCCAAATCAATTTTTTATATGTCTTTAAAAACTCATTTTAAACATAGACTCCTATAGGCAGTTCACTTTTAGATTTTTTTTGAAAAGTGGTCAGAGTTCAGTTAAAGATTACATACTGTTAAACTCTATTTTATTTATTTATTTTTCTTGGTACTTTAATGTATGCAAACATATTGCCAAAATTTTACAGAAAAAATATAAACTCATTTTAATCACCATGGTCTCATAAACATAGCAAAGTTTTTTTGCTGAAAACAGTGCAGTTTTCGTATCAGATTCTAAATAGACCATAGCTATATATACCTCCATGCAATGATCATTTCTATAGACTAAGGTAAACTAAAACTATATTTTTAAAGTAGAAATAATCTGTCATATATTTTCTTTGATCTCAACTGTGATTCATGATTATATCAAAACATGATTTCTATAAACCATGAAAATCTTATCAATTCACTTCTCTGTATTAGTGTTTCTAAAATGTATCAGCCTAGTTCTGTAGCTGTTAAGTAAACCATTTCCAGGATCAAAGAGATCCTGAGTTCTAGTTATGTATCTGGTTACCGTATAATAACACTTCAGTATTAAGTACTAACCAAATTTACATTTTAAAAACTTTTGAATTATTTCCCAAGAGTGATTTTTGCAGGTTTTGGTTGATGAATGCATTAATAATTACATTTCAGCATTTACTGAATGTGACCAGTGCAGCACTTACTGAATAATTATATTTCAGTATTTAATGAATGTGACACTGTGATCAGTGCAGCTCACGGCTACCAAGTTCTGTCAAAAACTGGTTTTTCTCTGTGGTTAATCATTCCTGACTCACCTGCCCACAGAGGCTGTTGGGTCAGCACTCATTCCAGGTTAAAAAAAATCAAAGATTTAAAAAATGCTATAGAAGAAGTGTTTCAAGTCTGAAGAAATAGTCAATATAGAAAATGTTTGCGTAGAATTACATTGGTGGGTCAATTTCGTCTTGCAGTCCTTGCTCAGAGACCTCCTGGGCCCGCTTTCAGGAAGCAAGTTTACGCATAGCCTGTGGAAGCAAGGGGGAAACAAAGTGTTGATGCAACTGAATTCTCCTTAAGTCTACATTATTTTTTTAACAAATATGTTTTTATGGTACTGGTTGCTTACTTTTACTCATCTTAGGTGCATATCATCACAATAGAACTAGGGTAAAAACTTAATTTTGTACCTCATCATACTTTAATGGGATTTATTTAAAAGCAATGATTACTATTTATTGAGCACTTACTATGTACAAGACACTGTTCTTGTTAATTTACATGCAACCTTTAATTTTTGCAACTCTCTGGCATTATTTGTACATACGTGAAGATATGAAAATTAAGACAGGGTAAATAATTCGCCCTGGGCTGCACAGCCAGTAAGTAGCAGAACCAGGACAAGCACCCAGGTCTGTCTGGTCCTAAAGCACACACCCCTGAAACCACTGTGCTATACTGCCTCACCATCTGTAGCAACCCTATCTGAATGATTCTTTTATGTGGCAATCAAGAAATATCCTATAATGTGGCAGCTTCTTAGGTTCTAATTTTGATATATGAGTTTTTACTCAAATTCAGCCTACCCTATATTCATAGAGTCACAAACTACTAAAGCTGAAAGGATTTCTCAGCTCAGTAAGGATTTTCCTGGGCTCTCTAAGCTGGTGGGCTAAGATGCAGGGCCTGTGAATTTCACTCTAGCAATATATTTCCCCCAGAAAAATCTCTGCCTATCATCCCTACTGCATGATTTTACCATAGGGGGGTTGAATGTTTTTCTCTTCAACATTTTTATCAGGACCTGGAAAAAGGCAGAGAAGTCATCCTTATCAGATTTGCATATGACACCAATGTGGCTGGAGGAGGGAGTCCCTATGTTGGGATGGTAGATTCAAAATACAAAACTACGGCAATAAACTGGAACAAACAAGATACAATCTGCAGAAATATGTGTAGTCCTGCATGGGTCAAAAAATCAATTAAATAAGTATAAATGGGAAGCCCTGCTAGACTATAGTTTGTGTGAAAATGCCTGAGTCTTTAGTTGACCCCTGCTCAATAGAAGCCAAGATTTTGATGTAGCTATTATGAAAGTAAACACATTTTTAATTTGATGAGATCAAGGAAGGTCATGGTTGCATAATCTCCATGCTGACCTGACCACATTGGAATTTTGTGTCCCCATCTTGGCCAAAGAAGCATTGACAAACTTTGTATCTGTGAGGAATGCTAGATGGTATTAGAGGAGTCCTGCCTGGAAGAGATTCTGGTGGAGACATGAGAATCTCAATATTCTCAAATATTTGAAGGGCTATTCAGTGGAAAGGTTTGTGTTGACAAAGAAGGCAGATTGAGCTCAGTTTCACTAGGTGGTTATTACAGAAAGGCCAAATTCAGTTTTGTAAGCACAACTAACATTTATAGTCCATGTAACAAACTCCCTTGGGAAGTCAATGAATGTCTAGAAATGGTCACATGAAAGCGAAGTGAACATCCATCAGCGATGGCGTAGGAGGGATTTCTGAATGGACTAGGATATTAGATTACTTGATTTCTAAGAAATCTTTCAACTTTAAACCATACACCTTTTCCCTATCCATGGCCTTGGAAGAGAACTGCGGGGAGGCTTAGGTATAAAATTAGGACCTGTGTGTTAGCTGCTGCCAGTAGCTGATCATCCTATGTACCCGGGGCCAAAGGTCCCCAAGTACTTAATTTCTTTTTTTTTTTTTTTTTTTTTGAGGCAGAGTCTCACTCTGTTGCCTGGGCTAGAGTGCTGTAGTGTCAGCCTAGTTCACAGCAACCTCAAACTCCTGGGCTTAGGCAATCCTCCTGCCTCAGCCTCCCGAGTAGCTGGGACTACAGGCATGCGCCACCATGCCCGGCTAATTTTTTTCTATATATTTTAGTTGGCCAATTAATTTTCTTTCTATTTTTAGTAGAGACGGGTTCTCGCTCTTGCTCAGGCTGGTTTCGAACTCCTGACCTTGAGCGATCCACCTACCTGGGCCTCCCAGAGTGCTAGGATTACAGGTGTGAGCCACCACACCTGGCCCCCAAGTGCTTAATTTCTTCAATGGAGAATTCTTGTTTTCCATTTTCCCCTTCTATGAAGCCACCCTTTTGGTATTTTTCAGAATTATTTTCCCTGACAGTTCTTAATCAGATATATTCACTATATGCATTACTCTATTCAAGATATAATCCAAATTATTTTCTTCAGAAGAAAATAATCATACCTCATCCTGGACATCAAGTTCTTCTTCAATCAGCTCTGCTTCCATTAATTCAAGATGATCTTTACAGTCTTGAATGAGGGTGATCTTAAAAAACAAAGCACAGAGTGGAAATATAATAGCATCAACCCACTGAATACTCCACTGAAAATGATTTGAAGCTTTGCTGGTGCTTCTCATCATGCTTTATGTACTTCAAAGACCTCTTCAGCTTTCTCATTCTTTTATATTTCCCACCTTAGAACTTTCCCTGAATCATTTGTTCACATTTAAATGTGAACTGGTATAACTCTCCATTGTCTAAACTTCTTTTCAGCTCTCCAACCTCTGAAGTGTATGCCTCTTAACAAGTCACCCTTTCTGCCTAAATGACTCAGCATGCAGTGGTGCTTCTCTTTCAATGGCTAAGAGCACTTAGTACAGCCTTGAGCATGCAGTGAATGCACAGTGGAGGGCTTGTGACTGGTGACAATAAACAGTCCCAAATTGAACGGGATGGAAATTAATTTTCTTGTAGATGGAAATCAACGTCTATGGATCAAGTTGGTTGTTCAGGAAAGTTCTGCTTTTTAGGGGTAGTATGTAATTTAATCTTCTACACAGAGGAAGCCAACAATTTGGGCTTTGTCATATGCTTAAAATTTCCATAGCATCTCCAAATGTATATCTAGGCTAGAATGATGGCTTGAAGTTCTATTTAGCTATTTTTCATCTCAAAAATAACCCAATCCTTTTTGCTAGTGTGGAAATGAATTAGAGGATTAAGTCCCTGTGCAAATGGTCTTGACATAATGGGAAAGGTAGAGGCTGGGTGTAACTATAGTCCTGTGATGGTAAAATAAAGGGATATGGAAGATAATGTAATATTGTTTTCTAAATTAGTTTTACTTCAAACATCAACTGCCAATCTATAATAAGGATCTACCTATTCTAATTTTTTTAAAATAGAAGCAATTTAAAAAATAATAATAGACATAATAATAATGTCACTGGAATCATTATTGTTATTATTATATTTTGATATGTATATGTTTTAGTTTCCCAAATTCACTGTGAGAGAGTAATTGACAGGAAAATTGACAAAATAAGACCTATAGGAAATCAAGATCTATTCAATTTTTGTGAGGACAAATTAACTTTGGGCTTATTCGTAGCTTTAATTTTTTTCTTCTTCTTCAAAGATCACTTATGACCTAATCAATCCTATTTATTTTATTTATTTATTTATTTATATTTATTTATTTTTTTTGAGACAGAGTCTCACTCTTGTTGCCCTGGCTAGAGTGCTGTGGCGTCAGCCTAGCTCACAGCAACCTCAAACTCCTTGGCTCAAGCAATCCTCCTGCCTCAGCCTCCTGATTAGCTGGGACTACAGGCACATGCCACCATGCCCAGCTAATTTTTCTATATATTTTTAGTTGGCAGATTAATTTCTTTCTATTTTTAGCAGAGACAGGGTCTCACTCTTGCTCAGGCTGGTTTCGAACTCCTGGCCTAGAGCGATCCTCCCGCCTCGGCCTCCCAGAGTGCTAGGATTACAGGCATGAGCCACCGGGCCCGGCCTGATCAATCCTATTTAAAGACATTTATAATTCAAGGGTTTCTAGACTGCTGAGAATTTAAGTTGCATTTATGTACAAAAATCACAGAAGATCCAAAATTCAGTGCTATATTATATATATATGTATTTTTTTTTGAGACAGGGTCTCACTCTGTTGCCCAGGCTAGAGTGCAGTGGCATCATCATAGCTTACTGTAACCTCCAATTCCTGGGCTCAAGTGATCCTCCTGCCTTAGCCTCCCAAGTAGCTGGGACTATAGGTGTGCACCACCACACCTGGCTAATTCTTTTCTATTTTTTGCAGAGATGGGGTCTTGCTATTTTGCACAGGCTAGTCTCGAACTCCCAGTCTCAAGTGATCCTCCCGCCTTGGCTTTCCAGAGTGCTAGGATTATAGGCATGAGCCACCACACCTGGCTTCAGTGCTAAATTCTAAAAAGGCATTATAGCTAATGCCATTTTTATTAGTAAACTCAGACATCATAGAACTATCATGTACTGAGTAGTCAGGTACTTTCCTATAAACTATCTTATTTAGTCTTCACATCTACTCAGCAAGGTGAATGTTTTTTACTCCCATATTCCTGATGAAAAAACTGAGGCTCCAAGAAGTTATACAGATAACCTAAAATCCAACAGCTAGGCTGGGATTCAAGCCTAGATTTGTGTAATTTTTGCCATTTACAGAAATCATGATAGTTTAGGAAAGACATATATGTAGAAAGGTTAAATATTTACCGTTTCTAAAATGGAATCTTGACCCCCTTGGGATTTCACCTGGTTCTGTAGATAGAGTATAGCATCATGGACAGTCAAAAAGAATGTGTCCTTTCTAATGTTGTCATCAAAGAATCCACACCGCTCCAGCTTTTCTATCACATGATCTTCAAAAGAAAGAAAATATTTAGTCTCTAGGAAAAGATATTTTTGTAGCATCAACCAATACTAAGGTTTTGTAGCTCCTCCTTTTAATTTTTTTTTTTTTATTTTTTGGTCTCATTTCCAAATGTGACCTTGCTGTAAACTGAGTTTCTTTTCCAGTAGCACACAAAATGGTTATCCCATAATGGTTGTAGTCAGCCTTGGTGCCCGACCGTGTTCCTTTTGCCGGGCCGGTATACCCATCCTCCAGCGGCTGATGGTTCACAGCTGTGCCCTTCTCTGGAGAATTTCTCTCTTGGGCTCTGCTTCTAGAGAACTCAGCCTAAGCTCTAGCACCTCCCTATACACATGGACATTCAAACACTGACACAGAGCCTCACACCCTGGAGAGTCATCTCCAGCTCTGCTCTGCTCATAATAATACCCCCATGGGTCTGGCACCGTTGTCAGGACATATGGTCCTGTATATTATCAGGCTTGTGGCACAAATTGGAAGTAATACTTTTCTGGGTTCACAAATGTTCTCGGAGTCATTGCTTAATGTGTACAGAGTTTCTGTTTGTGGTGATGAAAAATTTTGGAAATAGATCACAGACAATGATTGTACAACATTGTGAATGTAATTAATGCCACTGAATTAATAGTAGACTTAAAAGTGACTAAAATGGCAAATTTTATGTTACCCTATACCACAATTAAAAAACTAGTTTAAAAATATGGGGGAGGACACTTACTCTATCTTATGGAATGAAGTGTTGCCCAATTCTAGAATTACAAATGAAGCCAATTGAGATCTTTAAATGTGATGTATTTTGACAGATCTGGCCACCATGAAGGGGCCTGAAGAAGACTGCTGATGACCTCAGGGCCCCTTGAGGAACACAGGAAAAGGCCCCACTAATCCCTTGAAGGGGCACTGTGCCTTCCTCATGGAGCCCCAGAGTCATGAGTCCCTCTCAGGTCTGAGTTCTGCTCTTTTTTGCATTTGTGCACCCTGATCTATGGCTTTTGGGACACCAAGGGTTAGTTTGCTTTGTGAGACAGCCAGCGTTTTACCCTGGGGTGCTAAGGGTTAATTTGTGCTGTGGCAGGGCACATCCTTTGCATTTGCCGTGACCCTGACACTGGCAGACAAGGCTACAGTTCTAAAGGTACCATGTTTCCCCGAAAATAAGACAGGGTCTTATATTTATTTTTCCTCAAGAAGACACCCTAGGGCTTATTTTCAGGGGATGTGTTATTTTTTTAAGTACGGTACAACAATCTACATTTATTCAAATATAGTGAAGTCGTCTTCTTCTGGAACATCATTATAACTCTCCAAACCCCGAATTCCATCCTGAATTTCTTGTGACTCTATTTTCTTTAGAACCATTGGCCCCAGTCTCTCATGTCCAGCAATAGAGCTCTCATGGGGCAGATGAGAAGGGCTGCTCGTCTTCTTTACCGCTCTGCGACGAAATGCATGGGTTGTGCAGATATGCTGCGTAGCCACGCCCATCACTAGGTCTTATTTTTGGGGTAGGGCTTATATTGCACAAATGCTTAGAAATCTTGCTAGGGCTTATTTTATGGGTAGGTCTTATTTTGGGGGAAACACAGTAAAAACTTTTACAGTGAGGAAGACATTGACTTGAAGTCCTATTTTTGTTTTTTGAGATCAGAGTCTATGTTGTTCAGTCTAATCTTAAACTCCTGGATTCAAGTGATCCTCTAGGACTGCAGTCCCAACACCCAGGCCTCGGACCTGTACCAGTTGTGGTCTGTTAGGAACTGAGCCACACAGTAGGAGGTGAGCAGCGAGAGAGCAAGTGAAGTTTCATGTGTAGCACAGCTCTCCCCATCGCTGGCATCTCTTCCTGAGCTCCGCCTCCTGTCTGATCAGTAGCAGCATTAGATTCTGATAGGAGCACAAACCCTACTGTACACTGTGCCTGCGAGGGATCAAGGCTGCACGCTCCTTATGAGAATCTAATGCCTGATGATCCGAGGGGCAGCTGAGGTGGCGATGCTATCACTGGGGAGCAGCTGCAAATGTAATAAACGTAATGTGCTCGAATCATCCCAAAACCATTCCCTGCACCCACCCCACCCCCGTTTGTGGAAAACTTGTCTTCCATGAAACCGGTTCCTGGTGCCAAGGAGGTTGGGGACCGCTGCTCTAGGAGGCTGATCCTACCTCACACTGCTGCTCTAGGGAAGGCCCAGTTAAGACAAGAAAAACTCAAGAAATTCATGATAATGAGGAAGACACCAAAACCCATAAATGACATGTTGAGATCAGAAATCTAAAATGATGCTAGCTGAGAGTAGCACTGAAGCCCTAAGTTTTGGTCACACTCTCACCTACGTTGACCTAGATGGAGGGTATGACCAAAAGGAGGGAACTGTTAAATAAAAATTATAGAGGCCATTGTTTTGGACTAAGCTCTTGCTCTGGGCCCCAATGGACCAGACTAAAAATCAAAATAGAATCACCCATGCTAAAGTTCCAAGTCATGAAACCTAAACTAAATTGTTGTCTGACTTTCTGAGAAATCGGGAGAGAGAAAGAATAGCCAACTTTCCAAACAGACCAGTTTAAACCTTCAGTTGGCATAATGAAGTTCCCTCTGCTGTAATCATTACATAAAAAAGGTAGCCTGACCTAATCTAATGTTAATCAGTTATTTTCTCTATTATTCTGTCTCCCTGTCCAGACTTACAAGAAAAGTAACTTTGAAAGGGCTGACATATTCTTTGTTCTTTTCTTTTGCTTTCTTCAGCGCTTCTCTGTCTGTAAGACCAACCTCTTCTGCTCAGCTCATTGGAACACTTAATCTATTTTATGGAATGAAGCATTGCCTGATTCTAGAATTGCAAATAAAGCCAATTGAGATCTTTAAAAGAAAAAAATAGGCCTTCAGACATTATGTGCCCACATTCTAAGGTAGGAGAAAGGGCTTAGGTGAAAGTCTTATAGGTAGATATCTGGGTATATGTATTTACCTTGAAGTGATGCAAAGTACACATTCACATCAATTCTCTGGAACTCTTTGACAATCTAAAAATAAAAAAAGGAGAGTTTGTAACAATGAATAACTTTATCTGCCTGTAATTCAGTAGCATTCAATTACTTATTCAGGAAAAATACTTTCATGGTTAATCAGGACTTTGAGGAAAGTTCATTTTTGGAAAGCCATAGGTCAACCTACAATAATGGTATGATTAGGGATGAAAAGCCCCTATCTCAAGAGATGACAACATTCAGTGCTCAATAGCACAGCACTCTATAGCACAGAGGTGTGGAATAAATATTTGTGGAAGAAAAGAACAGAGCATAATAGGCTTCCCAATATAGCCCCTGCTGATTGGAGAAAAGAGTATAAGTTTATATCTTTGAGTGAAGACATATGGGTGTGGATATGATCACCAGGTTCGGAATGTAAAAGCTGACCCAAAAATCAAGGCCTCTGTTTTGAATGTATCAGTGTCAGTATCCTGATTGTGATTTTATACTATAGTTTTATAAGATGTTACTAATTGGGAAAAACTGAGTAAGGAATACATAGGATTTTTATTTTATTATTTTATTTTATTTTATTTGACAGGGTCTTACTCTGTCACCCAGGCTGTCACTGCAGCCTCAAACTCCTAGGCTCAAGTGATCCTCCTACCTCAGCCTCCCGAGTAGCTGGGACTATAGGCACATGCCACCACGCTCAGCTAATTTTTTATTTTTTAAATTTTTTGTAGAGATGAGGTCTCACTACGTTGCACAGGCTGGTCTTGAAATCCTGGACTCAAGTGATCCTCCCACCTCAGCCCGCCAAAGTGCTGGGATTATAGACGTGAGCCATTGCACCTACCCTATTCTTTACAACTACATGTGGATTTACAATTATCTCAGAATAAAAAGTTAATTTAAAAAAGTTAAGACACAAGATTTATGGGCAATAATAAAATAAAAGTTGAAATTTGTGGAGGAAAACCAATCAAGACCTCTATTCCAATAGAAAATTTAGAGGCTTCTTTAGTTTTCATAATTGTCATTATAATATTTGAAAGCAAATATTAGTTAATTATGGGAAATACTCTGACATTAAATATGTTAAGACTCTCCCCAAAAGTAATTCATTAAATCCTTTGGCTAATACAATCTACAATGGGTCTAAGCCAATGCCTATAGTAAAATGTACAACAAAGAACAAGAGTATGTTTTCAAATGAGCTAATAACCAGATCTGCTAAGAGAACTGGAACAGAACCTGTCAGCATACTCTCACACTCTTTTGCCAAGTATAATTACTTCTCTACCCTGCATACCTAGTACCCACATCCTGGAATCATTTCCTGCCCTTACAGAGGTAGCCAAGAAGCCCCTGCCTAAGCTAAACTTCAGTTGGGAGTCTGTTTCATATTATTACATCTGATTGCTGGTGTCTTGAACCTGCTTACTTTTGTGCCTGACACTCTCATACCTAACTGAAGTGGCACCTAAATTTGGCATTTCAGGTGATACCCTGTTTAATCTGCTTTGGAGCACTTAATACAGTTGTTATTTATAAGATTTCTAAATGTTTGCCTTCCCCTCTAGACTGCTTAGTCCTACGAGGGCAGAAACTATGGCAAATTCATCACTAGTTTCTTGTACCTGGGAGAATGCTTAGCACATATTAGGCCAATATGTGCACATATTAGCACATATTAGATTCACATAAGAATCTATTCTTATGTGAAAGAATAGATTCTTTCACATCTATTGTTGAAAGAATTAAAGAACTTGAGCTTGCATAACTAGTTCCTGATATCATGAATGTTTCTATCTTGCATGCTTCTCAACTTCTGCTTTGACTTCTAGGTGCCTGACCTGCTTCCTACTTTAACCTTTTAATAATTATGGGTTTTTCCAGTCCTACTCTGTACCTAGTGTTCCTTTTCCTGGTGGTGTTTGCATAACAGATAGAAATGTAATGCTTAACACAAACGTTTGCCCGTTTTTTTCTCCTCTTCATGTTCCATGTTACATTCTCATAATAAATATTAATATTTGCTGAGGGGCATCTATGTGCCAGATAGTCTTCTAAACTCTTCATATCTATTCGTTTCTTTAGCCCTCATAACAACCCTATGAAGTAGGTACCACCATTACCTCCATATTACAGATGAAGAAATTGAGGTACAGACAGATTAAGCAACTTGTCCATAGTCACGCTGCTAGTAGTGGTGGAGCCAGGATCTCCCCCAGGTAGTATGGCTCCAGAGCCTGTGCTTTAAAATATTACACTTGATTGCAAAAACATTCACCTAGAAAAATTACAGAACCCATGCAATTGCTTTTCTGCAAGACTGGATAACCCATTTCACTTCACTCTTGCCAAAGCTCCAGATCTATAATTCAGAAAACCAGACTCTTACCACCCGCAATGACCTCACTCCAACAACGTCCAGGAAGGATATAGCTCCACAATCAAGCACGAGGCTATGGATCGGCACTTTGGGAACATTCACTTTGACTGGAAGCTCAGAGTTCCAATCCACTTGGATCTCTATTTCCTTGGTTGGGATATCGAGTTCTTCTGGATCTTCAATATCTTCATCAGGCTCAAAAGCATTATTCAGTGTACCAGCATCACTTATGATGCCATTCTAAGCGAAGAAGACAGTGCCAACTTAGTTGCCCGTGATTTGAAATGTCTTTTCAACCATTCATCTCAAATTATTTAAGAGTCCTTACACACATTGTTCCTTAGCAAGCAAAACAGCAAGGGGATAGACTCTTAAGGGATGAGTTTTATCTCAGCCCTAACTTTGATGTTCTCTAGGAAGAAAAATGGAATCACAGAAGAGCCAGGAAACTCTTGATTTCTGGAAGATGGTGGAACTTTGCCAAGAAATATATTTGCAGCAGTGTCTGAGTAAAAGTTAGTAGCTCTAGGAGTTTATGAACTAACTGCCTTCTATTGTAATTTTCTGGCATTGAATTTGTACTTATTTTGTTCCTTTCAGTAAAAATAAGTTATAAAAAATAATACAGATGCTATTCATCATGGGGAAAAAAAATTACACCCTGTGTTTCCAGGGAGCCCTGCTGTTTTCATTTTATTCCATCCCATTCCCTGCTGCCTACAAGAACAGCTCAGCTGTTCTCTGACATACATAAGACATCTGCTTGTACACATCTGGATACCAAAGGGGATAGATTTAATTTTAGACCATCTCACTGCTTTCATCAGAGAAAGGACAGAATTTAAGGGGGTAAAGAAAGATGTCTTACCTTTGTTGCCCTTAATTGTCCATTTTTTATGAGTTTCTGTATTTTCCTCAGTGCTTTCAACCTCTTATTATATACTCTAATGGCATCAAATCCAACCTTTGGAAATAAATGTCAAGTTACTTAAAATGCCTATCTCCTAATGCTTGTTAATGGCAATTGTTATCTGGAAATGTTACTTCTCAAAGGGTATATTCCTTGAGACATCCGGCAAAAAAAAAGCAAGGTCTGATGGAATAAATTCTCCTCCACCCTACCCCCTCCCAGAGACTCAGGGAAAAGAGTAGCATCCCAAAGGCTCCAAGACAGTAAAAGACAAAACAGCAAAAATAACATTTAAGTCTGTGCTTTCCAAATTTCCCTGACATCACAGAGCCATTTTGTTATTGCAAAATCTATGAACATTCCTCTAAACCAGTTTGCCCCGAAAATCACTTAGGGAAACACTGATCTAGAGGCAAACTCCAAGTTTGAAGCACAGCATGGTATTCAAGACCAGAATTTCCTACTTATATATTCCACTACCACTTTTTACTCTTTGTTTCAACTGGGCAACCCTCCCCATTCTAAACATGATGCCATTCTAAACAAATGGAGTTCTTAACAAAAAGAGTGAACTCTTAACACTTACTGTCCATACTGCTTGTTTGGAACTTACTCAAATTCCACCTGGACGCTTTTTTGTCTGGCATAGTTATTGCTACCTGAATTTTATCATACATGTTTTATCTTTTTCTTTTTTTATTCTTCTTTTTTGAGACAGGGTCTTGCTCTGTCACCTAGGCTGGAGTACAGTGGTGTGATTAGAGCTCACTGTGACCTCCAACTCCTGGCTTTAAGCGATCCTCCCACCTCAGCCTCCCAAAGTGCTGGGGTTACAGGCATGAGCCACTGTGCCCAGCTCATGTTTTTTTCTGTCCCTGAATAGATTGTAAATTATTTGAGGGCAAGGATGTTATGTTATAATTCTTAATACACTACACAAAGAGAATAGGGGAATAGAGCCTCATTCCCAGCTGGAGTCCAGTAAATAACAGTAGAATGAATGAAGTCTCAAAGGAGGTTAGAAACCAAAGTTCTAGGGATGAAGTACTTACTGTGGACTTGATACATTTTTTAAAACCATCGACGTTGCCATAAAAAATAGGACTAGAAAATCTAAGAATCTTCACTCCTTCAGGTTCTTCAATCTAGCATTTAAAAAAAATTGAGGTTAAACAATTTCAGGCCTCAAATATGCAATAAAATTTCAGTCTATTTGATGTGACGAAAAAATAAAACTTGAGGACCCCAATATTCGTTATGCCAAAGGGATAATGGAGCCTGGAAACTGAGTCACGAAGCGCTGCCTTCCTCTCCCCGACTCAACTCCTCAATGAGGTACGGAGGAGTTTTTCTGAAGAATGGAGGAGCTTGGATTTTGACAGAGCAGGTTTCTGTTAGCATGACGGGTTATGGGAGGGAGAATGGAAGCTCGGCTAGCAAAGGTGGTCTCGTTATGCACATAAAGCCTCAGGGGTAACAGCCCTCGGAGAGAACAGATGGTAAATGTTTCTGTTCAGACCTTTAAAGCTGTCAGACTCTTAGTTAATCTTTCCTGCATCAGATAGGAGGACCTGGCTGCATTAATGGAGATTCTCTCAGGATACAAATATCCCCCTCACGAGACAGCTTTGCAGCATTATTTCTGCCTGCCGGCATCCGTCTCAAAATATGTCAAAGAAATGTATTTTAGGAGAAAATATTTTTGATTTCCTTCAGCCCTAAACCTTTCAAGATATATAGCCCCCTATAAAGTAAGCGCAGGCCAATTATAACCACAGGACTTCAGCCTGAATGAATTCTTGAACCTGAGTTCTGTTCCGCTTCACACCTGACAATCTTATCTCCACAGATGCAGACCAAGGACAAGGTGAGATCAGTCACCTTTCTGCCCACTCTGGGAAAACTAGTCCTTGACTATTTCCTCCACTCCCTGTTTCAATGTTTACCTTGTCTTATATAAAATATAATTTGCTGGCACTACAATTAGAGCTCCACAAGAATGTAACCCTTTGCCTCACTGTTTACCCCCCTACCCCTCCTTTTTTTTCCTATATGCCTTCTTTCCCTAAATACTGAATTCCCAACTCCTTCTGTGGAAAGCCCAGGCCACAGGTGCTTCTGTGGTTTGTGCTTTTCCTGGGCATGTCCTCAGACTTTGGCTTAATAAATCTCAACTGAATGTGACTCTCATTTTCAGTCACTTATTAAGTTGTCAACAGCAAAGAGCCAGATCACCATTGCTCAGAGGAGCTTGGCACCAGGCTCAACCTTTCTCGAATGAAGGCTTCATCCCAGCAGAGAGGCAATAGGTTACCAAAACACATGGACCTCCACAGTCCTATAGGAGGTTAAACTTAGAAAGGGCCTTAGAATGCAATTAATTATTCAACCCTCTGATTTCCAGATGAAGAGACTGAGGCTCAGAATGGTGACATGATTTGCCTCAACCCTCTTGATTTTGCGAAAATTCTTTAAAAGCAGCAAAGAAAACAATAGCAAAATCAAGGAGATTTACAGGAACTGAGGCCTGTAATGTCATCTGCTTATTTTTACCCTGATATACAATGGCCACACCAAAATAGAACCCATGAATCACAGAATCATAGCAATTTTAGCCTAGCTGCTTCAGATGAACAAACTGAGGCCCTGAGAGGCCGAGTGATGTGGACAAGCTCTCACCAAGATGGCACCTAGAACTCAGAACCCCAAACTCAGTCTAGGGTTCTCTACCCAGAGCCACAAAATTCTCTAAAATGATTTTTAGCTCTTGATGGCACTTGGCTTAATGTAACAGAAACATTGTGGAAATAAGTAGCAGCTCCTGAAATTCCAGGTTCAGTGTCTAACATTTCTTTAATGTTTAAGGTAAAATTAGACTACAACTTCCTAGGTTCACATTAAATTTTTTTTTTTTTGCTAAATTTATGTTTTCTTAATTTACTTTCTCTGCTTTTTCATCTTTGTTTCCCCTAGTGATCACTAAGCAATTTTATTTGCAGACAACACAAGCTCATCAGTGGGATGTTTAATTTCTTTGTTTTTCATTTCTTGTATCATATATCATTTTTTCCAATTCCAAGGAAAAAGCAAAATGTCAAATAAGGTCTTGGTGATAGAGAACTTGAAAATCTCTTGTTATAACTGAATAAAGAAAATCTTAAAGGGATCTCAGGCAATTTCATAGAAGAATTATATTGCAGAGAAATAAAATTTTGATTAAACATCTGGAAATAATCTAATTACCTATTATTTTTAAATCCCTCCTATAATGATTTCACATTAAAATGATATCCAGCTAGCATGGACAAAATTCATATAAGCCATGGAGGTCTGAAGGTACACTGCATCAAAAGTCTTGATGACACTCCCCATAGATTAATGGACTTTCCCAACAGAAGTCTCCCCCTTCAGCTACCTTGTACCAGACATGCTATAAGAGAAATATGCAACTCCTGAAATCCCAGGCTCATAAACCCAAGTCCAGCCAATATCTCACAAAGGCACTTACATTTTTGTAATTCTTGGTACTTTTGTAGATATCTGTGCTAGGGATGCTTCCAAGGCCATTCCATGAAGGACTAAAGAGAAAAATCAAGGTCAAGATTTTTGGGGGAACAGTCATATTTTGGAATAAAAAGTTAAAAACAAATAACAGCTACTAAGGAGCCCATCATTCTGGTGTTTTGGACTCTGTCTCTGTTGCGGATGACATTTTGCTGTTGCTAACTCTGAAATGAACAGCTGGTGTTTGTGTGGAAGTGGGGGAGAAGGAGAAACTGTGCCTCTCTTTTGATGGCTGGGAGAAATAATGAGCATCACACTTTCACGTGCACGACACGTTGTAGGATGAGCAATGAGCTTTCCACACGTGTGAAATCTTATTTAAGCTCCACCATAATCCTAAAAGGTCAGCAGTATTATCCTTATTTTCATTACTGAGTGAAGTGAGGTTCAGAGAAGTTAGGAAAGGCCCAGAGGTAAAGGACAGAGCAGCCTCTGATTCGACCCCTGGGTCTTCAGTGCCTGGATCTTATTTGTGACTTTCGGCAACTTCTTGATGAAGTATGGAGAGTCTGGAGGGGATCAAATTAGTCTCTTTTTACAGAAATAGGAGCCTGGGACGACCAGAAATAAACCCTTTCCATCAACCAGACTGTTGATTTCCTGTTCCTGATGGAATCAGATAAATTTCATGATTCTTCAAGTATGACTAGGGACATATTCCTGAAGAAAGAGTATCTGTTTGCAGTAACTTTCAGCATTGTGCTCTCCAGATCAACATTATAATTACTGGAAATTAAATACTGTGCAGGGTACTGCTTTTTGTTGGCTAAAAGCCTAGTTACCAAACCAGTAGCTAAAATCTGCCACCAGTTTTTGCTTGACTTACTGTGTTGTGCTGATTTTTAACTTAAAGCACATAAGCTAGTCTCTCTACAAAACCTTTTTTTCCCAACCACACCTACACAGGAAAAAATAGACACTGAGGCATAATACAGCATGAGAGGTAGCATCTTCTAAGGACAGTGTCTGAGTTATTTCCTAGCAGCAAGTTGGGCACTTTGGGAGCTGGCGAACTTTTTCATGCCCCTGGGCAACCGTTTCAGGGTGCCGAGGCAGAAAACACAAGCCTTTTGGGTAGGCACCGACATGCCAGGGTAAGGAGGAAGGGCAGGAAGGAAACTGGCTGGTGGGAGAGGTGAGATTATGCTAGGGTGAAGACATCTATGTTGATGTTTTTCCAGGTTTCTTCTTCCTTCACGCCCAAGTGCAGGCAGAGAAGGGCCCAGAAGTCTGGAAAGACAATGGCAGCACTGAGGAGGGAGAGAGGCTCTGTTCCCCTCCGGGCCCAGGAGGCATGTAGCTAAAGCCTCTCAAGAGTCAAAACAAAACCAACCAAAGCACCACTTTCAGGCTCCCTCGCCTTCCATCGCTGGCTGTTTTTCATTATTTAAGTTGTGCATTTGCTGCTTTTACTCTGCATATGAGCTAATGGTGTTTAACTCATGTAATGGTGTGGCTTATTGGATATATGCCTTCGTTGACAGATTTGAATGAATTCTGGCTATAATCAACTATTTTTTTTTTATTTCATTATATTATGGGGGTACGAATATTGTTAGGATTACTTATATTGCCCCTGCCAACCCTCCCCCACCC
>VBSM01003176.1:32853299-32897649 GCA_008086735.1 Cheirogaleus medius
TTGGGAGGCTGAGGTGGGAGGATCACTTGAGGCCAGGAGTTTAAGACCAGCCTGCACAACATGGTGAGACCTCTGTCTCTACGAAAAATTAAATTATAGGATTGCACCTGTAATCCCAGCTACTTGAGAGGCTGAGCCAGGAGTGGAGGGGGAAAAAAATTTTTTTAAGAAAATTAAAATTAAATTTTTGTCGAAAAGGAGCCAAGAAACTGGAAGAGGCCCTGGAGTTGGAGCTTGCAGTGAGCTGTAATTGTGCCACTGCACTCCAGCCTCGGTGACAAGGCAAGACTCTGTCTCAAAAACCAAAAACAAACTAGAAAGCAACCCCAATCTTTGGCTGAACTATATATCTTTTAGTCTTACCATGACTACAAGGAAAGCACAGCAATAGATCATGTGATTAAGTGCATAGATTTTGGGATAAAATACATCTGGGTTCAAATCTTAGCTCTTCTACTTACTAGCTGTGTGACCTTAGGGGAGGTTCTTACTCTTTCTGAGCTTTAATTTTCTCACCTGTATAATGAGAATAATCAGACCTATTCATAGGATTCTTTTTTTTTTTTTTGGAGACAGAGTCTTGCTCTGTCACCCCAGGTAGAGTGCAGCTATAGCTAGAGCTCACCGCAACAGCAAATTCCTGGGCTCAAGGGATCCTCTTGCCTCAGCCACCCTAGTAGCTTGGGCTATAAGCCTGCACCACCACACCTGGCTAATTTTTTCTATATTTAGTAGAGACAGGGTCTTGCTCTTGCTCAGGCTGGTCTCCAACTCCTGACCTCAAGTCATCCTCCTGCCTTGGCCTCCCAGAGTGCTAGTATTACAGGCATGAGCCACTGTGCCTGACCTATCACAGGATTTTTCTGAATGTCAAATAACATCTGTAAAGCACTCTGTGCTTAACTCATAGAAGCACTCAATGCATAGTAACTACAATGAAAGAAAGTGGTTTCACTATATTTATCAAAACAGCATAGGAAAGCTCAGGGTGTATTGTCCTGTTTATAGGAAATCTGGGTTTTATATTACTCACAACTGAACTCTCAAGACCACAGTCAACAGTCCAAATATAAGGCCAGCTAGTAAACCAAGGTCCAGCCCCAGAATGATGGACACTATACACGTAAACACCCAGATAACCTAGAAAAAAATGGAAATGAAAAGAATTATATTAATTCATGAGGCACCATCAGGTGATAGACTACCTGTAAAAATAACATCAACTATCCACACACAAATTATAGCTTTTAAAAAATATCGTGACTTCACTCATTTCATATTTAAATAGAAACTGGCCTTCCTAATTAAGACCAACTGTCCCATTTATTTTTAAATTTTTGAATAAGTAACATATTTGCATGGTTCAAAAGGGAATTTACATAGAAAAGGTTATACAGTGAAAACTCTTGCTCACAACCCTCTCCCTTCTCCACCCATTCCCAACCTCCCTCTCTGCCTGTATCCTCTTTTATTCCTGTGTGTGTGTCTGCACTTTTCCCCAGCATTTCTATTTTGGTCTCTTTTCGACTTAACAATTTGTCTTAGAGATCTTTCTATATCAATATGTAGGAAGTTTTCTCATTCTTTTTATCAGTCAAGGTTTAAATTAGAGCAGAACTCTAAAGGACTTAGCTTCTGGTTTTTATAATTCCTCAGAATAGTTGTGAAGGTTACTTTAGTCAGAATTAAAAGCAGCATGGGTTTTTGTATTTTGTTTTTGTGTTGTTTTGTATTTTTTTAATTTCTTTTCTTTCTTTCTTTATTTTTGAGACAGAGTCTAACTCTGTTGCCCGGGCTAGAGTGCCGTGGCATCAGCCTAGCTCACAGCAACCTCAAACTCCCAGGTTCAAGCAATCCTCTTGACTCAACCTCCTGAGTAGCTGGGACTACAAGCCTGAGACATGACACCTGGGAGCACTCTCGGCCTCCCAGAGTGCTAGGATTACAGGCATGAGCCACCACACCTAGCTCTATTTTGTTTTTCCTTCTAATCTAGGGTTTTAAAAATGTGTTTGCTTTCTGGCTTCAAGGGTGTATAAATGAGCCTCATATGGAATTCTTGCTGGAAACGGATCTTCCCAGAGATACAGGATCTTCATAAAATGCAGTTCACGTGGAAGAATTTCATGGCTTTGGTTTATCCACACAATTCTAATTTCTGCTCTGGGGTTCCCAAACTGCAAGTAAGACTTAGGAGACAGGAGAACATGATGATATGGCAGGAAGCATATAAGAACCAAATCTTATTCCAGAGAAAAATGAGCGGTGGGTGACTTACAGCATCAATCTTATTCTGCCTCCACAGCCGAGGAACATCACGCACCTGCATAAACATCCCTTTCAGGTTGGCAATTACAACAGCTGCCAAGACCGACTGCCAAGAGAGACAAGGAAGGCTGTGTTATTCAGGGGAATGGTTTTCCATGTGATGATTTTTAAATCTCCTGTTATTTATCTGGTAGCAGAGTGGTGAAGGGAAGTTATGCAATCGGTGTGTGAGGAAGTAGGGTTATACCTTTTGCAAGGGTTCCAGAAGCTTCCCCAGGGCCACAATGGCGATCATGACAATCCCAGCCGAGATGATGCCAGCAACCTGAAAGACACACACCTCCCATGAAGAGGGTTCATCCCCCCTCCTGTCTTCCAGCTCGCTGGGTGTGTGAGAGCCTGTTCACAGGCTCACTTCATGCTTCCCACTTCCCCCCTTCTGCTCTATACTGTTGGCAGAAATGAGAAGTATTTGCTCAAACTCTATAAAACAAAAATGGCATATATACATATATGTGTGTGTGTGTGTGTATATATATATATATGCTATGGCAGAGAAATTAAAGAAAATCTGGAGACTGAGCCTACTGAAGTAAAGCCAGTTTGACCTGATTTCATTTGTATGTATTATACCCCTATTACCCTATCATTTTGCTGTCAATTCAGGAAGCCAACCTAGTTATTTTCCATGCCAGAAAACAAAGACCACTATCCTTTCCCAACAACAGACATCATGGCCATATTCTTGGGAAATAAATCCCCTTGGCATGTATCTGATTCTTCTGCATTACCGATACAGCAGCCGTGACAGCAACTCTGGTAACACTTCGTACTTGTAGCACACGGTTCCCATAAAAGTCTCAGAGGAAATAAATTTACCCATCCTATAGCAAATTCAAAATGCCACATTGGCACATGGAGAGGTGGGGCAGCGTCTCCTGCTTCCTCTGATGGTCCCTTAGGGGCAGGCTCAGGGCTTTGTCCCCAGGCAGCCCAGAACAGTGGCTTCAGAGTGACCCGGTCATAGCAGGAGTAAAAGGAAGCTTCAGGAATTTTACCTTGGCTGGCAAAAAAACGCTCTCCTAAGATCTGTAAACAGTTAGGAGAGAGGCTGAGGGGGTGGAGACTATTCTCTGGTTTGATTAGGTGACTCAGGAATTCTCTGTTGAGACAGCTGGGGCAGGGCCAAGGTGAAGTCTGAAACAAAGCTCTGAAACAAAGGAGAAAAGGAGACAGAAAGCCAGAAGCAAAGCAGTCAGAGAGGAAAGCCACGGGAAGGTTGTGCTGAGCACAAGTACTGCCTAGAGCAAGATGTCCGAGTTAGGGAGATGGACAGACACAGCAAAAATAACTAGGAAATTAGAGAGCTTAATTGGAAAGCATTCACTCCACCTGGAAAATGGATGATTTATGTTGGGATTACAGTTGGGCCAGCCTGAGGCGACAGTATGTATTTGACGTACTAAACGTCTGGCTCACTGTTCTATGCTTTTCCTACTGTGACACCTACAGGTTCCCAGTACCTCGGTGAGCTTTCCCCTCTCCTTACGAAACAGAGAAGCTGTGCTCCTCCCACCCTCCCATTCCCCCCTCCCCTCCCCTTCCTTCCTTAACTTTCTTACTTAATCAATATTTCCTGAGCCATTTGCATCCCACTGTGGATGTGGGGCTCTGTGCCTCAGTGAGAGATATGGAGATTTGGGGACAGGGACCACAGGCCGCCGCCAGGAGAGTGGCCACCTACTTGCCAAGTATATGTAATAAGTCGTCTCCATTAATGGGGCCAAGGCTAATTTGGTCACTATATTAAAATCTGTAAGGGATCAATTATTTGTACTTACTTTATAAGGCTCGTTTGTGAGAAACTCTAGACTTTATATTTACAAGCAGATTCAATTACTAGAAAATCAATTATTCTGTTAAGTGCAAGGTAACGAAAGCTAGAAAGCAGTTTGTAATCAGAATTACTTTTTCAAGGGTCAGTAGGAGTCAGATTGGGGGTGAGAGAAAGAGCAGGTTGCAATGTTTAGTTTTTCTATAATCTGTACATGTGCTGAGACCAATTAATGCTCATTCTTCCATTCATTCATTCAGCAAATATATGCCAGGTGTTTCTTATATGTCAGGTACAATATATGTATCATCGGTACTAAGATGCTATTCCTACCTTTAGGAGCGAAATTATGATCATTTACAAGGATGTGCTAGGACTTAACACTTTCTTATTTAATCCTCACAACATCCCTATGAGATGGATACAATTATCATGCCCATTTTATAGATGCTGAAACTGAGGCTTCAACATAAGAGAATACACAAGAAGCCACACAGGAGAAGAGGTGCCAGTTTATTTGGCCAGGAGTCCCTGGATTTTGGTCCAGGTACTTAGACTTTTAACCCTAGAACATTAGTATACATTTCAGCAATCAAATACCGAGACATTTCTGCACTTGTTTCATTCTTCAATCCTGAAATCCTGGCATCCTTCATTCCTAAATATAATATACTCCAGTGTGTGGCTGGGGATATTAGCTTACCAGAATACCATTATCCCCCCAAGCCTGTGCCAAGGAGGTCACTTTACATGGGCATTCTTACCGGTGCGGCCAGCCCAAGCCTCATCTGAGCCTAGAGGCAACAGCAGGAGAATGGACACCAGCGGTTCAGGATTTGCCTGCACCTACTTAAGACCATGCACTCAGGACAGCTGTCAGTGCTCTGTCTCAGACGAAAGCAGCAGAAATTCCTGCTGTTGACAGCTGGGGCCCGAAATGGGCACAGCTTTGGAAATTAGCTCTGACCTCTTCCCCTTGGCCACAGATCTCTGATTATGCTTCCCGGAATGGGCTGTATTATTTTACTTGCTCCTGCAGAGCTGGAAATGTTTCTTTCTTTCTTTTTTTTTTTTAATTTTGTTTTGAAGTAAAAATTCTGAAAATTAAATTTTTGTTCAAAAGGAGCCAAAAAATTGGAAGAGGCCAATTCTTCCAAGTCTGTCATAAGATCCATTATAAATAGGAAAGGAGCATCACATGCACCATGGGGATGATTACAGCTCTCCCTGGGAAAGCCATTGTCAGAGTCATTAGTTTTCTCATTCTCTTTTATACTTATTTCTGTCTCTGCCTTCATAAAACCCATCTGAAGACTCTGTGGTGTGTGTTTTATACAATGTAGTTGGGTTTGTTGTTCTCTGTTATAGTCTCAATGTACTTTTTACTCATAAATAGTTATTTCTGTGTTGGGAGGATAAAACCCTCAAGGCATAACAGATAGAAATAATTCCTGGGTCTGTCCCTTGTCCCCAACCACTTGGTTTGGCATATCTGACTCTGTGTCTGGCTGGAAAGGGTGGCCTTTGAGAATGGCTCCCCAGCTCCCTGACTGTTGACAGGGGGATTATCCAGAGATGAACCGGGATGCTGGCTTTTTTTCGTCACCTTGTAAAGGCAACAAGTGAAAACCACATTTAAAGGGTAAGATTGAACTCACACATTCAGAACTTTAGGAAAGAAAAATCTTACTCAGGAAGAAATGCCAAAAACGTTACAACAAAAATATTCTTGGCTAGCAAACTGGTGTTCTGTGGGACCAAAGGCCTCTAGAGGAAATTCCTGATCCTTGTAAAGGAAATGTGAACAGAGCTTTTCATTTTCCTGAAAATAGAATAACTCCCCAAGCCGTGAAGTGCTTTTACTAGGCCCTCTCTCTCCTCAGGTAACAAATTGATAAAAATCAGCATTCTTTGTTACTGATTCCTTGTCAGTTGTTATTAACCCTGAAAAGCAGGTGAGCATAGCGATTTGCCAGGTGAGCACTGACACAAAGAGATTTGAGATTTGCTGTGTCAGAAAACCACAAATGTTGTCTTTGAAGAGGTTTTAGATGAGGGAGTGCAACACGAAAGCCCAGCCGAATCAGATCAGGACACACACGTCCCAAAGGCTAATTGTCCTGCTCAGTTCTTGCGCAAGCCTCTCTGAGCTGCCACTCCCCTGACTTGTTCTTTGAGATGGATATCACCAAGCCGTCACTTCATACCTGTGTCTTTCCTCCCGTGCTCTCCTGGACAGCCGTGCGGGACAGGGCAGTGGTGGCCACAAAGCAAGAGAAGAATCCCGAGAAGATGTTGCTGATCCCGAAGGCAATGAATTCCTAAGGGAGAGACTGGATGACAGTGATGCTACAAATAGAATAATTGCAAGACCCTCGCTGAGTATTTAAGGAAGTACATTAAGAAAGCAAATTCCCAAACCCACCCTGCCTGTTGGTCCAACTTAATTTTTACCATTAAACGTACCTGGTGGCCTCGTAAGACATCAGGAGTTTGGACTCCGACTTCGTGCAAGCTAAGAGAGGCCTCACTACTCTCAATAATTTTTAACATTGACAATAGTAACTGATCCTTTGCTAAAATGCCTTTTCACTGCCTGGTGAGTGGTGTGTCTGCAGTTCTCACGTAAAGCATTGAACATTGCTGTGAAGGGTATTGTGACTGGCAGAGCTACTATTCTGCTTGATTACTAATCATTTAGCTGCTATCAGAGCTATGCTGTGTTTTCAGAAACATACAGGTACAACACTTGCAGATTTGCAAGCAGTGTGAAATCAGCTTGCCTGGCAATGTATCATATGCCCACAGAAACTGCTTATGTTTATTAATTGTACAGTGAACCGTCTCAATTTAAAGTGATCACAACTATCATTAATGATGTTTGTTGCACTGTTTTGTTGTATTATAACTGCCATTAAAAATAATTACCAGGAGACACCGGGTTACTTGAAGAATTCTAATTCTGACCTAATATGTTAACTTTGAATGTTATTAATGACCTGACTGAATTTGCTCTTTTAAAATGAGAATGACTTCAACTTATTTTTTAGAAGTTTGCCAAGTGATGCAGCATGCATATTTCAAAATAACTTCTAGTTAGCAAGCACAAGAGGGAAACCAACCCAATAAGGACGGATGAAATAATCCAACCTCTTCTGTAGCTGACACCAAAATCTTTTATGTTTTTTTCTTGTTTTCAGCCCTATAAAACCAGTTCAGCAAAAGGGTGACCATACCTGGTTCCCATCGATGGTGTAGTCATACTTGGTGGCGTATACTTTTCCTACTGACACTGCGATAGCATAAGCCACCACAGCAATGGAAAACGATGCAGCCAGCATGTCAGAAAACAGGCTTACAGGTGGAAGTGCAGGAGGCAAAAACCTAGTGAGTTTTTAAACGAAAAATGTTGTAACGATTTGATCACAATTCTCTTTCCCACCTCACCAAATGCTATACCCACTCAGCCACGTTAGACATGAAAGTACTTGGCCAAAGAGAACAAAAGGTACATGAGAAACATAAATGGGGGCATCGCTTTTACTTTTTTTTTTTTTTGGAGACAGAGTCTTGCTCTGTCACTCAGGCTGGAGTGAAGTGGCATCATCATAGCTCACTGTAACCTCAGACTCCTGGCCTTGAGTGATCCTCCCACCTCAGCCTCCCAGGGTGCTAGGATTATAGGCTTAGCCACCACGCCCCACCTGCTTTTACAATTTTTAATCAGAAGTTGGCACTCTCTCACTGGCTGCTTTCTTTGTCCCCTATTTGAGTGCCTAGATATGCTGCCTCTTCTATACCTCTGACATGAATAAATCTGTTGTTACTGATTTTAATATCATACAACCCCATCCATGCCATTTCACACATTGGTATTTCTCCTTACACAATTTCATCTTAAAGTTCTGTGGATTTAAAAGATATTCTAGCCATAATGTGAGATTTAGTCTGTATGAAGAGATGTCAGGTCTGTTAAAGAAACAAAGATACATGATGCTAAAAAAGCTCAGTGGAAAATTCATATCCTAAGAGCTATAACATTTAAAATCTTCTTGAGGCCAAAAAAGACTAAATTTATGTAATCATAACAGTGCTCTGCCGTGACTAAAATATCCCAATGATTTTGGGGTCAAATGACTCCTGTTTGACAAAACCAGAGCTACTCTACAAACCATGTAAAGAAATTAACCTACAGGTTTATAATCATGAGGTTGTCCTCAGATATGAAAATTTGCAGACGACCTTCATGGACCTATATCTTGACAACTATCCATATGGTGTCATTCCAGAACTCTCCAGCCACAAAAAATCTCCCCCACCTACTTTACTTATGCCAGAAGTTCCTTTAATAGGAAACTACATTTTCCCCCTATAGTTAGAGAGAAGTGGTAAAAATAATGTAAAAGTAAGATTTTTAGAGAAATTTAGACCCGGCAAGCATCCTAGATATTGTTGAATCTACCTCTTTCATTTTTGTTTTGTTTTATTTTGTTGTTGCCCAGGCTAGAGCACAATGACATTATCATAGCTCACAGCAACCTCAGACTCCTGGGCTCAAGTGATCTTCCTGCCTTAGCCTCCCAAGTAGTTGGGACTATAGGCGCATGTCACCATGCCTGGCTTTTTTAAAAAAATTTGTAGAGACAGGATCTCAATATGTTGCTTAGGCAGGTTTTGAACTCATGGTCTCAAGTGATCCTCCAACCTCGGCCTTCCAAAGATTACAGGAGTGAGCCACAGCACTCAGCCTCTCATTTTGTTGATAAAGGAACTGAGACCAAGAAAAGTGATGTGATGTGCTTGAAGTCATTTAGTAGGCCCAGATATAAATGTGAGATATTAGATGATTTTCTAGGAACAAGATCTGTCTGGTTCTCTGCCCTTGTAGCCTTTCCCTACAGGTGAAGTTAATCATCAAACTCCCTTTCTCCTCATATCCCATCCTACCCTACAGGCAGGCTCTGGAAGGAACCCCATCCGTAGGCAGATAGGATGTTGGAAGCCCAGACTGAGTACCTGAGCAACACAGCATCACATCACTTGCTAGTTTGGATCTGACCTTGGAAGACACTTCTTAAAACCAGGCTCCTGACTTGTTCCTAAGACCCAGTCAACCCTACTTTAGGAAACTGGGGCTTGTCAGGATAACTTTCTAGTCCTGATAAGAATTTAGTTTTGACAGCAGCCTAATGCTCATTGCCTGCTTGGCTGCCTAGTTCTCCAAATATTACCTGATCCTTGATTATCCAGGGTTCCGAAGTATAAAGTGCAAAGACTTAAAGTCAAAGGACAGGAATTGCTCTGCAAGTGGCTTTGGGTATGTTATTTAAGCCTACCAGACTCCAGAGTCCTCCACTGTCTAATGAGGGCTATATACTCTTCTCAGAGGGTCAAGTGAGGTATTCCTTGTGTAAGTAATTAGTGCCCACACACATAGTAGGTGCTCAGTATATGTTGGGAGGACCTGAATCTGCTAAACTCCTGTCACGCATTTGTACCATCTTGCTGGCCCTTAAGGCTCTTATTTGCCCCAAGCCAATTGAGGCCCTGACTGTATATCCTCTAATGACCTGTAAGTAACTTTCTTCTAGCACCTGCCTTCCTTCCATGGACATAACTCTTTCCAAACGTTATGCTCGCTCAGTGGGCCTGTTTGGCCCCAGCCAACCCTGTCAGGCCTGATCATGAGCTAGCACTACCAGGAGCCCAAAGGGGAGAGTGTGTGAACACACACTCATCTGAACAGATGATGATGGGGAGAGGGAGACCCTGAAGGGCCAAAAAAAAAAAAAACCTCCTACAGGAGAGACAGGCACAATACACATAATGCCAAGTGCACATTTTCACTCCAGATTAGACCTGAGCATTTGGCACATGCACCACCACTCCTGCTAGAGGGGAAAAGTGGCCCCCAGAAAGCAGCCGGGAGAAAACCTCTGTGGTTCTACAGGCCTCCCCACTGCTCTTCTCCCTTGTGCCATACTGTCGAGTGCAGCTGCAAAGCACATCACTTTACAGTGGTAACAAACATGATGACAAAGAGGACCTCTGGCACTGGGAGGAGAGGCGAGACTACCAGTCACATGTGATCCAAGATGAGGCAGGAGAGAATTAGAGCAGGGATTAAAATGTAGAGGACCGAGTGTGTGCTTAAACACACACACACATGCACACACAAACACACACACACACATGCAGACACTATGACAGAGGAGGTAAAAGAGATACCTGGGCTTGAGGAGTGAGGAGCTGGGTGCTGTAAGAGCTGCAGGATAAAGAGCAGGTGCATGAAAAGAGATGCATGTTGTGACCAGCCTTCTTAAGAGTCTGCTGGTGAAGACAACACCTTGGTGAGAGAATGAGAGACTCCTAGTGGGATGCTCAGATGCTGACTGGATGTGGGGACATGGAGAAGTTGCATATTTGTACCAGGAGAGAGAGTAGAGAGAAGGGCATGGAGCCACACTTTTTGGCTGTCCAATTGGGGACCAAGTGATCCTAACATACGGTCCTGGCCCCCAGAGGATAAAAGGAAGTTTCCAACAGCAGCCTTATTGGAGGACTGAAGCATAGGGGAGAGCAAGAGGAGGTATATCAGTCTTTCTCTTCCTCTTCCTTTCAGTGTGCTCACCTGGCCACTTGAATATCTGCTTTTCTTGCTCTTTTCCGGTCTCTCCACATCACTTTTTCTTTTTCAGGTTTGTTAATATCATTAGAACTATTTCTGTGCTACCAAGTAGGATCCGATCGGATAACAAAGGCCTTTCTTGTGGCTTATTCATAATGACTTGGGCTTGGGTATCTTATCCCTTCATCAGATGTATTCTGAGCGCCTACTGTGAGATGGATACTGTGCTGGGGACACAGCGGAACAGCACAAATGGGTCACTGTCCTCGGGAAGGAGCTTATAATCCTCAGGGCCAGGCAGGTTAAGTTAGCTGACCACGCTGAGCAGGCAGTCTGGCAAAGGGTTTAAGTTGATTAAACTCAAGGGCAAGAGGCTAGAGATCCACTGGCAGGAGGAAGGCAGCCAGGAAAGCTCTGTAGAGGTCCAAGAAGGATACCTTAGGGAAGCAAAAATGAGTTCCCCAAGTCAATTGATGGAACATGGATTTATGGGACAGGAAATGTTCTGTGGACCATCTATAACTTGTTACAGATTAGGAAGCCTGACAAAAGGGATCTATAGAATATGTTTCTATGTGATTGTTTATAACTACTGAAATGATCTGTTAGGATGAAAACTCCATATCTCAAGTAGTCTCATTGCATCTTTTATCATTGCATCTTTTATCATTAAATCCCAGGCCACTCCTCTGGAAAGCCTGATTCAGTAGGTTTGGGGTGGGAAACAGGAATCTATATTTAAAAAGAGTGTCACAGGAGTTACACCACTAGGGGGCATCTGGGTGCGCTGCCACCCTGTCCCCAGGAAACAGTGGCCCGCAGCCTGCCAGTCTGGAGTTTTTACACACACCAGGAACCTCTAAAGGTATGTAGAGAAGTAAATACCGTGTTTACCTGAAAATAAGACCTACCCATAAAATAAGCCCTAGCAGGATTTCTAAGCGTTTGCAATATAAGCCCTACCCCGAAAATAAGACCTAGTGATGGGCGTGGCTACGCAGCATGTCTGCACAACCCATGCATTTCTCGCGGAGCCGTAAAGAACAGGAGCAGCCCTTCTCATCTGCCCCATGAGAGCTCTACTGCGCGACATGAGAGATAGGGGCCAATGGTTCTAAAGGAAATAGAGTCGCAAGAAATTCAGGATGGAATTCGGGGTTTGGAGAGTTATGATGATGTTCCAGAAGAAGACAACTTAACTATATTTCAATAAATGTAGATTGTTGTACTGTACTTAAAAAAAATAACACATCCCCTGAAAATAAGCCCTAGGGTGTCTTCTTGAGGAAAAATAAATGTAAGACCCTGTCTTATTTTCGGGGAAACACGGTATATGCACACACATAAATCTGGGTATTTTTACATATATAAAGAAATATAGATCATATCTAAATATATACATCAATATATAAAAAATAATTAAAATATAGATATTTATACCAAAGAAAAGGGTCTCTCTCATATGATTCTTTCAAAAACGTAAGTTTGAGAAACATTATAATGGATAATATGCAAATTAAGTCCCAAGTAGCCAGTTGTCATTTTTCAAATATTTTTTGAACAGATACTAGAAGAAATTGTAAGATCAATCAAATGGGAAGGCAGCGGTTCCCTGTGAAACAGGCACTGGGAGTACACGTGCCCTAGCATGGAACAAAGACTGGTACAAGGTCCCTTGCACGTGTTAAGGGAGGGGAAACTAGTACTTACTGATAAACAGCAGGTCTAGTCATAAATGCTGTGAGTAAATGTTACAAGTATAATAAACATCTGGGATTCCTCTTAAATTCCATATGATAAAATTATAGTGTAGGGCACTTTGTCCATTCTGCCTTTTATGAGCTATCTCACTGGCGTTTCACAACAAGCTTGAGTTGAGGTTTTGGCTGCTGTCATTACCTTGTCTTACAGGACAACCTCCCTGGGACCACAAAACTAGATGGTGACAGAGATAAATGAAGGACCTTGGTTTTTAGTCACCAAACTACCAAACATTTATAAAACTCCCCTTGAAGTTATAAAACTCCCCTGCGTTTTATTTATAGGTACAAATGCTATAATCATTATCTAAGATGAATAAACTAAACAGAGAATTTAGACTAGATGTCCTTGATTCCTTAAGCAGTTCGTTCACAGCGCAATAAATGTTACTAAATCATGATTCTATTTATATGGTATTGTAATTATGAGTTTAAATTAGGAGTCATGTGTTAACTATATATGTTTGGCCCATTTTAAGAAAATGAAGAAAAAAGAGAGAGCACATAAGGGCTGATTTTAAACAAATGACTTGAACTTTATCTACACATATACTGTTTGATAGTTTGCACAATGGCTATTTCTTCAAGATCACACACAAACAGGACGATTCAAGGAGCATCAGGGAAATGAAGCTTGTAATAAAAGGTTTCATTTAAATAGGAAGTACTGATTTAATATATTAGTATTGTCTAAGAGGAACACCATACTCACCCACGTGGGATGGATTTAACAATGCCAGCATTGTAATTTTTTTCCAAGTCGGCTCCATATGAAATGGCAGTAGCAATTATTGTCTGAAATACAACAAACAAGATTTTTTTCCAAAACAACTCCACTTGTTTTAATAATTCCTTACTGAATTTTCTAACTACATATTCTACTTACCACAATCACTTCTATAGGAATAGGGATTGGGATTTTGTGTTTAAATCGATCATTTAATTCTTTAACTGCCATGCAGATGACAATGGTGAGTAATCCAGCAATGAAATCAGCAAGATTGGTATTACCAATATTTTGAAAAATCTCAATCAAAGTCTGTAAAAAAAATAATTTTATATACTTCCTGCTACAGGGATACGCATACAAAATCATTTCTCGCATGAATCTTCCCACATTAAAAGCATAACATCAAACAACACCTGAAAGTTTCACATAAAATCATTAACAATGTGCTGGTTACTACACAGACTAAGTACATGCAGTCTCTGCAATGAATACATACACCAAGTTATTAATAATGATTTACTTGGAGAGGCAAAACTGGGTGATTCCTATATTCTTCTTTTTGCTTGTCTGTATTTTTATAATAAAATTGAAGATATTTTAAAAGAAAAATGTCATTATACACATACTTTTACTTGATGAAAAACTTTAAAAGTTTATATTTTAAAGTGGTTTTATAGGTACTAATTAAGTGGCCTAATTTTCACCATGTTGGTAGAGTATTACTAAGACTAAAGGCTGACAAACTCAAAACTCCCAATTGTTTGTTTTTATTTTTGTTTTTGTCACAATTAGCCAAAATTTTAGGTAAAGCTCTTCTCTAAACCTAAATGATACAGATAATAACAAAAAATTCCTAAAATACTTCCTATGTGGATACAGGTGGACTGATCCATTCTTTATGGCAAAGAGAAGATATTGAATTGATATACAGGCCCAGTAAAAATTTTTGGAAATAAATGTGGTGCTTTACTTATCAAACTTGAACTAAGATAACTTAAATAAAAGTAACTCTTCCCAAGTATACAGACAAGCCAATTCAAGAAAAACTATTAAGAGTTTTGTTTTGTAAATAGGAGGTCTCTGGGAATCAAGAATGTTTTTAAGGAAATTAGCAAGGAAGAATCCCAGGGAAGAACACTGATGTCTTTGTTATATTAACTTCTGTCCTGTTGAAGGCATGATTTGAGAAGGTATCTTTGAGACAACTCTTTGAGACAAGTAATCTCCCGAGGAAGATTACTTTTCTTTGAATGCGTCCTTTTATAGATATATTTTTATATGAAGATAAAAGAATGGGGCACCTTATAGTTTATAACATGTATTTTACTTATTTTTATGGATAACTATTCTTAACATAATTATAACAATCTGGTAACAATTATGTATAATGAACATTAAGTAATCTAGGAGTCATTTGCCAGAAACCTCAACTCTCTGGAACACATTCAAGAGTAAAGGAATAGGGAGAGAAGTTATTGTGAAAGCAAAATCCATTCCACCAAGTGCCTGGACTGGAGTTCAGGCATTTAACTTGCAGGAGGTCTCTTGAACTTTCTGCACTCAGAGTAAAAGTTTGCTCTTACTTTAAACCCAATACTAACAAGTTTACTTTGCCTTCTTTCCAGAGTCACTGAAAATTGCTATGGGCAGATACACTGGCAATAAGATGAAGCAAGTGACAGCAGGTTGAAAAAGAAAATGGGTCAATTACCACAAAGAGACATAATAACAAGGACTTAGGGCACTTAACACAGGAACAAACAGCCCTATCTACCTCAGAGGTTTAAAGGTCATCATTGCTGTTTGGCCCTTTACATAATTCATTTTCTGATGGTGATGCTCATTAATGTATGAGCTAGGTATAATATTTTGATTAATTATCTATACAATAAAGGTTTACTTTTCAACTCAAGATGGAAAAATCAAAACCTAAAAGACAAAACATTTGGAATAAGTATCCCAATCAGAAAAACATTCTCATCTTACAAAAATAATCACTAGTAGATGCCTATTCAATCTATGAGAGTCACTTAGATCTTTGAATAAAAAGCACCTCTGGTGTATTAAAAATGTAATATGAGGCTGGATGTGGTGGCTCATGCCTATAATCCTAGCACTTTGGAAGGCTGAGGTGGGAGGATTGCTTGAGGCCTGGAGTTTGAGGCTAGTCTGGGCAACATAGCGAGACCCAAACCCTACAAAAAAATTAGCCAGGCACAGTAGTACATGCCTGTAGTCTCAGCTACTTGGGAGGTTGAGGCAAGATCATGTGAGCCCATGCAATTGCACTCTATCTAGCCCAGGCAACAGAGTGAAACCCTGTCTAAAAATAAATAAATAAGGCCCGGCACAATGGCTCACACCTATAATCCTAGTACTTTGGAAAGCCAAGGTGGGAGGATTGCTTGAAGTCAGTTCAAGACCAGGCTAAGCAAGAGTGAGACCCTATCTCTACAAAAACTACAGAAATTAACCAAGTGTGATGGTGTTTGCCTGAGTCCCAGCTACTTGGGAGGCTGAGGCAGGAGGATCGCTTGAGCCCAGCAGTTTGAAGTAGCAGTGAGCAATGATGATGCCACTGTACTCTAGCCTGGGAGACAGAACAAGACCCTGTCTCAAATAAATGTAACATCAGCTGCAAAACCCAAAATCGGTTTATATTACAAAACTGCATCAAGCAAGGCATATGAGTATATATGTGAGTTGCCTGTATATGTATTGAGTAATCATTCAGGGTCTCTTACAAAAAGTTCTACAACAGAAAGTTCAATCTATGTAGAAATAAAACTCACCCATAGAAATTGAAATCATCAGATTGTACTCGAAGATATAGAAATGAGACTCTAAGAAAGCACTGAACAGTAGTTTACTGTTAAAATACTTACTATAGTAACATATTTAAAATATGGATATATATATGATTCTGTATTTTAGCCTAGAATTCTAAATAGTTCAAATTATGATAATGAGCTTTTCTGTAATGGACAATATTTTACTATATTTCCTACCCCTGTATGGAGAATTTTAGGATCATTTCTTCTAGATAAATTATTTGTTTCGCCCAGCATTACCTGGGTGTATGATGCAATAAGGACAAATCATGCCCAATACTGTGTATGAAAGAATTTATCAGTTAACTTTTGGAGCTGAATTTATTTAAGTTTATTTCCATTAATATAACAAACCCTTTATAATCACCTCTTGCTGTCAGGCATTTCCTGCTATCGCTCTTCTGTGAATATACATATAGATCAACCCTTAAAGTGTTACTTTCTTTATTATAATGGCATACATTTTACATAGTAAAATATTAATAGATTCAAAGTAACAAATCTGATAAAGCTTAGCGGTGGCTTTCAAAACTCTGATCCATGTCTATGGAGACAGGAAAACAATCAGACAAGTGGACTGGGAGCTTCACTTAGATAATTGGGTGCTACACAGTGGCATCAAGGGTATTACTAATTCTAAATTGTTGCCAACACCCTGTCATCCTGCCTTCTCTGTCCTATATCCAGTATCTCTAGCATTTGTGAATTTAAGGTTTTTTTCTTTTTTCCCTAATATTTTCTCCTCCAATTCTTTATAGTCATTATTTCCAGTTGTCAGTACTTCTTTAAGGGAGAAGGCAGGACAAACCAAAGTACAACCTTGCAGCAAAAGGGGTGTTAACAACATTCTGGGCAAAATATTTTACAATAACCTTACAGTCCTTCCTGGAAGAATGCACTACTGCTCTGCATTTATTGAAGGATTCTTTCATGACTGATTGCAATAGTAATGTCATAAGCAAAATTCTCTGTTGGGGACTGAGTGACTCATTTAACCCTTGTGCAATTATTTCCAGACCTGCTGATCCTTTCTTTTCAGAAGAGCAATCTTATATTTACCACCACATAGGGATGATTGAAATACCTTCATCCAGTGTGGCTGGCCTGTGAGGAATTTCTTGCAAAATTCTATGACACACGCTAAACTGAAACTTCAAGAAAAATATTCAACAAGAAATAAGTCACATAATGATTGTACTTGGTTTAAAAACTATTTTGACCTTGGTCTAGTGTTTCCTGGTCACTTTTGTTCCTGTCAAAAGTGAAATCATTTGCAGGAAGTTTCTTCTTAAACATAATCCTAGGAGACCAGAAGAACCATTTTCCATGTTCTGTAAAGGTCCAGCCATAGCTGGGGGCCCAGGTCAACCTCTGGTCTAGGTCTCCTGCGATCTGTGTAGATGCAGGGCTGGCAATGTTCACACAGGGGTCAGTCCGCTCAGAAAGGGAAGTTTTGGTGGGTTCAAGAGTCAGTGGGTTTATATAGGGAGTGAACAGTGCCTGACTCAGGGTGGGTTTTCAATAAATATTGATTGAATAGATAAACTGAATGAATGAGAATGAAGGAATAAATGAATGAACAGCTGATGGGCAGAGAGTAAAAGAAAGATGTGTCAGCGGCTGCAAAAGTGACAGATCCTGTTGGAATAAGGTAGCCAGAAGGACTCAAAGAGAACTGACGACTTGGAAGGGAAAAAAAAAAAGCCAAGAATGCCCAAATGAATGTGGAAGCAAACAATTCTCACAACTCTAAGAAATTGCTACTATTATTAGCCCCATGCTACAATTGAAGACATTGAGGCTTAGGGAAGTTAAATATTACATGTCCAAGGTCACATGGGTGGTGGAATCAAGACTCCAAATCAAGTCTGCTAAAATTCAAAGTCCATAGTCTTAATCACTGTTATTCTGCCTCCTATGTCTATCCTCCCCGCTTACCATAGCACCTGGCCTGTAGTAAGCACTTGGTCATATCTGTTGAATGGATGGAGTAATGTGGAATTATGACACTGTTATAAAATTGAGGCTATTCCTGACAACCTCACTATTTCTTAGATATGTGTTGGCCTCACATTGTTTTACAAGCTAATAGATGGGTCATAAAAGGACTTAAACTCCATTCTTAATGTTGGCACATTCTTTCTATGTAGTATCATTCTCCCCAAGTTAGGATGACATCATGTTACTATTATCACCATTTTCAAGCATCAATAACACGCTTTATATAGAACATATATTTAGATCCAAGAACTTTTTCAAATCAAATTAGTGCAATCTACATCCTCCTTCTGCATCTCTTTTGCATATTGAATCATCTCTGAATCTGATGTTCCTTTTCATCTATAATTGCTGAGACATTTATATTATGCGTTTTATGGACTCTCGTAATTAGAAAGGACCTGAGAGATACATTTCTAATTATTTCATTTTATAAATAAGAAAGAAAGGACACTTTGAAATAATTTCAAAATAACTACTTTTTTTTTTTTGGAGTACTTGTTATGTGCCGGCCCCTGAGCCAAGTGCTTCTCATCTATTCTTATTTAACAATTCAGTGAGGTGATTTTTATTACTAAGGCATGGTGATTTGCTCACATGGCAAGTAGGTATTAGAGTCAGAATTTGAATCCAAGGGGAGGGTGGGAATGGGGTGAAGGATCAAAAACCACCTGTTGAGTACAATGTACACTATTTGGGTGATGGGTACAATAAACGCCCTGACTTCACCACTATACAATTCATCCACAAAACCAAAAATAAAACACTTGTACCCACTAAATCTATTGAAATTTAAAAAAAAAATGAATCCAGTTTCAACCAGCTCCAAATCTGGGACTTGCAGTCACTACCCTACCTGATGTGTCCAAGGTCACTTGGCATGTCAGAGGCAAAGCTGAGATTAAACTGAAGTCTGCTACATCCCAGACCAGTCTTTACTTCATTATACCACTTGGCTTTCATTTATGTTTTAAGTGCAGTAATTATTTCAGAAACCATTTTGACCAACTGAGAACAGTGATTTACAAATCTGCCTTCTTTATTTATTTTTCTGAGACAGAATCTCACTCTGTCATTCAGGCTGGAGTGCAGCGGTGTCACTGTACCTCACTGCAACCTCAAACTCCTGGGCTGAGGGGATCCTCCTGCCTCAGCCTACCAAGTAGCTACAGGTATGTGCCACTGTGCCTGGCTATTTTTTTAAATTTTTTTGTAGAAATGGGGGTCTCACTATGTTGCCCAGACTGGTCTCAAACCCCTGGCCTCAAGTGATCCTTCCACCTCGGTCTCCCAAAGCACTAGGATTACAGACGTGAGACACTGCACCCGACCAAATCTGCCATCTTCAATAGTACCCCTGATTTAATGCTTCTTTCAGAGGAGAAGCAATAAAGTGCTTTCACTGGCTCCCAAAATACGCACAGAGGAGCATGGGTACTCCAGACTCAAGTTAAAGAGAGAGAGTATACTTTTTGAACAGTGACCCTTCCCTCGAGTAAGAAGCAACACTTACGTAGATAATGGAGAGAACCCCATTATAATTTTTGGTTGAAACGTTGAGGACAATCTTTAGCTGTGAAACCAGCACTTGGAAGGCAGCAGCTGTTGTGAATCCACCAACCAAAGGATCTGCCAAGTATCTCACTATGAATCCAATCTGCAAACCTCCAAATACCAACTAGGATAAGAAGAAGGAAGGAAAAATTAAATGTTTGCCAGAGAGAAGAACCAACTCTCTGGAAATATTAACAAATTAAGCTTAACACCAATTAAAACACTGGTATCCTGCCTACAGCACAAAAATACTTGTAGGATACATCTGAATTTCTCAATGCCCTGTCTCTCCCCTCCCCTCCACCACTCTAAAATTTGAAAACATGTGATATAAACCCTGAAGTATTTCTATATAAGTATGAAGAAAAGCAAAAATCATGTAGCTTATTTCTATGACTTTCAGGTCCTGCGGCTCCGCTCACCAGAACACTTTTTTCTCTTTTATGGATTCCGGAACACTTCCCTTCTCTCATCCTCAATTGAATTACACATATTCTTCTGTGCCTTTTTTTCTGTCTCTGACTTTGATGATAAGTGAGCCTTAACAAGTGGAGTCTTGCTGACTATTTTAGCATCTGACCTAAAACAAAAAATAACTTTTTGGGAGCCAGGAAATTATTTTGTTTTGCTTTTAGGAGAATCTTTAAGTCCGTAGGCTTTAAGGTTAATTTCAAATAAAAATTACACCCATCTATATTGTACTCGTAAGTCCATTACCTGTATGATTCCAACCAAAAGAGTAAGGGTGCTCGCAATCAACACTCTTGCTGAATCTCTAGCGTCAGAGTCTACCATGGTAGTGTTTAATGCAGTTCCGTTACTGCTCGGTACGAGAAAGTTTTCGTCGGGGGCCATGCTCAGAACAACAGATCCCACCATTAAACTGACCACCGGAAAAGGTCCTGGGGAAAAAAGTCTCTAACGATTAATCAGGTATTAATCACAAATGTTCAACATGTCTACATAGGATTGGAAAGATGTGTGAAATAATTAGCTGTTACTAGAAAAATATTGCTTGTTCACAACATAAGCTAAAAAGCAGATGTCTCAAGGCAATCGTGATCCAGAAATGGGTGAGAGAAACACGTAGGTAGGTGATTGTAATATGGCACTCAGGATGCTTTGTGAGTACATACGAAGAATGTCTAATCTACCTGTGATTCTCATGTGTTTGGGAGGGTGGAGGAAGAGACGAGAGTTGTCAGTAAAGGTTTCCTGCCATGAAGGAGTTATCATAGGTGACCAAAAAAATTAAATTAAATAAAATCAATCAATCAATAAAAAGATTTCCTGGCAGAGGTAGCATATAAATTGAGTTCTTACTTGTTCCACTCAATTTTTATTCCATATAAGTTCATTGATTTCCTAGAGTGTCCAATGTCTTGATCTCTGTGAACCTGAGTACCACGATCAGGCTCCAAATTAGGATTAAGAAACAGCAAAGGGAGTGTATAGATTCTCTCTTTTTTTTTTTTTTCGTAAGGCAAATGTTTTCATATCATAATGCCAATCTGTAAGATTTTATGTTTTAAAAATTTACTCTTTTCTTCCACCAACTGCTTTATTCACTACTGATATTTTTATCCATAATGATGATGATGATGATGATGATCCAATCCTTTGAACATGGAAAGTTTTGGTTGGGAAGACTCAAAACCCAAACCCAGTCACCTGAAATGTCTAAATATGTAGAATACCAAAGAGAAAAATCAGCTTCCATATTCCTCATCTGGTTACACATTTGATACTGATCAATTCTCCAAAGTGAGGAAGTTCTCTCAACCTATCAATAACCTCTTCCTAATCTCCTTCTCCAGACAAGGCAACATGATAGACACTGGGGGAGATACAACTAAGGACAGGGACATGGGTTGGGGATGGAGTAGATGGTTGTATTTGTTTCAAGAGGATTATCCAGGTAGACGTGTCTAGCCAGCAGATGGATGTAGGAGCAAAATTATCTCTAGTATAAATGTCAAAGTCACAAAATAGCATTAAGACATTCATTTACTAGAACATTCTGGCAAAGGAGAATTCAAATTTTAGGAATGGCAGGAAAACTTATTATAAGCCATACAAAGAAGGAAAGCCAACTTAGCTTAGCTTCTAAATTGTTTTGGCAAGATTTTGCCAGTTTCCTGATGTAAGTAACTTAAAATAAGTATGTTCTTTAATGAAATAATGAATATGTATTTGATGAAAATAATTTAGTACATACTAAGTTAATCAAGTAAAATGGTTGGTTCAAAAACCTTATGAGATCTTCTTCCCTGTCATTTTATATTTTGGAAGAGAACCCTTTTTATACATGAAGTCAAATTTATTACATTTTTAAAAATGAAAGCATGCTAAACTTTGAAGGTAAGCTATAATTTTCAGTCTTTCAATTTTCTCCTCTTCATAAAAAAGTTATGTAGAAAGTTAACTAACATCATTGAATAGAAAAAGTAGGCAAAGCATTGACACCCTATTTCCCTGAAAAACATTAACGAAGATATAGAAGCATAATACACATAATATAGCCAAAACACTTAAAACATGAACAAATACAATCATAAAATATTCTTATAATTACCAACTGAGATATGTCTTGATGTTCCAAAGATAAAGTATGTCAGGATAGGGAAAAAAGCAGAGTAGAGACCATATCCAACAGGAACTGAAGCTAGTAAAGCATACGCCATCCCTGAAAGTACATCCAAAATGGTTAAATTCACAAACAAAAGTTATGATATACAGACAGTCCCCAACTTAAGACTTTTTACTTTATGGTGGTGCAAAAGCAATATGCATTTGGTAGAAACTGTACTTTAAGAACTCATACAACCATTCTGTTTTTCACTTTCAGTATAGTATTCAATAAATTACATGAGATACTCAACACTTTATTATAAAATAAGCTTTGTGTTAGATGGTTTTGCACAACTGTAGCCTAATATAAATGTTCTGAGGACATTTAAGGTGGCTAGGCTAAGCTATGATGTTTGGTCAGTTAGGTGTATTAAATGCATTTTGACTTAAGATATTTTCAACTTATAATGGGTTTATTGGGATGTAACCTCATGGTGAGTAGAGGAGTATCTGTCTTTCTACTGCAACAACCTTTTCACAGATATTCTCAGTTTACAGCTTCAACACATCAGGTCCTGAGTTGTCTATTTTGCACATAGGCTGTGACTATCCTAGTATGCAGAACAGCATCCGCATCAGTTGGGATAAATGATTGCATTGACAGGTATCACCGCTCAAATCAATCAACTCAGGTGATCAGTAATGCAGTCATCCACTGATCATATCAGTGGGGAAAAACAATCAAGTCAGTCATTGATTAAAAACTCGGTCAATTCAGTCCAAAGGCTCAGACCAATTTTGCATGTCAACAGTTTTATCTGAGTTCAGTGTTCCTCTGAGTTCTGAGGGGCACAGTCAGTGTTGTACTACTCTTTCTCCTTTCTTGTTGTGGAAGAAAAGTTAAATCCAAAGAAAGAAAAAAATATGGCAATTATATATAGCAGCAGGCAAGACAATGCTAACATGGTGAAGGTGGTCAATTCCTCGACCGGGCTATGCCAGCAGACTCAAAGCCCAGAGTGTCAGGCCATGGATGGAGAAATCAACATTTCAGTATACATGGGGGTTGGAAGAGGATAATGACACATTCTTTTCCTTCGTTAAATACTTAGGTGGCCAGCACATCTTACTCTATTTTACCTCCCCACCTTTCACTCGCAATGAAAGAAAATCAAGCCCTTTGACCTTTGAGCCATTAATAAAGGATTACATTTATAACAGTTTTTAAAAAGTGGCAACAACCTAAATATCCTGGCCCACAGTCAGTCAAAATCATTTATTGAATGAATGTCCCAAAACAGGGAAGTGGTTAACTAAATTATGCTTCATACATTTTAATTCTATGGAATAAAATTGGTGTAATGTATAGAAGTACATTTATTAACATGGAGAGATGAGAAGTAAAAGGAAAAAAAAGTGAGAAAAATCAAGATTCAAAACTGGTAAGTATGCATGTCCCACTTTTGTAAAAGTAAACATGTATGTTGTATGCATAAAAAATCTGGAGAGATTTTTAGTATAATACGAAGTAATTCAGATATGCAAAAAAGACAATGAATAACATAATAAACACCCATGTATCCATCATCTAGCTTAAGAAGTAAATTATTGTCAGTGTAGTTGAAACTCTTTATACTCTTCCTCAATCACATTCTCTTTTTTCCCTCCACCCTTCAAAGGTAACTGAAGGCAACCACTATCCTGAATTTGGTGGTTATTATTTCCAGATATTTCATTATACTTTAATATGTGTGTGTGTCTACCAGGATATTTACTAAAATATTAATGGATTATCTATATGGTAGGATCAGAGGAGACTTCTAGTTTATGGAGGAGGTATTTTTTCTTATTCCTTATATGTATTTTCTAATTTTCTACAATGAGCATTCATTCATTCATTCATTCAACAACTACTGATTCTGCATCTCCCATGTGCCAGGCACTGTTAAAACAAAGTCTCCACCCTTGTAGAGTCTGCATTCTAGAAAAATGTGTATTATTAGTGCAATTGTCTTAATATATAAATTGCTTCTCAAACTTTCTTTGTACTGGGCTCTGCAGTTCTTAATATGCCTGAAAAATGGAGACTTTTCAGTTTTCATATAGAGTGTCCTATTTAGGGGCAACAGGTCTCAAATATGCTGTAATCATCTTTTATAAAGGAACTTGGTACAATTTTAAAATTATAAAATTTGTAAAGAAACCTAAACCATTTATTTAAATTATAAAACCTCTGTGTTGGTGCCCATGCTGTCTAGGATGGTGGCATATACCGATACAGCAGGTGATAGTAAACACTTGAAAACATCCAAAGGCAAAACCTTCCACCATGTGAGGACACAGCAAGGAGACGGGCTGTCACCAGAAACTGAATCTGCAGGCACCTTCACGTTGGAGAAATAAATTTCTGTTATTTTAAATAAATGAATAAGTAAATAAACAAATAAATATATGTCAAAAATAGAAGTGGACAGCAGACTCCTTCCCCATAGCCATGAATCAAGATAGCACTACAAGGGCTGCATCAATCTTTTACTACCTCATGGGAATTTATTTTAATTGCAAAAATTAGAAAGATCCCATAATCCTTAGCAACTCCCTGCCTTCTCAGTACCTAGGGCCTGTTTTCTCTGATGAGTTCTTCCACCACTCCCCAGCTTCCCAGCCAACAGTTGTACCATGGACCTTGTCATCACTGGAAACTGCATCATCACCTCTGAAATCTCAATTCTGAGCCTCCGTCTCTCTCTCCAGCTCCAGCCTCCAAGCCTTCCAGCTCACCAACTCCAGAACCCTTATTTGCAACATTTCTTTGTCCCCAGGAGGCTTCTAATCCATTAACTGGTCCACTTTCTCCCCATCCTTGGCACCCTCCTATCTTCATTTCCATCTTTGCCCTGCCCAGATTCCAAAGAATTCTGCAAATACTCTTCACTCCTTTGCTTCACTTTCTCTCTCTTTCCTTTTCTTGTCCAGTAAAACCCCAATCTGGCTGAACCTGAACATCTACCTTTTCCGTGACAGCCTCCAAGCAGCTGGATAAACAGGACTAGAGGCATCCACGCCTCAGCTGATCAGTTTCCCGAGAAATGTGTGATCTCTAGTGCCAGATAGGCACTCAGTGCTGCCTGGCAGTCCAATTACATCTGGGAAAAGGTGCTTTTTCTCTCAGACAACTACTCAATGCTTCCCTACTTACCTCACACTGCCCAACCCCTTCTCCAAAGTTAACAGACATATCTTACACTTAATCAAAAACACAGAATCCACAAGAGATGCTCCCAAGTTGCTTTTTAGCAAGTTGCCAAACCTCTCTGCATCTGCGCTATTTGGACTGTCATTCTTCCTTTGAAAATGGAAAACATAACCCTTCTGCCTTTAAGGAGTAATCCTCTTACTTCTATTCTCAAACTTGTCCACACTTGCCCCTTTCACTATTTTTCTTGTAGTTGTTTCTCCTCTACTTCTTGGAACATAATATCTCTTTAGTTCTATAGGGTCATTCCTACCAGTTCACAAATATGTTCTAGTATCTGTCATATTAAAAGAAAAACAGGGCCGCGTGCAGTGGCTCATGCCTGTAATCCCAACATTTTGAGAGGCCAAGGCAGGAGGATCGTTTGAGGCCAGGAGTTCAAGACCAGCTTGGGCAACATAGCGAGACCCAGTCTCCACAAAAAATTTAAAAAACTAGCCAGGCACGGTGGCAAGAGCCCATAGCCCCAACTACTCAGGAGGCCGAGGTAGAAAGATTGCTTGAGCCTAGAAGTTAGAGGTTGCAGTGAGGTATGATGACACCACTGCACTCCAGCCCAGACAACAGAGCAAGACCCAGTCTCAAAAAAAAAGAAAAGAAAAAGAAAAACAAACGCTGCCTTCACTCCATCAGTATCTCTTACCTCCCTCCAATTCATGGCAAAACTTCTTAAAAACAGTCTGTAATCCTTCATCATATGCCACCCTTCAGGAAATTCAACACTATCTGTCCTTCTGGCCATTGTTTAAAACAAAAAACAAAACAAACAAAAAGAAAATCTTCTCCTCTGGCTTCTGAGCCAACATTCCTCTTATTGTTCTTTTTCTTTAACTTCCTGGGCTCATCTTTCTTAGGCTTTCCCTTGCCTCTGTCCTCATCTTCTAACCCCTAAGTACTCCAGCCAGCCCCCTTTTCTTCTCCATCTGCCTTTCTTCCTGGGCAATCACAGGCATTCCCACTCTTTTAAATATCACCTCTAAAGTGATGCTTTCCTGATTTTTATGTCTAGTCCAGACCTCTCCTCTGAATTTCACACTCACAGTAGCTCCAACTTCTCTATTTGGCGTCTTAGAAATCTCACATGCATCTCAAACAGCGTGCCCAAAAGGAAACTTGATTTTCCATCCCGGACCTGCTACTCGGCCAGTCTTTGCCATTTCAATAAATGATGTAACTATCTACCCAGTTGCTCAAGCCAACAACCTTGGAGGCATCTGTGATTTTCATCCACATTCATCAGCATATGTCAGTGATTCTTGCTGCAAAAATATTTTTCAGATCTTGCAGCTCTCTCCATATCCTGCCTAATCTGGTTCCAGCTGACACACCTGTCCTCCCTCCAATTCATAGCGATGTCCCCACAGGGCTAGGAATAGGGTGAGGCAAGTGAGGTGCCTAGGGCATAAGATTAAAAGAGGACTTGCCCTGAGAGTGAGCATGACCCTTCCCTCATCCTAATCCCAGCCCTGACTAACCTTATCTCATTGTTTACTACCCCCCCCCCACCGCACTCACCCACACTAGAATTCTTCTTGTTCCTCCTCACAAATACTGAACTCCAGTTGGCCTTAGGGCTTTTGCACCTTGACCTAGTACACTTTTCTTTCTGCTTGTCACAGGGCCGCCTCCTTGTCATCCTCTGGTCTCTAAATTTTACCTCTTCAGCAAGGTCTTCCTTGACCATTGTATCTAAAATAGACCTCCCTTCCCAAATTAATGCCTATTACAGCACATTTAATCCACCATGATGAAGATCACAATGTATAATTATTTTTCTATTTATCTACTTATTTAATTCCCAACTCTATCTCTCAAAATGAGCACCATGAGGTCAGGACCTGTGCTTGTTAGTACGCCACTGAATCCATATGACCAAACACTTGGCATGCAGAATTAGTCTGTAAATATTTTTTTTTTTTTTTTTGAGACAGAGTCTCACTCTGTTGCCCAGGCTAGAGTGAGTGCCGTGGCGTCAGCCTCGCTCACAGCAACCTCAAACTCCTGGGCTCGAGCAATCCTCCTGCCTCAGCCTCCCGAGTAGCTGGGACTATAGGCATGTGCCACCATGCCCGGCTTATTTTTTCTATATATTTTTAGTTGGCCAATTAATTGCTTTCTATTTATAGTAGAGACGGGGTCTCGCTCTTGCTCAGGCTGGTTTCGAACTCCTGAACTCCAGCGATCCGCCCGCCTCAGCCTCCCAGAGAGCTAGGATTACAGGCGTGAGCCACCGCGCCCGGCCTAGTCTGTAAATATTAAGCAAATGAATGATAAATGAATGTATGAATGAACCAGATTAACCTCCCAGAAATTTGCCCTACAAAGATAACTTTATAGAGACATTTCTGGAAAAACATATTACCCATAAAGTAAGGAACACACAATGTATAAATTAAGATTGTAGGAATTAGACTCCAGGATTACACCTCAGCTTAATCATTTACCAGCTTTATGACCTTGGGCAAGATTTAGTAGATTGCTCATCTATTGAAAAGGAGATAATATAGTACCTACCTAGCAGGGTTGCTGTGAGGATTAAATGAGGTAACTAGCCAAAGCCCTTGGTAGAGTGTCCAATACTTATTAAACAAAATTAATTCTTATATAAGATACTCATCTATGAAAACTGGGGAGACATGGAGCTTGAAAACTATTTTTCCTATATAAAGATGATTCATTATCAGGAATGCAAATCAGTCCTCTTCACTAATACGCCATCTATTATGTGCCAGTCTCTGTGCTAGACACCTGCGAAACAAACATGAATTATACATGGTTCCTGTCCCCCTGGAGTCACAGAGTGTTGCCACATCACAGCCATTATAACCCACTGTGTAGAATACTTGGTGTTGCTTAACCTATGAACTGCACAACCCACCCTTCCCCTATCTCTCCCTCGCTCCACCCTCGCTCCTCAGTCTGCCTTCATGTTTGAAAACATGCTTGATCAGGGTAAGGCTCTTCACTGGGGACACAGGACAGCCTCCTGCTCTCTGGGAATCTACCTGGCCTGCTCTGAGTAATCACGAGAGCTCCACAGCCAAATTTTTTTTTTTTTTTGAGACAGAGTCTCACTGTGTTGCCCGGGCTAGAGTGCCGTGGCGTCAGCCTAGCTCACAGCAACCTCAACTCCTGGGCTCAAGCGATCCTTCTGCCTCAGCCTCCCGAGTAGCTGGGACTACAGGCATGCACCACCATGCCCGGCTCATTTTTTCTATATATTTTTAGTTGGCCAATTAATTTCTTTCTATTTAGTAGAGACGGGGTCTCACTCTTGCTCAGGCTGGTTTTGAACTCCTGACCTTGAGCGATCCGCCCGCCTCGGCCTCCCAGAGAGCTAGGATTACAGGCGTGAGCCACCGCGCCCGGCCCACAGCCAAATTTTAACTCACAATATTGCTCAACATTTATTACTAATTTCTGAAATAGCCTATTTTCAAGCCATCCCCACTCCACTCCGCTTCCCATCACTTGGCAAACTCAGTCTTAGTCCTCAGGGAAACTCAGCTTTGGCAACTTAACTTCTAGGAAGCCATTCCCGCTGCCCCAAGACTGGGTTGAGTGTGCCCCATTTGCATTCCCTTATCAGGCAACCCTGCCACAGCCCTTATCACACTGAATTGTTATCATCTATCTCTCCCGTTGGACTATGAACTCCTTGCAAGCAGGTGGTGCATCTTATTCATGTCAGCATTTCTAGTGTGTGGCATATACTAGGTGCTCCATAAAATTATAATAAATAAGTGAGATTTCTGTTTTCTTGGTTCGGGACCTTTGGGGAATTGGGCCAAATGGTGAGGGGGGCAGAAACAAGAGAATGGGAATGAAGCACAGAAAAATGTCCATACTGCTATGCACCAGCAATGCAACAAATTTCTAAGCTGCTTATGGAAATATTATGAGATAAAGCCCATTTCAAAAGAAAAAAAAAGAAAACCACCTGTGATGGGAAATTTTCCCAAAGATTAAAATAAGAGGATGGATTTTAAAAAAAGAGCAGAGCAGAGCAATCATGTTTATAGTCCAGGTTAAGATACTTTCTCTTAAGCTAGTTTCAAAGTGCAGGTCAAGACCCATGTTTGGGTTATAAAATAATTTAGTGGGCTACAATCAACATTTTTTAAACATAAGAATAGAACAGAATTTAAAAATCAGAGTGTATCACTTGTAGTGAGGATAAATATTTTACACAATTTTATTATTTATTTATTTATTTATTTATTTATTTATTTATTTGAGACAGGGTCTCCCTCTGTCATCCAGGCTGGAGTGCAGTGGTCTCATCACAGCTCACTGCAACCTATAACTCCTGGCCTCGTGCGATCCTCCTGCCTCGGACTCCCAGAGTGCTAGGATTACAGGCGTGAGCCACTTTGCCCAGCCAAAACTTTAGATATGTGTGTACAGATCGTGATGTGACACATATTTCATACTGTGAGTTGTGGTCAACTAAAATTGGGAAGCCACTGCTTAGTAGTATATGCTTGTAAGTTGGAGCCATGCAGCTAGGGAGTAACAGAGTTTCCCAGGAAAAGAACCCTAGGGAAGAGGAGAAAAGAGGTGAATTTTTCTACTGAGGGGCTCTAAAGGAAAGACAAAGGCCTTGAAAGGTGAGCAAGGATCTGGTACAGACCTATGGTAGCTGAGGACAAGTTTTGAACCGCTGCTGGAGACTGTAACTCTCAATCACTTGGAAGCCAATCCACCAGCATCTTACCTTGTAGCGTACCCACTAGTCCAGTACTAACTCCCGAAATGACATCACTGAGCAGCCACTCCTTGACTCGGTATTTGGGGAGCCATTCCAAGATGGGCATGAGACTCTTCAGCAGGCCAAATGCTCTCTTTCTTGAACAACTGTCAAAAAGCAAGTGGAAACTGGGTTTCCAATTCAATCTCAGTCATAACTCATTGCAAATCACAAAGTGATGAAATGAACTCTGCTGATATTTATAACTATTTAGAAAAAGAATAAGAATTTCATGCAAAATACTAGCACTGAAGTGCTTACCGTGCTTTTGCCAAGAATAACATCTATCATTTTAAATGTACCATACTAGAAAACAGGATTAATTTTCCCCACCCCTCCTGCCTTTCTTATCCTCTAAGAAAATATCCCTACACAAGAATCCATTTTCCTGTCCAGCCAGGGACTGATTAATGTGGAGTCTCTAAATGGAGATTAATTTTCAGACTTCTAAGCCAGGCGCCTTCTTCTTATTATTATTTCCTTTAGAGAAAAACAAACACACTCTGTATATTTTGGCAATACAAGCTTGGAGCCAGTTTTTACAAACATCTTAACATGAATGTATACTTTGCACCTTCCTACTTAGTATTTTTAAAATTCAGCAACGTATAGATAAAAGAAAAAAATCAAAAGGAGGTGGATATTATTTGACTGCTGATTTCGATAAACTGTTTTTTTAACATTATGACATTTATAAGAAGTTTTAAAGACCCAATTTTTGTAATATTAAGGAATTATTTTTAGGTGTGATAATGGAATGTGGTTATATTTTTTTTAAAGTCTTTAGAGGTACTACTAAAATATATAAAGACAAAAAAGATACACAATATGAGATTTTCTTCGAAACAATACTGGAGGGGAGGGGGCAAGTGGGCGGCGATAGATGAAAGAAGATTAATTTGAGTTGATGATTGTTGAAACCTGGTGATGAGTAAAATCATGCGACCGGGATTCTTCACGCTACTATGTCTACTGTTGTATATATTAACATTTGAAATGTTCTATAATAAAAGGTTTTTAAAAAGAAAATGTGGCAGTTAGTTAACGGCTCTCTAAGTTGATGTTAGTGATACCCACTTACGGGTGGCACATCTGGGTTTAGAGGCAGACGGTGTTTCTCCCCACACCGCCTCCTGGTGAAGTACTGGAGCACACACGCTCTCCGGCAGTCTAGCGTTCCTCCGGGGTCCCTAACTGAATGTTTCCCGCCCGCAAAGGACTCCTGCTCAGGTTACCCATTACGTCCGTGAAACTCTCCCCTCTCTTCCCCCTTTCCACGGTCGGGCCCTCACGAGCAGGCGGCAGGGACCCACTGCACCCAAGTGCACTCCAGGTTTCCTCCACAGAGGAAAAAGTGACATGGGGCTCTCGGGACCCAGTTTCCCACAGGTGAGTTTCGTTTCGGGCTGGAGACCATGGAGCCACCCTCCCACCAGGAAGGGCAGCATTGAGGACCGAGACCCAGAGTCCGGCCTCTGGGAGAAGCAGCCGGCGCCCCGGGCCGGCCGCCCGCATCCCGCGCTCGGCCGCAGGGCACGTCCTCCCGCCCGGCGCCCGGCCCCGCCGCTCCGCCGCCCCGCGCGGCCGCTACCTGCAGCCCTTGCTCAGGCTCTCCCGCAGCGTCTTGCGCTCCTGCAGGCGCCGCTCGTGCCTTTGCTGGAAGGCGAGCTCGCTGTAGACCGGCCGCGACACCACGTAGCTGTAGCTGTACTCGGCCAGCTGCGGCGGCTCGGCTCTGCCGCCCGGCCCTGCCATGACCTGCGAGCCGCGGGACGGCAAGGACGAGGGAGATGCAGCGAGGGAGGACAAGCGCAGGTGAAGAGCGAGGAGCGGAGAGAGGGAACCACCTGTTAGCTGCTTCCCGGCCCCACCAGTCGCAGGCGACCCCGGCGAGCCTGGTCCGCGTCCTGCAGCCCCGGGCGTTGGCGTCTCGCCGCCCCACGGCGCACCCCGCCAGCCTGCAGGGGGGCCCTGAGCACCTTGGAGTCCCGGGGCCTGCACCTGCTGCCCGGGGCTCCCCCACTTGGCAGGGAGTGAGCTTCGCTTCGGGGGCTGCCAGAGCTCGACCCAGTCCCCTCGCGCGAGCTGCTAGGGCGCTGTCCGCGTCCTGAAATCTCCCCCAGACCAGGCCTGGGGCAGGGGCCCACTGTGAGCGTCCCTCCCTCCCAGCGCCCGGCCCAGGGCGCAGCCTCAGGAGTGCCCTGGGAGAGAAGCGCAGGCCCCGGGCGACGTGGGACCCTCAGGGCGTGCTCCCCGGCCCGAGGCTGCGCGCGCTGCGGGCAAATTCCAGCAGCGGTCGCCGCTCTCCCGGAGGCAGAACTTTCCTCGGGTCCTGGAGCAAGTCTCTTCCCGCGTCCTGTTTCCCTAGTCTTCTTCTTGCTCTCAGCGTCTCAGAAAGAAGGCTCTGCTGGCCCCCGCCCGCCCGCCCCGTGCCCCCTCACTAGTCGCATCCTCAGCTCCCGGTGGCTCCCGGGCGACACCGCGGGCCCGGGCTGGACTCACCTGCTCTGCTCGCGCCCCGCCCTGAATGCCCCGCGGACCGCGGTCCCGCTGCCTTTATAGCGCTCGCACGCGGCGGTGGGACGTTGTATTTACGGAGCAATACAGACGCCGTGGTCGAAAGGAAGGACACACAGGCTGCGGTCTTTCCCTACCGATCCTATCAGGAAAGAAATCCTACCCCTCCCGCATTCCTCCCCTTTCCCGAACTGGGAAGGCTGAGAATCTTACTGGCTGTCACCCAGGGGCCACCCGGATCCTCACTCACCCAGCAATTACTAATGCGGGCTGCCAAGTCAGGCCCCAGTGGGGCAGAGCCCGGCGTAGAGGAAAAGGTCATTGATCACTGGGAGCGCCGACCTTGACTCCCAGGTTGTGAATCAGGGAACTCCACAGTCTAGCACAGGTGGGGAGGAGAGGAGCGGTGCCAGTTTTCTACATTAATCAGCCTTTGGGTTTCTAGAAAGTCTTTTAGGAGTAGTCCGCGGGTGGAGGCTGTAGAGAGCTTATCATTTACTTATGAATTTTAGATACTCAGTCTTTTAGATACATACACATTTCTCTCTGTGGGTATTATATTTCACAGTCAAAATCAGTGTCCAGGTGGCTCCTATTACCTGACTCTTTGGTTTTTCTTCCTTCTCATTCATCTGGACAAGGTGGAAAGGAATAAACTGAACTAGACAGGCATGGAGACTGGATGAGAGTGAGGGGGAGTTGAGTTTATCTGACCTCACCAGTGTTTTGTGTTATGTTGCGATACTTTTTGATGAAACTGACTGACACATGGTTAAGATGAAGGGCAGAAGGAAGGGTTTGGTAAACCAGAACATTCTCACCTGATTATCAGTGTTTGAAAATAAATACAGAAGAGGCTTCCAAAATATTAGTTACCTACCTACCAGGAAAATACAGGCCATGACAATTCTACAAGCTCTGGGACACAGAACTTCTCTTAGGAGAACACTAGAGTAAATCCCCTGAAATTGTACTCAATATGGTGGGAGAGTGTGTGTTTTTCTGAGAAATGAATGAGTCAGCAGCTTTCAATAGATCTTCAAAGGCTTCCTTGACCCAATGGGATTAAGAATCATTAAAGAAGCAACCTACAAAGAAAATCCATGCTATGAACTTTAGAATTTTTATCTACCTGCAGAGGAGAGGAAAAGAATCTCTTGTGTATGTTTAGTTTATGTATACCAGTGATTTTTAACTAAGGGCTACTTTGTCCCTACAGGGCAATGGCTGTAGACTATTTTGGTTGTCAGACTGAGGTGATGCTATCGTAATCTAGTGAGTAGAGGCCAGGGATGCTGCTAAATATCATACAATGGAGTTTGCCATCCCTCTAAGGTTTTATTGGAGATTTAACATGTACATTTATTAATAAATTGCTACATGTATTAAAATATGCATCTCTCTACATATATATGTATATGTGTGCGTGCGTTTCTTATAAGTAGTATATTATCGTTGGGTCTGTAACTCAACACAACTAAAATAGAGGCAAATATTTGTTTTAAAGTAGATTCTGAATGTACCCACTCTCTACACTCTCACATATACCTTCAAGGTCCAGTTAAAACATTATCTCTTCTATGAACATTCTTTAATGCTCTCAGAATTAATCCAGTCCCTTTTCTGGATTCTCTGGACACCTTATCTGATCCTCCCTTGAGGTGCCTCTCACTATCTACCTTAGTATCTTAATTTTATTTACATACAAGTCTTATCTCTCTTGACAAAAATTTCTTGAGGGCAAGCACTATGTCTCCTTTCAATCATTACTACCCTCTATCATATTTTCTGAACAGAGTTATCTATAGCCCAAACATACTTTTTTTTTTTTTAAATAAAAATCACTTTCCATGTTGGTCTACAACTTTTTTTTTTTTTAATTAAAACTATGTGATGGATATCTTTGCAGGTGAGTACATGTGGATTTTTCTTAACCTTGGCAAAGACTGTCTAGGATGCCAAAATATGAACTCATATACATAGTTCCACAGTAACTTACCTAGATGACTCACAATTCTTTTTTTTTTTTTTTCTTTTTAAGAGATAGGATCTCACTCTGTTGTCCAGGCTGGAGTGCAGTGGCACAGTCATAGCTCACTGCAGCCTCCAACTCCTGGGCTCAAGGGATCTTGCTGCCTCAGCCTCTGAGTAGCTGGGACTATAGGTATCACCATGTCCAGCTGTTTTGAAAAAAACTTTTGTAGAGACAGGGTCTCTACAGAATACCTTGATAAATCATGACAATGTAATGGGTCATGGATAAATACTTGTTAAATTATTGATCAATTGATATATTAATGATGGGATTTGAGAAATCACTGGGTAGGAATGAGACTAATTTAAAAAGATGAGAATTCATTCTTAAAAAACAATGAAAAAATGAATTCTTTGTAAACCTTATGTGACTGTCCATTCAATTTAAAACAACTTACAATGTCAATAAAAATATAATTTTATAAATTTCTAAGACAGTAGAGGCAATCCTGCATTCTTTAATATGAATCCAAACTTGATATGTGGTTTAGTAAATTTGTCTCTTGCTAACATAAAATAATGACATAGGTTTTTGAAAATTTTTGTTTTAATGCAATTTCTTTCTTTCTTTCTTTCTTTCTTTCTTTCTTCTCTCTTTTTCAGGGAGGGGGTCTCATTATGTTGCCCCCAGGCTGCAGTGCAGATTGCTATTCACAGGGGCAATCTACAGCTTCAAATTCCTGGCTTCAAAGGATCCTCTCACTTCAGCTCTCCAAGAAGCTGGGCCTACAGGTCCCTGCCACTATGCCTGCCCAATAATGGCATAGTTTTCTAAGCAAAGAATGATTTGAGAACCCTTGCAAGTTTCTTAAAGTATATTTCACTTTTAAAGTTATCTTTGTATGTCTTTTTAAATTTTTCTATTTATTTATTTTTATATGAGGGGGGAGTGAAGAGGAGAGTTCAATTTCCTTTTTTTTTTTTTTTTTTCCTTTTATGTTTTTGAGACAGAGTCTCACTCTGTCCCCTGGGTAGAGTACAGTGGCATCAGCCTAGCTCACGGCAACCTCCAAATCAAGGGCTCAAGCAATCCTCATGATGTCCAGCTAGTCTGTCCATTTTTAGTAGAGAATGAGTCTCACTCTTGCTCAGGCTGATCTTGAACTCCTGAGCTCAAGCAATCCTCCTGCCTCGACCTCCCAGAGTGCTAGGATTACAGACATGAACCACTGTGCCCGGCCTATCCTTGTATATCTTATCTCATGAATTCTGTGCTTTGTTAATGGAAGGAGAAAAGGGAAACTTGAGGGTTGTTTCAAGTAAATACTGATATACCATGTTATAGTGAATCAGATGTTTGAGTATTCTGTTCATTAATTTAATCATTCATTCATTCATTTATTCACTCAATGAGTATTTATTGTGCCGCCTACTTGTGTCAACACTATCTTAAGTGTCGCAGATACGGCAGTGAATAAGTCTGAACAAGTTCCTGCCCTCAAAGGATTTATATTCTAGTGGGGGGCAATGACTATCAGCAAACAAATAAATCAGATAATACTCTTATATGGTAAAAAGCTATGGGAAAAATAGAACAGTGTCTTGTAGAGTTATCGATGGAAGCAATGCACGGCATGGGGAAAGAGAGGACTACTTTAGAGGGGGTGGTCAGGGAAGGCTTTCCTCTTACTGAGGAGGTGTGACATTTGAAGAGAGCTGAAGCATGAGGAGACAGCCTTCCAGGAAGAAGGAACAGCAAATGCAAAAACTCTGAGTCAGGAAAGTGCTTGATGTGCTTGAGAAACGAAAAGCAGGCCAGTGTGACTGAAATCCACATACATCAGACCTGGGGACAGCAAACTGGAAGGCTTCAGGATGTATGTGGCAATTAAGACCAGGCATTTAGGAAGAGGAAGCAGACAGCTAAAAGCCAGCACCAAGCCATTGGGTAGTCTAACGTTTAGAACTCATTTATAGCAGTGGGATGAGGGGCCTTTTTTCTTCTTCTTGTAAACTGCAGAGCATCCTTGAATTCAGGTGGTGAGGAAGAAAAAAAAAATCTCTACAATTCTTTGAACTTCTTGTGCATTTCTTGGAGAAATGTCCTCCAAATAAACTGTTTTTTGGTGCCTACATCTTTTAATGACACATGTAAAGGGAAAAAGTCTTTTTAAAATGTATTGTTATCTGTTTATTTTTTAATTTTTTCATTGCCTGAACTTTTGGAAGAAAAAAAGCTCAATATATAAAGTGTATTCAAATTGTTTCTCATTATTGCATGTGTAATTAATAACTTAATTTTTTTGGTAATGGTAGCACCTTGTGCTCAGTAAGTTCTCCTTAAAAGTAGTCAAGGACTCATGTAGAGCTCAGCAGAGACTAATCTAGGCAATCACATTAACTACTTCTGGTGGAAAACAACAGCATATCTGAGCCAGTTTATCTTTCTTTTTCAGGGAGATGCTGGCTGACAGCTACTTTATAAAGAATGCTTTTAAAATTTGTTCATACCCTCTTAATGAACTATAAATTAATAACAACACAACCCTAGAATCTACTGTTTAATTCTTCATTGAAAATGGATCTTAAATGTCAACAGAGAAAAAGACTGTAAAAGGGCATAGGGACAGATGGGTGCGACAGGCAGTGGAAGAAGGAGGGAAGACAGAGGCTGAGGAAGGCTAAGGAGAAAGAAGCAGAGGACTGGGAACGCTGGGGAGACCAAGAGGCAGACGCATGGCAGTATTTGCACCATGTTGCCTGGTGTGGTCTGACTTGAAAGTCAACTTGAAAAGGAAACTGTTTTTGAGCATCAGTGTTACCTTGAAGTAGGTATTGTTATTCTCATTTTACAGATGAGGAAATATACACAGAAAGGCTAAATTATTTGTCCAAGGTCACATAGTTTGGTCAAGTTGGAATATGAACCTAAGCAGTATGACACCAAAGCCCACTCTCTTAACTACTGCAAAACTCTACAGGGTTTTAGCAACATCGGCTCACCTCACCACTATCTCACAGAAGTTCCAGCCCTATCTTATTATCCCATCCCGGGCTTCATGGTCCCTCCAGTAAATTTCAGCTTTAATTCTCATCTTTGGATGTAATGTTTAAAAGTATGGTAGACACAGACAATGGGATACTAATAAAGCAGACCAATATGTATGTGCATGGAAAGAAACCCAAACTATATTGAGATGAAAAAAAGGCAAGGTACAAAAGGCATGTATACTGTGCTCACATTTGTATAAATGAAGGGAATATATATTAGTCTATTATATGACTCAGAGTTTGAGCAAGAAAGAGACAGCACACTCAGATGGAGTCAATGAAGCAGCTGTTCACAAAAGTGTGGACAAAGTCAAGGAAAACCCAAAAGGCATGGCAGAGTACTACAGGGCTGGCTGAAGGGAGTTGTCAGCTGTCAGCTGTCAGTGGTTGTAAAAGTAGAAGGGCTGTCAGCTACTCTAGCCTGAGGAGGCAGGAGGAAGGAGCTGTTACCAGAATCCATGGAGCTTTTGGAGAGGGTTGCCCAACAGGAGCTGTGGCCTTCAGTAGAAGAATAGAACCATTGCTAATTCCAAGCTCAACAAGGAAGTAGCTGGGGGAATAAATACCCCAATTTCTCCCCTTCCTGCCTCTGATCTCAGCATGATGCTTTCCCTGCTCCTCCATTCCTTCATTGCTCAACTCCTACTGTAAGAAGTGACAGCTAAGGAGCCTGTTGACATTGACCATAAGGTCAGTCATCTGGGCATAGAGCAAGAAAGGTGTTGAGAGGACAGGGAGAGGTGAATAGCGCATATGCATATCCCTATAATATCAGAAACAAAGGTCAGGGTCTTGGATGTGTGGCAGGCCCTCTCAGCCAATAAAGCAAAGAAATATGTGTGTACATTAACTAATGTATCTATATTAAGTTAAATATTAAGTTAAATATAAATTCATACTAACAAAGAGACCTTTTTATTGTACGGTATTTTATACTGTTTGAGTTTATTTTTTACTAGGTCTATATGTTAGTTGGCCAATCATTTAAAAAAGTAATATCATGGCCGGGTGCGGTGGCTCAGGCCTGTAATCCTAGCACTCTGGGAGGCCGAGGCGGGTGGATCGCTCAAGGTCAGCAGTTGGAAACCAGCCTGAGCAAGAGCGAGACCCCGTCTCTACTAAAAATAGAAATAAATTAATTGGAAAACTAAAAATATATAGAAAAAATTAGCCAGGCATGGTGGCGCATGTCTGTAGTCCCAGCTACTCGGGAGGCTGAGGCAGAAGGATTGCCTGAGCCCAGGAGTTTGAGGTTGCTGTGAGCTAGGCTGATGCCATGGCACTCTAGCCAGGGTAAGAGAGTAAGACTCTGTCTCAAAAAAAAAAAAAAGTAATACCATGTTTGAAATGGCCTAGTAATAAGGTAAATTATATATATGTATGTCTTTATAGATGAGGATAATAAATGCAAAAACAAGTTCTATTGAAAAGGGACGCATATATCAAAATTTTGTGAATCAAACTTTTTAAATATGTTAGAATAACTATTAATGGATGATTAAACTAATTCACATGAGTTGTTCTTTTCTGAAATAAAGAATGATCTTTATGTGCATTAATATGTTGCATGGTACCACAACATGGTGAAAATGGAATTATCTTCTTCCTATTCTTTAAAAAAAAAATCCAATAGATTTAAGGGGTATAAGTGGTCTTTTGTTACATGGATGAATTTTATAGTGGTGAAGTAAGGGCTTTTAGTGTATCCACCACTCAAATAGTGTACATTGTACCCATAAGTAATATTCAAACCTTCACCCTCTTTCAACTTCCTTCTTCTCAGTCTCCACTGTCCACTATACCACTTTGTGTGACTTGTATACCCATTGTTCAGCTCTCACTTATAAGTGAGTGCATGCGGTATTTGTTTTTCTGCTTCTGAGATACTTCATTTAGGATAATGGGCTCCATCTAGTTCCTTCCAAGTTGCAAAAGACATTATGTCATTATTTGTCATGGCTGAGTAGTATTCATGGTGTGTGTGTGTGTGTATACACATATATACATATATACCACATTTTATCTACTCATCAGTTGATGGGCACTCAGGTTGATTCCCTGTCTTTGCAATCACGAATTGTGCTGCAATAAACATATGAATGCATGTGTCCTTTTGATAATAATGTCTTCTTTTCCTTTGGGTAGAGACTCAATAGTGGGACTGCTGGATCAAATGGTAGGTCTACTTTTAGTTCTTTGAAGAAATTCTATTTTCCATAGAGGTTGTACTATTTACATTACTACCAACAGAGTATAATCATGCCCTTTTACTGAATCCATGGCAATGTCTATTGTTTTTTGACTTTTGAATAATAACCATTCTGACAGGGGTAAGGTGTTATCTCATTCTGGTTTTAATTTTCATTTCCCTGATGATTAGTGATATTGAGCATTTTTTCTTATGTTTGTTGGCCGTTTGTATATCTTTTTTTGAGAAATGTTCATGTCTTTTGCTCACTTTTTAATGGGGTTATGGCTTTTTTCTTGCTGATTTGTTTGAGTTCCTTGTATATTCTGTATATTAGTCCCTTATCAAATTTATAGGCTGCAGATATTTTCTCCTATTCTGTAGGTTATCTATTTACTCTGTTGATTATTTCCTTTGCTGTGCAGAAAGTTTTTAGTTTAATTATGTCCTATAATTTTTGTTGTATTTGCTTTTGGGGTCTTAGTCATAAACTCTTTGTCTAGACCAATGTCTAGAAAAGTTTTTCCTATGTTTTTATCCCAAATTTTTATGGTGACAGGTCTTACATTTAAGTCTTTAACCCATCTTGAATTAATTTTTGGGTATGGGTAGAGATAGGGATCCAGTTTCATTCTTCTGCATGTGCCTCTCCAAGTTTCCCAATACAATTTATTGAATAAAGTGTCTTTTCCCCAGTGTATGTTTTTGTCCACTTTGTGGAAGATCAGTTGGTTGTAGGCATGTGATTTTTTTTACATTTTATTTTTATTTTTTGGATTCTTTATTCTGTTCCATTGATCAATGTGCCTATTTTTATAACAGTATCATGCTGTTTTGGTTATTATAGCCTTGAGGTATAATTCGAATTTAGGTAATGTGTGTGATGCCTCCAGATTTGTTCTTTTTGTTTAAGATTGCTTTGGCTATTTGGGTTTATTTTTGATTCCATAAAAAATGTAGGATTGGTTTTTCTAATTCAGTGAAAAATGACATTGATATTTTGATGGGAATTACATTGAATGTGTAAATCATTTTGGGCCATATGGACAATTTAACAATATTGATTCTTCTAATCCATAAGCATGGGATGTTTTTCCATTTGATTGTGTCATCAATGAGTTCTTTCATCAATGTTTTTTTTTATTTTTTTCATTTCAGCTTATTATGGGGGTACAAATGTTTAGGTTATGTATATTGTCCTTTATCGCCCCCAGTCAGAGCTTCAAGTGTGTCCATTCCCCAGATGGTGTGCATCACATTCATCAGTGTTTTGTAGTTCTCATTGTAGAGATCATTCACTTCCTTGGTTAAGTATATTCCTATGTATTTTATTTTGTTTTTCAGTAGTTTCAGTTGGATAGGTACCAGTTCTTTGTAGGTCTGGTAGAATTTGGCTGTGAATCCATCTGGTCCTGGGCTTTTTTTGTTGGGAGATATTTTCTTACTGATTCAATCTTATTACTCATTATTGGTCTGTTCAGGATTTCTATTTCTTACTGATTCCAGCTTGTATGTTTCCAAAAATGTATCCATTTCCTCTAGATTTTCTAGTTATGTGCATAGAGGTTTGTAGTAGTCTTGGATGATCTTTGTATTTTTGTGGTATCAGTTGTAATGTCTCCTTTTTCTTTTTTTTTTTTTTCTTTCTTTTTTTGAGATTAGGGTCTCACTTTGTTGTCCTGGCAAGAATGCAGTAGCATCATCATAGCTCACTGCAACCTCAAACTCCTGGGCTCAAGCAATCCTCCTGCCTCAACCTCCCAAGTAGATGGGACTACTAGCTCACACCACCATGCCTGGCTAATTTTTTCTATTTTTAGTAGAGATAGGGTCTCGCTCTTGTTCAGGCTGGTCTCTAACTCCTGACCCCAAGCAATCCTCCCAACTTGGCCTCCCAGAGTGCTAGCATTATAGGCACAAGGCACTGTGCCCAGCCCTTTTTCATTTCTGATTGAGCTTATTTGAGTCCTCTCTCTTCTTTTCTTGGTTAATATAGCTAGTGGTCTGTCAGTTTTGTTTATCTTTTCAAAGAACCAACTTTTTGGTTTCATTGATCCTTTGTATTTTTTTGTTTATTTGTTTCCATTTCTTTTAGTTCTGCTCTTATCTTTGTTATTTCTTGTCTTCTGCTAGCTTTGTGTTTGGTTTGTTCTTGTTTTTCTAGTTCCCTGAGATGTCACATTAGTTTGTTAATTTGTGATCTTTTTTTTTTTTTTTTGAGACAGAGTCTCGCTCTGTCACCTTGGGTAGAGTGAAGTGGCATCATTGTAGCTCACAGCAACCTCAAACTCTTGGACTCCTCTTGCCTCAGCCTCTTAAGTAGCTGGGATTACAGTTGTGCACCACCATGCCTGGTTAATTTTTCTATTTTTAGTAGAGACAAGGTCTCACTCTTGCTCAGGCGGGTCTCAAACTCCTGAGCTCAAGCAATCCTCCCACCTCAGCCACCCAGAGTGCTAGGATTACAGGTTGAGCCACCATGCCTGATCTCTTTATGTCTTTCTGATGTAGGTATTTAGTGCTATGAATTTCCCTCTTAGCACTGCTTTTACTGTACCTCAGAGACTTTTGGTAGTTTATGTTGCTATTGCCATATAATTCAAAAAATTTTTTATTTCCAATTTGATTTTGTCATAGATCCAAAGATCATTCAGCAGTAGGTTGTTTAATGAACATGTATTTGTATAGTTGTTAGAGTTCCTCTTGGAATTTATTTCTAGTTACTCCACTATGGTCTGAGAAGATACATGGTATTATTTCAATTTTTTAAAATTGCTGAGACTTCTTTTCTGGCCTAACATAAGGTCTATCTTGGAAAAATGTTCTGTGTGCTGATGAGAAGAATGCATATTCTGCATTTTGTGGGTAGAATATTCTGTAAACATGTGTTAGGTCTATTTATTCTAGAGTCGTGTTTAAGTCCAGTGTTTCTTTGTTGATTTTCTGCTTCAATAATCTGCCTAGTTCTGTCAGTGGAGTGTTGAAGTACCCCAGTATTACTGCATTGCTATTTATTTCTTTTTTTAAGTCTAGTAGTATTTGTTTTATAAATCTGGAAGCTCTGGTGTTAGGTGCATATATATTTAGGATTGTTATATATTCTTGTTGAATTGATGATCCCTTTATCATTATATAATGCCCATCTTTGGTTTTTTTTTTAACCATTGTTGATTTAAAGTCTGTTTTACCTAATATAAGAATAACTACTGTTTCTTGCTTTTGGTTTCCATTTGCATGAACTTTTTTCAACCCATGAAGGCTGTGTTTTTTATTTATTTTTATCCATTCTGCATATATATATATATTTGAGACAGAGTCTCGCTCTGTCACCCTGGGTAGACTGGGTAGAGTGCAGTGGCATCATCATAGATCATTGCAATCTCCAACTCCTGGGATCAAGCAATACTCCTGCCTCAGGTTCCCATGTAGCTGGGACTCGAGGCACATGGCACCAAACTATAGTTTCTAAGTGGACCATTTAGACCATTTATATTCAACATTAATAGTGATATGTGAGATACCATTCCAGTCATCATGTTGATTGTTACCTAGGTGCTTTGTATTCTCCCTTGTGTTACTGTTTTATAAGAGCTATGAGTTTTTACTTTCGAGTGTTCTCACACTAGTGAGTATTGACCATTCCTTTCAGAGTTTAGAGGACTTTTGAGTGTTTCTTGTTGGGCAGATCTAGTGGTGACAAATTCCCTTTAGTGTATGCTTGTCTGGGAAAGACTATTTCTCCTTCATTTATGAAACTTAGTTTTGCAGTATACAAAATTCTTGACTGACAGTTATTCTTTTTAAGAAGACTAAAGATAGGACCCCAATCCCTTCTGGGTTTGTAAGGTTTCTGCTAAGAAGTCTGCTGTTAGTCTGATGGGTTTTCCTTTGAAAGTTACTTGATGTTTTCATCTTGTAGCTTGTAGGATTTTCCCTTTCTCTTTGACTTTGTCCAGTCTGATAACTATGTTCCATGGTGATGTCCTATTTGCAATGAATCTTCAGGGACCTTGATGACCTTCTTATATGCCCAAGTCTCTAACAAGACCAGGGAAATTTTCCTCTATTATTCCCTCAAATAGGTTTTACATGCTTTTTGCTTTTTCTTCTTTTCTGTCAAGGATACCTATGATTCTTACATTTGGGCATTTTACATAATTCCGTATTTCTTACAGACTTTCTTCATTTCTCTTTATTCTTTTTTCTTTATTTGTGACTAACTGGGTTGATTTGAAAGCCTTGTCTTCAAGCTCTGAAATTATTTCTTCTGCGTGGTCTAGTCTGTTGTTAAAATTTCCCACCGTATTTTGAAATTCCCTAAGTGACTCTTCCATTTCCAGAAATTCTGTTGCTTTTTAAAAAAATCTTTCTCTTTCGTGAATTTTCTTTTTCTTTTTTTTTTTATTTCATCATATAATGGGGGTACAAATATTGTTAGGG
>VBSM01003176.1:32913512-32931915 GCA_008086735.1 Cheirogaleus medius
TCGGCCTCCCAGAGTGCTAGGATTACAGGCGCGAGCCACCGCGCCCGGCCAAAAGTATGTTCTTTTAATAAACTGATCAACTGAGGTAAGCTTGGTCACTGTTTTCTACCCACTGGTTGTCTTCTTTTCTGTTTAGTTTGTCAATTTATCTTACACCTCAACCTTGTAAATGATTTGGTGGGCCAGTTCAAATTGTATTTGAGTCATAAAAATTAAAAATGGTTTGGAAGACAAAAACCAGAAGGAATTAGTAGGTGGAATTATAATCAAATAGGAAGGGTATTTAACAATGGTAAATAGAGATTCCCAGTGGCATACATCTTATTTAAAACTTAATTAGAGTTCCAGAAAAGGCAAAGTCATATGCTAGTGAAATGTTAATATAATTACACTAGAAATGATGGAAATGCTAATATGAGCTTAGGACCTATATAAAGTCTAAATAAGATATTTTTCTTTCCAAAGAGCTCATAATGTATTATAAACATCTCATTAATCTGCACAGTGTTTCCAGAAAAGTAAAATAAAGTACTTAATTTAGCAATATTGCTTTTAAAATGTCTTTAAAATTTTTATCAGCCTTATAATTTATGGAATCAACTAGTTTTACAAGGTGAATAAGAGAAATCACAGACCCAGCCCCTGCATCTAGTTTCCTTTTCCCAAAGAAAACCACTCTGAAATCCTTTGGCTTATTTTTTGATAGGTATGTCTTTATCTCTAAATTCATGGATTTCTTACCTTGTGAGATGAGAATTTAGCTCTCTTTCTTGTGGTCCCACCACTATCAAACCTTTGCAGACTCACATTTCTCCATTCTCCCAATATAGAATCATAATTTTGGTTAGATTGATAGTATTTGCGTTATTATAATTCTGTTTTCTATTCAGAATGGAGCTATGTGATAAATTGGTATTACTCTGTATTTCCTAGACTTTTTTTTTTTTTTTTTTGGTGTATGTTCTCTTTGAGTTTTATTTTATTTATTTATTTATTTATTTTTTTGAGACAGAGTCTCACTCTGTTCCCTGGGCTAGAGTGCCGTGGCGTCAGCCTAGCTCACAGCAACCTCAAACTCCTGGGCTCGAGTGATCCTTCTGCTTCAGCCTCCCGAGTAGCTGGGACTACAGGCATGCGCCACCATGCCCGGCTAATTTTTTCTATATATTTTTAGTTGGCCGATTAATTTCTTTCTATTTTTAGTAGAGATGGGGTCTTGCTCTGGTTTCGAACTCCTGACCTTGAGCGATCTGCCCACCTTGGCCTCCCAGAGTGCTAGGATTACAGGCGTGAGCCACCGCGCCCGGCCTGTTCTCTTTGAGTTTTAAATCTCTTATTTTTTTGTTTGTTTCATCTTGTATTATTAGCTTTGTTTACTATGACTCTTAATGCTTATTACTATTTAATCCCAAATTCTCCCCCAGCTTATACCTACGTCTCCTTTCAGTATGTTCAGTCACATCAAGCATCTGATCAACTTCATCTTCTAGAAAAAAGCCTCTCCCAGAGTCATCTGAGCTGCTTCTCAGCTAACATTCTCCCTTTACCAACATCCCATGGATTCCTTCTGCCTCTCTCCTGTGGAGATCTCCTTCTTCCTGGTTACTGTCTTCCTCTTTCTTGGTTTACTCATTCCTTCAGGTAGAGCACATCTTCTATCCACTAACTTCCTGAAAAAGGGTATGTGGGAGGTAAAGTTTTTGAGAATATGCAAGCCTTTAAAAATGTTTTTATTCCTCACCCATACTTGATTTGCCACTTGACTGACTATAGAATACTAGGTTGGAAATAATTTTTCCTCAAAATTTTGAAAGCATTGTTCTACTGTCTTCTATGTTCCATAGTTCCTTTTGAGAAATCTGAACTTATTCAGATCCCCAAACTTTTGTGTGTTGTACCTTCTGGAAACTTCTAAAATCTTCTCTCTGAACCCAGTTCACTGGCATGGGTCCATACTATGGTTGGCATGTGTCCCCTCCAAAATTCATGGGTTGAAACTCAATGGCCAAGGTGATTGTATTAAGAGGTGGGTCCTTTAAAAGGTCATTAGGTGATGAGAGTCCTTCCCCTTGGGATTAGGTGTCCTTAAGAAAGGGCTTGGTGGAGGGAGTTTGACCCTCTTTGCCTTTCTGCTTTCTGCCATGTGGGGACACGGCACTCCTTCCCTCTGGGGAATGCAGCATTCAGGGTGCTCTCTTGGAAGCAGACAGCAGCTCTCATCAGACAACTGAACCTGCCAGCCACTTGATCTTGAACTTCCCAGCCTCCAGAACTGTGAGAAAACAAATTTCTGTTCTTTATAAATGACTCAGTCTCAGCTATTTTGTTATAGCAACACAAATGGACTAAGACAGTCTATTTTCAGGCATTGTGCTGGGGGTTTACTGGGCCTCCTTCTGTTTTTTTCCTAAAGGCTCTTTTTTATTTTCTGAAATTTTTTTTTATAGTTTCCAATTCTGTCTTCATGAGTACATTGAAATAAGAATTCGTGACCTCTCTGAAGACATTGAGAGTTTTGTTATTCTTCTTCCTGCATATTTTCTATTTTCACTACATGTTTTTTTCTGTTCAGGTTTTTCTCAGATCTCTTTGTGCTCAATTGCCTCCTCATATTTAAAAGTGGGGGCCTCAAGAGCTGCCTGGAAGCTCTGAGTGAGTGGGTGAGGCTTGTTCATGGTGAGATTTCCTGTTTGTTAGGCTAGCCTGGGTCTTTTTTAGGGGAATCCCTGATGTCAACATCCATGTGAGTATCTTTAGGTCTTTCCTCTTAGGTCTGAAAGATTCCCACATAAAAAAGACTCATTTAATGTTCTGTCTGGAAGTAAAGAACTGGCTGCCATCATTCTGGGTTGAGGAAGAAGTTCTACATTTAGTATGCATCATCATTTACTTAATCCTCCTTTTTTTGTTGTTTTTTTTTTTTAAATTAATTAATTTAGAGACAGGGCTTACTCTGTTGCCCAGGCTAGAGTACAGTGGTGTGATCCTAGCTCACTGCAGCCTCAGACTTCTGGGCTCAAGCAATTCTGTCTCAGCCTCCTGAGTAGCTGGGACTACAGGAGTGCTACCATACCTGGCTAATTTTTTAAAGGTTTTTTGTAGGAACAGGGTCTTGCTATGTTGCTCAGGCTAGTCTTCAACTCCTGGCCTCAAGTGATCCTCCTGCCTTGGCCTCCCAAAGTGCTAGGATTACAGGTGTGAGCCACCACACCTGGCCCTGTTTTTCATTTATTAAAACAGAAACTCTGCCTTACCCTCTATAAAGAGGAAACCTATCTTCTGCTGGGTGAGAGAGAGAGAGCAATCATCCAGCAGCCTCGGGGAAGAGAGGAACATGTAGGGATTGAACTGCTTCTTCAAACAATTTTCAACCAAACTTCTTTATTCCAGCACACCATTGCCCCTCTCTTCTAGGAGTAGGGGGCCATTAATGCCTGTGCCTTGATTATTTGGTGGTTTAAATTGATTTGGCAAGTGGGTGTGGTAGTTTATGCCTGTAATCCCAGAACTTTGGGAGGCTGAAGTTGGAGGATTGTATGAGGCCAGGAATTGGAGACCAGCCTGGACAATATAGTGAGACCCCCATATCTATAAAAAAATTTTAAAAACTAGCTAGGAATGGTTGTACCTGCCTGTAGTCCTACCTACTTTTGGGAGGCTGAAAGGGGAGCATCTCTTGAGCCCAGGAGTTTGAGGATACAGTGAGCTAAGACTATGTCACTGCACTCCAGTCTGGGCAACAGAGCAAGACCCTATCTCCAAAATAAGTAAGTGAATAAATAGACTTGGTTCTTGGCTTTCCTTAAGAGGAAAGAGAATTCAAGTTTTCATCAGTTCTTCTAATTCAGTACCACTTTTTCATCTATTTTGCAGCTTTCAAAAAGTTGGTGCTATTTCTTCTCATGTTCACTCTATCCTTGTAGGTTTATGTCTTTAAAAAGTTCCTTTACTATATTATAGTTTAAATACAATTTAGAAGAGAATAAAAGTATGTGTTCAATCAGCCATCTTTTTGCAATTCTGCTTTCTTTAGGCAGTATTTTCTAGTGTTTGGAAATTTTCTGCAGCTGCCTTCATTTGGAAAAACCAAAGGCAGCAGACTCTGGGCATGCTGAGCTGGGAGTACTTGCTCCCTTTCAATTCTGAAGTGTAGAACTGTGCCTCTGCTTCCCTCACAGATAGTCCTGCTAAAAATAAAAATGCTCCAAATCAAGAATCAAGAAAAAGTTATGGGAATCAGATTTCAAAAAGCATTTTCAAAAGTATTTAGCATTCAAATAACTTACCCCTTGTGGTAGACAGAATAATGGTCTCCCAAAGATGTCCACGTTCTAATCCCCAGAACCTGGGAGTATGTTAAGTTACGTGGCAAAGGGGAATTAAGGTAGCAGGTGGAATTAAGGTAGCTAATCAGCCGGCTCAAAAGTAGGGAGATTATTCTGGATTATCTGCATGGGCCTAATGCAACCAGAAGGTTCCTTAAATGTGGAAGAGGGAGACAGAAGAGTCAATGTCAGAGTGATATGATGTTAGAAAGACTTAATCATCCCTTGCTGGATTTGAAGATGGAAGGGACCCATGAGCTATGGAATGCGGGTGGCCTCTAGAAGCTAGAAAATGTTCCTAAAGGAACCAGCTCTGCTAACACTTTGACTTTAGCTCAGTAAGACTGATTTTGAACTTCTGACTTCTAAAACTATAAGATAATAAATTTGTGTTGCTTTGAACCACGAAGTTTGTGGTATTATGTGACAGCACTAATAGGAAACAAGTATAAATTTAAAAAAGGGTGATTCATGTTACGTTAAAATTTGATTACCAAGAAGAACAGAGCAAGGCAAAAAATGAAATAAAAATTAACAAAATTTGAGATTTTTAGCAAGCTGATTACGTTAATGTTGCCCTCCCATTCCTTATCTAGAGAAAGATTTATACAGAGGTAATGAAGTTATACAGAAGTAATGAAGTTTAAGCTTCAGGGCTCATGATACACAGGTCCTTTTGAACACTGGAGTCGAGTGTTCTAGGTAGAAAGGAAAAGGCAGGTTGCTAGCAGGAAGCATTCCTGTTAAATTGCTCCAAGAGATCTTAGAAGAAAGGGATCTGAATCTCCAGAGTTTCAGTAATTTCTTGGGATTTCTGTTCTTATTTTGAATAAATCCTCACATTCATACCTAATATTATTTGGGTAATTTGGTATTGTTTTTCTTATAGAGAACTACCCAAATTATACCGGCTTTGGGCCCCAAGAAACCTAGATCCACTCCTGCCTTTGCCTTTTTTCTTAAGAGACTTAAAACAGCATACATATATATGTATATATATTATTATTTTAATCATTGAGAAAGAAAAAAAAAATAGATACTGTTAAGGTTTGAGTGGCTAATGAAACACCCCAGACCTAGGCCCTTTCACAAGATCAAATCTGCTAATAGTATTTGAAGGGGAATATGGCAGTGCCTGGAGTACACACTTTTGTGTTTTTTATTTGAGACAGAGTCACACTCTGTTGACCCAGCTAGAATGCAGTGGCATTATTATAGCTCACTGCAACCTCAAACTCCTGGACTCAGGCGATCCTCCAGCTTCAGCCTTCCAAGTAGCTGAGACTACAGGCACACGCCACTGTGCCCAGGTCATTTTCCTATTTTTGGTAGAGATGGGGTTTGACTCTCATTCAGGCTGGTCTCAAACTCCTGGCCTCAAGTGATCCTCCTGCCTTAGCCTCCCAGAGTGCTAGGATGACAGGCATGAGCCACTGCACTCAGCTGGGACTTAATATTTTAAGAAGGTTGGTCAAAATTGTATCTGATCTTGTCATAATCTTAAGACAATAGGGCACACTCTAAAGACAGGGAATGGGAAGACTCATCTAAAAGGATTTGACACCCTAGAATTGAACTGAATTCAATCCAGATAAACAGACATCTATTGCATACCTGAACAAATCGGACACCGTGCCTTGTCAGAGGAGGAAGAAGAGGGGCAGCAGGGCATGGGCTGCCTGTGGTTGCTAGGAGAAGTCATCCTAAACTGCCTAACAGTCCCACCACAGTACATTTTCAATCCATGGAACTATGGGGTCCACATTTTTCCCCCAGTTGTTTTTTACTATGGTAAAATACACATAACATTTTATCATCTTAACCATTTTAAGTGTACATTTCAGTGGTATTAACTATATTCATATTGTTGTACAACCATATCCAGTACTCTTTGTACTTCTAAGACTTATTTTTAAATTTTTTCAGATTATCTTTTAAAAAATGGAGGCAATTTACCACTGGGCACCAGTGTTTTCATAATATGCAGAGTAGCTTAGCACCAGAAATGGTTAAAAGTTCTTTATGTATATTAACTGTAATACAATCAGCAATCCTTGAGGTAGAGTCTTAATCATTTCAAAGATGAAGAAACTGAGATTCAGAATGGGACATAAACAAGGGAGATGGGATTTGAATGCAGGTAGTCTTTGCATGTAACCACTCTACTGATTCTAAAGCATCTTCAGCCAACAAAGATTCTCATTAAATGTCAGTGACAAGGGATTAAGTTCAACACACTGTATCACAGAACAATGGGTCTCATGTGCCTTTTCTGCTCACACATCCCAGTTGGTTACCATGACACAGCCTCACCACTAACACTGGTTGCTTGGGTCAGCAATTCTCAGTGGTGGTGGCAGTGGACAGGGCATATGGGTATATGTACTTTGGAAAAAACCCTGACCCCTCAGGTAATGTTTATATGACCTATTAGAGGTAGTTTGTAGAATCCTGTTGTAGAAGAATATTTACTGATGTGGGGGAAAGAAAGCAAGTCACAAAACAGTATGTGTAAAAAATGAGTAAGATCTTGGTGGCTCACGCCTGTAATCCTAGCACTCTGGGAGGCCGAGGCAGGAGGATCGTTTGAGTTCAGGAGTTCGACAACAGCCTTTGCAAGAGCGAGACCCTGTCTCTACTAAAAATAGAAAGAAGATTAATTGGCCAACTAAAATATATAGAAAAAATTAGCTGGGCATGGTGGTGCATGCCTGTAGTCCCAGCTACTCGGGAGGCTGAGGCAGGAGGCAGGAGGATCGCTTGAGCCCAGGAGTTTGAGGTTGCAGTGAGCTAGGCTGATGCCATGGCACTCTAGCCCCGGCAACAGAGTGAGACTCTGTCTCAAAAAAAAAAAAAAAAAAAAAAGAGTATGATCTCATTTTGTAAATATTTGTGTGTGTGTGTATAGGTAAGAAAATTAACCAAGCTATTTTCTTCTTTAACTTCTACATTTTCTACAATATGTATCAGTTTTGTTTCAAGAGAAAAAAAATCAACAAAGTTAAAAACTTTTCATAAAGTAAACCTCCTTGGAGGGTTATTCCAGGAAGCCCTTGGTTGACAAGTGGCGCTCCAGGAGTCTCATGTGCTCCAGGAAATTGGCAGCCCTTTGGAGAGACAGACATTCCTTACCATGGGTGGTACTTCAGGGAGAACAAAAGTTTCTGGAGAAGCAATAGACTTTCTGGAGAAGCTTGGCTAACCAGGAAGACCACCTGGTTCAAGGTGCAAAGCCAACACTTCAAACACATTCTTTGCTCAAATTTGGGGAAGGGGCTGATCACCAAGAACATATGCTATCTTTTTATACACAATGTAACTGAATGCTCTTGTGTTTGCTCTAATAGTGTATATCACACTAAAGACAAGGAAGGAGGAGACTTGTAAACGCTCATGGTGCAATCTGCATAGATATTGCAGAAGCACATTGCATGATTCTGCTTAAGTAATAATGGTTAAGTCAAATATAAAAAGTTGAACATGCAGAGATAGTAGAGGATATAATTTTTAATCAAGATTCCAACATAACAGGCAAGATACAAAGACTGATGGTTTTGTGCCATATAGGACAAACATATTTATGGCTTTTTATTCCTGTGTAGGATGCTAAGAGAGATAATGCATTGAAGATACCTGGTGTCATTTATTTATTCAACAGCTTATTGAGCAGCAATTCAGGATAGGTGTGGTGCTCTATGGTGCCAGCGACACAGCCTCCTCTTTGTTGCTCCACTTTGTGTGGCCTCGATCTCCTGATCTAAGACAGCAACGTCTACGCTTCAAGCAACAGAACAGAGGAAGAAAAAGAGAAATTGCCACCACATGACATTCCTATCTATTTCTACCTATGTGCAAGGGGCTGGGAAATGTCTTTATGCTTGGCACCTCTGTGTAAAAATTTGGGACATCTATTGCCATAGATGAATGAAAGCATAGATATTGGGGGACAACTATTACCCTTTGCCACAGGCATCTATTGCAGGATGTCTCAACCTCGGCAACATTGACGTTTTGGGTCAGATAATCATTTGTTGTGGGTGGCTATCCTGTGCATTGCAGAATGGGTTTAGCAGCATCCCTGGCCTCTATCCACTAGTAGCATGCCAGTACTTGTGACAACCAAAATGTCTCTAGACACTGCTCAATGTTCCTTGAGCAGTCCTCTCCACTCTCTGTTAATGAACCACTGATCTACTGTGTGCAGGAACTGTGTTAATCACTGGGAAAGAGCCAAAACCAACCATAAATCAGATAATTTCAGACAGTGATAGATGCTATGATGAAAATAAAATAGAGTAAGAAGACAGAGAGGCCTGGGATGCAGCATTTACTATGTATACAAAAATCCTGATGGAGAAAGACCTTGGCTCTTTCTAAGAAGAATCAGAATGCAGGTGTATCACGATCTATATCCTAGGGGGAAAAGGAAGAAGGCAAGTTTAGATGGCAGGCAGGTGGTCAGAGATGAGGCTGAAGAGTAGGTGGGAGCCTGGTGAGGTCCTGGGGGTTTGATCTTAAGTGCAATGGGAAATAATTGGGAAACTCTGAGCAGGAATAATATGACCTATGCATTTTTTAAAAAAATCAGGTGGCTGCTAAGAGCATGTATATGAAAGGAGGTTAAGAGAATCTCATCCTTCTGAGTAGTTGGGTGAGCCATCATGCCCGGCTAACTTTAATAAAACCTTTTTTTGTAGAGAAGGGGTCTTGCCCAGGCTGGTCTGGAACTCCTGGCCTCAAGTAATCCTCTTGCCTCAGCCTCCCAAAGTGCTGGGATTACAGGTGTGAACCACCATGCCCAGCCTGTAAATTTCTTCTCATAGTTCTGGAGGCCAGAAGTCCAATATCAATTTCAGAGTGTCTGCAGGCCATGCTCCTGCCAGAGGCTCTAGGGAAGAATCTGTTCTTTGCCTCTTTCAGCTTCTGGTGGCTGTCAGCATTCCTTTGCTATGGCTTCATCATCCCAATCTCTGCCTCTGTGGTCACACTGCCTTCTCCTCTGCTATGTCGTGGTATCTTCCTTAGCCTCTCTCTATAAGAATACTTGTGACTGCACTTATGGCCCATCCAGAATACCCAGGATAATCTCTCCATCTCGAGATCCTTAACTTAATCACATCCTTTACCATAGAAGGCAATATTCCCAGGTTCCAGGGAAATCTTTTGGGAGGCCATAATTCAGCCTACCACAGTTCCTGAAGTGTTTGAAATCACTTCTGGTTATAGAAAGAGGGATTAATAAAGTCACATGTTTAGATATCAAGGTGGAAAGCAACACTGTGAAAGTAATTTTAAAAATTCCGTTTAGTAAATTAAATGTTAAAAAAATAAAAATAAAAATAAAACTTTCAAAATTGGATTTTCAAGATTTCTAGGAAAGGTAGGCTAAGGAAGCTAGGCTATATGGACTCTAAACAAATCCTTCTAGACATTAAAGTAAAAGCCAATGCTTAAAAGCACTGCTATATTCACACACTGTATAGTGGGCACAGTGTGTCACATGTCAGTGGGCTGCGCATGGGCCGTTCTGCTGTGGTGGTCCACAGACGGGAGGGGTTGGTGAGAAGGACAACAGGTGCAGGTGCATCCCAGCAGCTGTGGTTGGGAGGCCCAGTGAGGAAGCAGAAGTGACACTACAGGAAAAGAGTGACCAGCACCAAGAACTTCAAAAATGGGTAAGATTTAGAGATCCAAGCAGGCTGGGGACAACAGGACAATATCTCAGAAAGTAGTTAAACTTCAGGCTCTAGCTTGGAGTTCTGGGGCAGGACTATGTCACTGAAAGGAAATCCTAGATCCCAGAATACTGGGGGATAAATAGCCAAGACAGGGACTTAAGCCCTAAGGAACAACGAAGGAATCTAGTTATCAGTACTGGGATGCCAGACAGAGCTGGACAAGCAACAGAGATGACTCATACCAAATTCTAGAGTGTAGCTGGAACTTCTTAAGAGTTACTTCCTAGAGACCAGAACTTCAAGGCAGATTTACAAGTAAGGGACAAAGTCTGATAAAACTCTAGGTAATTCTAATAGAAAAAGGTAAGAATAAAATTCTTGTGTTTGAATCCATAATATAGCTTAACACATAATGAAGTCATTACTGACAATGGGAAAAAATAATTTAATATACAATATAACTAGATGCATGGGATACATATTTACTTATATGCTTTGCTAAACACCATCATTGGTAAGGAGAACAATAGGAAGAACCAACAAACATAGCTTGAGAGAAAGGTAGCTGGTAAAGGGCAGACTCTGGAGCCAAACCCCCTGGCTCAAACCCTGGCGAATACATGGCAATATCTTCTGTTTAGCAAATTATAGCTGGTCTCTGTATGAAGACTAGAGTAATACCTGGGGAACCAGGATGCCTGTATTCTAGACTCCAATCCTGGCTCTGAATCTAACTATCCATGTTACCTTGGAAAAACTGCTCCAACTTGTGAGGCCTTAGGTTACAGATCTGTAAAATTGAGAGGGTTAAAGTCTAAGAGCCCTTAAATATAAACTTTAAAGTGCTCTTTTGGGACTCTTTCAAATCCTCATGCTCTTCAAATTGTACCCAGACTTTCTCTTTTCTATACAGTCTGAAAATTTTGAAAATCATTGTGCTATCCTAGTTTATACAGCAATCCTGATCTAAATTTTATTATTCCCATTTTGGAGATGAGGTAATAGATGTCTAGCATGCTAAATAAGTGTTGAAGCTGGGATTAGATTTTATTTTTTTCCCTTTTTTTATCTTTTTTCAGACTTGAGCTGGGTTATGTGGGATTAGATTTTAGTTTGACTTTTTTTTTTTTTTTTTTTTTTTTTTTTTTTTTTTGAGCGAGGTCTTGCTCTGTAGCCCCGGGTAGAGTGCAGATGCGTCATAACTCACTGCAACCTCAAACTCCTGGGCTCAAGCGATCCTCCTGCCTCAGCACCCCCCCAACAAAACCGTGACTACAGGTGCGCACCACCACACCCAGTTAACTTTTTCTATTTTTGGTAGAGATTGGGTCTCACTCTTGCTAAGGCTGGCCTGGAACTCCTGACCTCAAGTGATCCCCCCACCTTGGCTTCCCAGAGCGCTAGGATTACAGGCATGAGCCACCAAATTTGGCCTAGTTTGCCAACTTTAAAGCTGTGCATTTTCTACTTTCCTGTATGTTATTCTGACATTAGACTTGATTCCTGTAAAGTAGGCCAGGATCCCAAATTTTCAATATCTATATATTTATCTATGTAGCTCTCATTTTGATATTTCCAAGTCTATGCTTTGAGCTATCATTTGTTCACTTCTATTTCAGCACTCCCTTTTCTTGTTATTTATGGTGTTGTCAGCCCATATGGTCTAACTCCCATTTCTTACTCCTGTTAAATGTCTCCTACATGTCTGTTTTCTAGCAGTAACTCCTGACTTTTATCTCAAATAAAATTTTTATGTACTTGCTCATTTCATCTACTTTACGATAAAAAATTAAATATGCATGAAGTTGGTGCTAAAATTATAATAAACAACAGAGGATGAAACAAAAACCAGAGAAGTAAAAACTCCAGGAATTATTTTCCATTTTCTTTTATACTTAGGTCTTTATGAGACAAGGAATATAATTTTCATGTCTAAACACTGAAACAAACTAAATCTTATCAATATTATAATCAGGATCACCTTCTAAAGGAAATTCTAAATGAATATTTCAATGGAAAAACAGTATTTAATATTTAGCTTTCAGAATATAGAAACATCTCAGGAAAACTGTCTGACATGAGTGTATATTTGAGGTAATATTCGTATAATTAGTTACTCTCACAACCATAGGAAACACTGCTTTTTGGATATGTCATACATTAACTTTTCAAGTTAAGCATTTCACATTGTTGTAAAATAAATTCAGTTCAGTGCTATGGCAGTTATGCAAATAGATGTAAACTCTATTACTAGATAAACTTGAAAAGATACAATGCTTACTAATTATGCATTATTAACACAAATGTCAGCAAGAACCAGTGCAAGAGGTGCAGAAGCATAGTAACAAAAATATAATTATCAATATAGCTGTCTTGTTAGAATAAACCATAGTATCATCAGGCTTAAGAAAAACTAAGGTCATTGTTTGTTCTTTCTGACTCTTTCCTACAAATACAGAGGCTAATTCTGATCAGTTATCCTTATTTACTCTGTGAACAAATTTGCTGATACTCAACAATATTTTCAAACACATAATCATCTGATTAAATAGAGTATTATTATTGAAAACTCACCAAAGCTTTCAAGGTTATTAATGGTTTCATGCAACTTAAAAAATCTAATTTTGAAAGTAACTGGCTAATGAAATTTTCCTTTTATTGGGAAATAGCCACCATACACCAATGTTATTATCAATATGTAAATATGGTATTTAACATGCTTGTATTTTTCTTAGGAGCTGGAATACAGACTTTGCAATATATCTGAAACATCATCAAACATTTTGATAGTGCCATTATGATATAACTTATGTGCGGCATTAAAAAATTACTGACCAGTCATAATGCATTTTTCTGAACTGAATTTTAAAATTTCTAGAGACTAACATGATAACAAATTTATCATTTCGACACGATGTATCACAATCTTCTTTTATAACGTTCACAGGCCTTTCTTATTGCTTTTTTCTAAACGACCCTGTAAGAAAAAAACGTGACATGTAGTACAGCAAAGAGTGAGAAACAGATTCATAGATATGACAAGGACTTTTAAAAAACATTTTCTCTTCCATTATAATTATGAGAAAAATCAAATGTGAACAAAAGGACTGAGAAAGTCTCAAATTTAAAAAACTATAAAATTTGTGCTTTTTATTTAGAGGGGAAAAATAACACTGATAAGTTTATTTTTTTCTGCCTTAATTTATTTTGCTTTTTGTTCCATAAGTTACACCTTGAAAACATAATTTCTAAAATTCCCCTACTGCAAACCCAAATAAGATTTTTGGCAAGGAAAGAATGAAGGGAAGCAAAAAACCCACTGGGTTGGCTTTTATTTTTTCTTTCTCCTATAGATATTTATTTGCCAATAGATCTGACTTCTCAAATTATATTCTGCTGATTATGTTACAAAGATGACTTAACATGACATTTAAAACTGAAAGAAAACGGAGTAGAAATTAACCTTAAGAGATCACTTGCACTAAGAAAGTAAATGTCTACATTAAGAAAAAAAAATCCCATAAAATGGAGTTGCAGAATGTTACTGCTTATACGGGAAGTTCATCAAGCTCTTGTTCAGGCTGAGCATTAATGCTTTCAGAGCAACTTTAATAACATTAAGCAACCAAAGAAGATTAGAGGAGGTATTCCAAATGATAACATACTACTTCCACAATATTATACATATCTAACACCCTTTGATAAAAATTAAAGCTTTAATGAAGCTGCTCTTATGGACAAGTCCCATAATTAAAGGGTGATTTTCCAAAATGAAATTTAAAAATTGGCAGGTGCTGATGGGTTTGTGCTTCCAACAAGCCCTTGTTAGTTCTTTCTTTTTTTAGAAGAGAGCCAGGACAAATAAGGAAAGGCAAAGACTACATGTTTTGAAGGGACTGTTTCCTAATATTTATTTAGTGCCTATAACAGGGAGGGGACAAGATGGGGAAATCCAAACCAACTCAAAAGATGCAAAGTAGGATCTGTTTACAGTAAAGAAACCAGCTTTTCCCTGTTTACCTTTTGTTTCAGTATTTTAACAGTCCTTTGTTTTATGATTGTTTCACTGAAAGTATGTCAACCATGTAAAATTGAGAAAGCTCACATGTCTTCCAAAGAACTTTGGGATATAATGCAATTACTAAGGTGGGTTTGACAGCAGAAGTAAAATTCATGAGGACAATTTGATATAGCTTTTTACTGTAGATAGTCTTTTGCTTCTCAAGCAGAGTTCAGAAGGTGGTGAACACTGAAGTTCAAGAGTTACTTTTAAGAAAAGGGTTCTTATTTAATGACACCTAAATGTCAGAACGTTACATAGGTGGTTTTCATACTGGGCAATGGTGGGGGTAGGTAGGTAGATGGGAAAAAAATGTAACCAATCAAGACATAACTAATAGCATTTTGTGGCTGTATAGAGCTTTTCTTGATTAAAAATATTTAAAGTGCTTTCTTACACAGGATCTGGTTTAATGCTTATAGCCCTCATTTATATAATGAAATAGCTGAGGTGCATAGATGGCAAATGAGTCATCTGTGGGTTACAGAACTGGTAAACTATGGAGCTGAGATTGTTTCCCCCCTTAAAACAGAGATATATTTATTACAGGGAGTTTGTTTTATAGGTGATGAGGGAGTAGACACACCAAACAGGGTGTGGTAAGGCACCTCAGAAAGCCACCAGCACTCCTTGGGCTGGAAGGATGAGAGAGGATATGGTTCCCAGGAGTAAGGACCAATAGGTAGCAGCTGCCTGGTAGGAACTGGGACCATGGAGGGAGGAACTGGAGCCATGAAGGAGAAGGCACTTAAAGCAGAGAAAGTAAGATAAATCCCTGGCTTTCCCCTTCCTCCTGCCTTCAGTCTTCTACTGGGGCCTCCAATTCTGGACTAAACCTGCCCAGAAGTCAAAGAACAAGGTAGCCTGGGAGATGAACTTCCCTGAGATACAGAGCAGAGCAGCAGTGGGAGGAAAATGGATGCAAGAATACACAGTCCAATGACCAGCACGGGTTGAAGAAAATAGTGGTTTATGATGGAGGTTCTGGAGAAAGACTTCCTGACTTTGAATGTTATCTCTTTCTAGTTCAGTGACTTTGAGTAAATTATACATCATCTCTGGGTCTCAGTTTCCTCAACCACAAAATAGGGATATTAAAACATTTTAACTTAGAGGGTTGTCATGGAGAGTAAACACGTTCTTTTCCAAAGAAACAAGTACAACAACTATTTTCTTGGGAAAGAATTGCTCATAATAGCTTTCTATATCTTTTGCCAAGAATGCAGAAGCTCTAAGCTGAAGGTAGCTTTTATAGGGGAAGGAAATGGTTGAGGGAATCTCACTGTTACATATATTTTTTCAGGATTAAGAGAACCATTAGCTATTATCACAAGGGAGACATTCAGCGATGGACACTGGCTGTAAGAAATTGAATGCATATTCCTGGTTTTCTTTTTTCCATTCAAAACATTTCTGACACCATGGCAAAGTCCATTGGTGTGGATATTTATCCCAGTTGAGTAGATCCTGACCTCACAAATAGGGGGAAAATGTTTTCAGACAAGAGGCTTCTGAGGTGACTTATTCACTTCCCATGGTGGATCTTGAAAGATGCCATGGAGTAATTCTTATTGTGCCCCGATGAGGGGAGCAATTTCAGGATCTCTCTTTTGGAAATGGGGAAGGGGTGGTCTTGCTGAAAATCTAACTACCTACCCCAGACCATGTGAACTGAACCCTCAGTGTCCTGGGATTGGAGCACATAGGTATCCACGCTTCTCTGGGATGCCCTTTTTCTTGCTATTGTCAAAGTAGGCTAGTTAATTCAAACACGCAAACCTACTGGGACTACCAGATTACAAAATTGCTTTGGACTGCTTTCTGACTGGCTCTAAATCAAGGGTCGAAGTGGCTGGTTGAAAATAAGTCATTCTTTCAGTAAAACTTTTACAGAGGAAGTAATACTGATGATGATGATGATAATTATGATAACAGCTGTCACTTCTTGAGTGTTTACTACTAGCCAGGCTTAGTACTAAGCACTCTACACATTTTATTTAATTATCCCAACAATTCAGTGAGCCAGCCATTATTATTATTAATCAGATTTTACAGATGAAACAAGTGTTCCCCAAAGGGATGATATAATCTGCTTAAGACAAAAAGCTAGCATGAGACCAGGTATAGGTATTCCAGATATGTCTGATTCCAACATCTATAAGTATAGTGTCTGCTTGCCTCGTGCCAGGCACAGTGCTGGACCCTAGAGATACAATGACCACTAACATGCAGGGAAGTGAGTACAGTGAGATAAAGAGCTGTATTTGGTAAAAATCCCTGACTGAAAGCCACAAAGGCTGCTAAATTATGAGGACTAAGCGCATCTTGTCTGTCTTAGGAGGAACTGGGAGGGAGTACCAGGGCTGCCTCTGGAATTGTCTCCCCCATGTCTCCACACACCAGTCAAAGTGTGGTTGGGAAATCAATTCGGGTTAGTGGCTGGCAGCAGAAAAGATGGGGGAAAGACAAGCCCAACATGGATGAATGTTTGGAACCTACTCTTGTGGAACTAGAGAAGAAGAGAAAGAAAAACTATGGCCCAGATCTGACTTTGTGGTTTTAACAATAAAAATTTTCTTTTCCATTTCTTTTCCATTTCCATCTTCTAATCAACTTCTGGAGGTAAATCACATATTTGAATGCTATAGTCTTTGTCCTAAGATGTCTAAAACACTGGGACAGAAGGAGTAGTGGGATGTGGCACTTGAATTTTTGGCCTCATTTTGGCACAAATATAGCAAACATTCCAAATAGCAAGACTCAATTTTTCTAGAACCAGTATCTTTTTCAATGCTGCCGGTTTTGTGGTTCAATTCTTTGGGTTAAGCTTTCACCAAATCTGGAATGCTGTAAGTTAGCATGTCAGCAATTCCTTATATTATGATTACCTTGTATTTTTCTGCAATGTCCTAATCTTTACCTTCTAGGTAAAAATATGGCTTCCTTAATGAAACTAGGCCAAATAGTTTACTTAGGTAATTGCTACTTCAAAAAATATAGGTCCTTAAAGTACATGTCACCCACCTGAAGCTCAGTATGTTCTCTTAGGAGTCGATCATATTCTTTAGAAAGTCTCTCTGATTGTATCTTCATTGTCATCACATCATTTTGTGCCTTAGAAAGGGCTAGAAAATATTGAATTAAGTTTCATTTTTATTTTGAAATAACTTCAAATTTACAGAAAAGTTGCAAGACTTAATAGAGAACTCCTGTGTAGTCTACCCAAATTCACTGTTAATGTTTTGCTACATTTGTTATCATATTCTCTCTCTTCACACACAGGATTATTTTCTTAAATCATTTGAGAATAAGTTGGAGATATAGTACCCTTTTGTACTTTAATACATCATTGTGTATTTCCCAAGAACAAAAATATTCTTCAACATAACCATAGTATAGTTAATGTAACCATTCATATTCTAATTTGGGGACTTGTCCCAATTATGTTATCTGTAGCACTTTTTTTTTTTTTTTTTCCACTTCTAGACCAGAATACAGACCTGGATCACATATTGCATTTAGTTGTGGTATCTCTTTAGTTTCCTTTAATCTGGAATAGTTTCTCATCATTCCTGTAGCCTTCCTCTCTCCATCTTTCATGACAATGACATTTTTAAGAATTAGGCTACTTTTAAAATACAATATTCTTCATTTTGTTTTTGGCTGATGTCTTCCTCATGATTAAATTCAGGTCATGTATCCCACTTAGATATGAATATAAGTGATGTTGAATGCTTCTCAGGGTATCTAGAGGCCCACCACATCCAACATCCCTCACTGTTTTTCCATTTTATAGTTACTATTTTATCCCTTGTAACTAAAGAAGTAATATATGGGAAGACAATTCAGACTATGCAAACATCCTGCCCCTGAAGATGATGACACACAAAAATGACTATACATTGGCCTTTGTCTAACAAGGAGCTACAGTCATAAGTCATCAGATTCATGTCCTTAGATAGAAGTAAAAAAAGAAAATATATATGACAACACACTGTGAAGAAGATAGTAATCAGCAAAATATGTAGAAGGGAAGAGTAGTACAAAATGAGTTGCAAAATTTGTTGTCATACTTGAAAATTTTCTCTTATGTAGTGCTTTCAGAAATCATTTTTCCAAAATCTGGGAATCCTGAACTGGCTCTACTTATAATTCTGTACATGTAGCCTTTAGAAGTTCTATATTTGTAAATCTTTTAGGGTGGGAGTTTTAGGGAAGAAGGTGGGATTTATAAATTTAAAAGTTACTTTTTCGACACAGAAATAAAATTATAGGTTCTATTTATTAATAATCTTTCCTCTTGAGAAGCCACCATCATATGGGCATTTTTTTTTTTTTTT
>VBSM01003176.1:32943820-32956842 GCA_008086735.1 Cheirogaleus medius
AAAAAAAAAAAAAAAGAAAGAAAGAACAAAGGCAAGGTCAAGGAATTTGCCTTGATGACTTTTTTTTTCTTTTCTTTTTCCTTTTTATAGGAGACATACACTACTACTCAACATTTATTATAAGATTGGCAGCTCTAAGAATTCCCTTTTAAATACAGCATGTTATAGATGTATTTCTGCTCCTAAAGGAATGAAGAGCAGACATCTCCACATGTAGCTCAATCACTTTTTAAACCATATTTACTTTTACCATTGCTTGGATGCTTGCAATGATTGAATGGTACATATTTTCTCTAGTTATAAGCATAAATACTAGGAAAGTATTTATTTATAAAAATAAGTACCAGTAGTTTTCCTGGAAGAGTCCTTTGAAGTCAATCTTCTTGGACATCAGAAGATTTTTCCGCTACATACAGGTCTATTTCTATCATGAAAGCTTGTGCAGCTTTGTAAATTCTTTAAGGCTTAGGTTCTTATTTTTCATGGCAGTGCCCTTTCCCAATTATTCCACACACTGGGATATCAGAATTATTGTTAAATGGATCATTAAAATGACAGATCAGATCCTTACACCTGACTAAGTCCTGAGTGTAAATTAGGTGCTGTGGGAATATGCACACTGTCTTTTGAATCACTAGGGTGATATTACTGCACTGAAGCACAGGTAATCATTTATGAACTCTGGTCAAAATAGGAGCTGAAGGTTAAAAACTGATGGTGAGTTTGCCACTACTGATAAGAGTATTCTTAACAACTGCCTTCAGGATGCCACTTTTCTAATTTGGGGCTAATCAGCTTAAATAAATATTTGTATTTATGTTTTATTTCCATTAATATACTTGGGAGAAAACATTTAGATTTAAGAAACACCCAGGGTAAGAAAATTCATATGAAAAACACCATATTTGCCTCTATAAAAAAACCCTACATTGCTTTTTACTCAATTTAAAAATATAAAAGATCTTTCTGAGACCTTCTTAAGCACTGTTGCTTTAATACCCTTAATTTTTAGAAATCAATGAATATTTTTGAGTGGTACTGTGTACAAAGCATTGTACTGCTGAATTCATCCAAATTGTGTACTATTAATTGATATAATTTCTTAGTTCTTGCCTTAATGAATTTGACTGGTATAGGTCAAGAGAACATGACCAGCGAAATATCTTCTTTAGAAATGGAACTTTCATCTTCTCAAGGTCATTAAGAATGTTATCTAAAAAGTAACTTTGGGTAAATAAAATGTGTTCATAAAATATTGCAGGAACATGTTGCAGGAACCAAACAGGACATACTCAGACAGGTAAAATCTGCTTTGGCCTCAACACTGATTCACTTTGAAAGTAGCTTTGCAGTGTACACTTCAAACACAGAAGCTGATGTTGCTTGTTATCAGATTATAAACACAATGCTTATAATTATCAAAGAATTCATTTTTTTCCAAATATCTGATTTATCTTTTAAAGAAATGCTTATGTAATATTAAATTACTTTTATGCCTTAGGAAGTTAAAATTCAAAATATCTCAGAGTTGGAATTTTTGAAAGGCAAAAGAAAAAGAAAGTAAATTGATCAGGGTTAAGAGAAGTAGAGCATGGCACACAACCACTCTTGTCTGTCTTTTATTTTTGTACCACCCTGCTAATAATATAAAAGATTCTTGGCAGATATGAAAAAAAAGGCGAGATTTTGAAACAAACTTTTTTTTTTTTTACTAATTAAAGGTATTATGGAAATAGCTCCTTGCATTCTTTAAAGGGATTAACAGCAACATTTTATGCTGGGTAAAAAAAAAAATTAGTTTCTCTTCTGAAAAGTCCATTGTGGAGGGTGGGTAACTACTAAATTGATTTTCATGTAAACATTAAAATTTCTTGATCATGTTCCAAATCTTTTGGAACTGCAGAAAAAGCAATAGCATCAATTACAACAAGATTCTTGAATTTTGGGCTATACTGTAACAACCACATAAAATATCACTCTGTCAGAAGGGTAATTTATTTTTTAACTTATTGCCTCTATCTTCTTTGTTTCACTTTAAATAAGAAGTATGAAATAACTAAAGAATTTTGTATCACATAAAATATCATCTGGTGGATTTTTGTTTTGTGTTGTTTACAGAATTAGCTTTTATCTTTGTGCTTTCCATCTCAAATTCAACTACATCCTGATGAAGTAAACCCTATCCAAACAATGTAAATAGATATTTCAATAATAAATAATAGCAAGTTGTATTATACAGAACTTCCATTATAGTGAGACCTACTTAAAGAAAATGTAAACTTATAAGAAGTATAAAGCAGGTTCTTGATTCACTGAATATTCTCCAATTTACCTCCAATTTAAAGTATTGAAAAAGATCTGAAATTGGAGAAGGTCTATGCATTGATTATCACCTTAACTCCAACTGGCTGAGAGTCTCCCCACTTGGATAACATTGGATTTGGGGTATCTAATTTTCTGTGCTATGCAGCTGCAAGCAATAATAATTTGTTCTTTGACAAGGAAAAAGGAAATACTATCAAAACTTTTTATTTTCAAATGTAGAAGAAAAAGCTGCCTTCAGGGAAATGGAGTTGAGATGCTCTACTCCAAGCCTACACTGCAAAGTATTTTGTAATGAGGCATTCGAATTCTCAGCTGACATTGCTGCTTACTCTATGCCTACTCATCTCTTTGAAGGAACACTTTTCTTATGTCTAGCAGGTGGGATATATTAAGGCTTGAGATAAGCAATATATTTTCTTATAACAAAGCCATCCCCCTGCAATTGCTTCTTTGAAAAAAGCAATATACGATGATGAAAAAATGTGATTCACTTTACAAAAATGCATTTACAAGCAACTTTTCAGGAACATAGCTCTTTTGCTAAGGCAGGAACATCTGTATTTACAACACAGATCTGAAACACCTACATGTTTTTCTGTATAACAGAGCATGTTTCTCTTGGCTGACACAATGTTTTATCTTCATATTTGAGCAGGAATTTATAAATAGGTCATTCTTGGTATTTTAGTCGGAAGGACATTTAGGCATTAGTTTTGATGTAGGGAAAACAATGAAGTATAACAGCATAAAATATCAGGTTAGTGTTTTCACTTTTCACATGCATGTAAAGTTACCATCTGAAGTCTTCCTTAGTTCAGTTTTCAGTTTTTCCTGTTCTTCTATTAGTTTTCTGTTTTCTGCTTCCAAAATGGGGTCCTCATCCTTGCCATAGCTTTTCAAGATCTATCACAAAAGAAGTAAGCTTAGATTGTAACAGCCAGACATTATTACAGAAAATAAGCTGAGTAACCTATTTAAAATTATTGGTATTTAATTTGTTCTTTGTCCTTTTCAATATTTTATAATTTCCTACAATGTACTTTTGCTAACAGAAACTTAATATTTGACAAACACACAAAAAAGATTTCTCCTTATTACAGCTGAAATCTCTAAAATGAAAATAAATAGAAAAAATTAGCCAGATATGGTGGGCCGCACTGATAGTCCTAGTAACTACTCAGGAGGCTGAGGCAGGAAGATTGCTTGAGCCCAGGAGTTTGAGGTTGCTGTGAGCTAGGCTGACAGCAAAAGAGTGAGACTCTGTCTCAAAAAAAAAAAAAAAAAAAAAAAAAAAAAAAAAAAAAAAAGAAAGAAAAAGGAAAAGAAAAAAAAAGAAAGATAGAAAGAAAAGAATTTTGGCTGCTATGATTAAAATTGTTTTCAAAAGTAAATAATGTGAGCTTCTCTTCCTCAATTAAGTGAAAGACGTAAATCTATGGAGAAAAAAATTGTTCTGAGGATATTAATTGGAAAACCATTATGTTCTGATTGAAGAGCTGTCTATTCAGACTATTTTTATACAAATTTATAAGAAAGAATATAACATTGTCAAGGTGGAGATGGGCAAGTGGAAAATGACAGAGCCATCTCTATAGTTGGAAAATTCTATCTAATTTTCATTGAATAGTTTCCAAATTACTTTTATTCAGTTAATCCTTTATAATGCTCTTTATATTTTAAAATCTATTCTGGATTTTAAAAATGTTTATGTTTGTAACTTATCTTTTCTAGGCAAAAGAAATTAAGGTCTGAATAGTAAAACAATTGATCAAAATAAAAATACGCAGTAAAAATTTCATAATATGTACATGTAGATAGAAACTATCATTAGAACTAAGAAGATGACTTAAAGAAATGATAAGGAATTTAACTTATTAAGAAAGACAAAATAAATGTTTGAAAAATAAAATATGTACACACTGGCATGGTCATTTGAAGTAACAGCAACTTGATATAACTTCTATAGTAAGGTAAAAACGTAATTCAAGAGAATCTTAAATTCCTCTCCATAAGAGAGGAATTTCTACTGCAGGGTGATTCCTTTTCTAATGTAAGCTGATATATTCAACCAACAAAACTCTCAGAAAGTTCTACTGAGCAATGACTACATGCAAATATTTTATAACACAAGGTGCTATAAAGGGATAAAAATGTAAGAGAAACATAATCTTCTCTATCAGTTAACTTCAATCTAGTATAAAGGATGAGACAAGAGCATAAAAACTGTAGCACAAGACCAAATGAAATACTACTGTGCCATAACAGAGATTAGGCAGCACAGAAGAAGCAATTAAAGCTCTAATGCATATATTATATTATATAATCCCCAGAACTATGTTTTGGAGATAAAAGAAATGAAGTACATTTTGAAACTGAAAAAGCTTCATACCATGCCTTTAAAAAAAATTTTGTTTTTACAAGAGCAAGATGAGAAAAAAAATTTCCCCAAATCTCTTAATTTGTTGCCCACTTCAAGTTCAAAACAACCCTAGCTGTTACTTCACTGAATTCAGTTCATACAATCTCCAGTGATTACCCAAATTAAAAGAGAACCACTGAGTTGCAGGAATGTTTTCACTGACTGCTTGAATTATTATGCCATTGACTTGGAAAAGTTGGATTTGTGTCAGTCTTGTAAATAAGCTTTCATTACTGCACTTGAAAACTTGTCCAAATTTATAATGTGTAACTTGATGCTGGAAAGACCAAGTGCCCTGAAATCTAAAATTCAATAGCTATCAGCTATAACAATGCAAGTGTTCACTGTCCCACCCACCTTATCCCACACCTTGGTTTAAGTGGCTGGAAAAAAAAAATCAGTGAGAAGTAAAGCTCCACCACTTAAATCAGTTAAATTAAAAGTTAATTGGTCTTTCATATTAATTACTGCATTGCTTTAACTGAGTATCAGAACAGAAAGGGGTCTTAGGCACCAAATGCAAATCATTTTATAGGATAGCATGGGAATTGAGGGCACAAAACAATGTAGTTTAGAGTATGGATTCTAGAGTCAGGCTGCTTGGGTTCAAATCTTAGTTCTATCATGTATTAGCTGAATGATTTTGTGCAAGTCACTTAACTGTCCTATGCCTCTGTTTCCTCATCTTTAAGATGAAGACAATAACAATACCAACCTCGTGGGTTGTTGTGAGAATTGAAAGAGTTAAAACCTTACTGTTGAAGCATTTGAGGCAATACCTGGCATAGTGCTATTATTTATAACTAAGGAACTTTGGAGCCCAGAACACATGAGGTGACTTGCCCAGGTCACATCACTAATTACTAGTAGAGCTAATTACTAGCACCCAAGTCTCCTGGATCTCAGGGTAATGAGCCTTTCTCTAGATAATATGTCCCTGATAGAGAATGAAGAGGTGTTTTAGCAATTTTATCTTTCCTTAGCTAATATAGCAGAACCTGCATGAAGTACTTTGAAACAGAAGCTGTCTTTGATATTCTCACCTATGGCCTTTATTGGTCACTTTATTGGCCAATTAGCTATACTTTGGACACTGACATTTCTTACATCTGGCTCACAGACTTTCTCCCTACTGTGGACTGGCTTTAGTCCAGCATATCTGTGCTTCCTCTAATGATATAGAACCACTGATTAGGTCACAGCCACCCAGGATGTAGGGCATTAGGACAGTATGGAACCAAAGGGGAGGAAAAAAAAAAAAAAAGAATAAATCATGCGGGGTCAAGGAATCAATAATCATGAAATAAGTTTCCTTGCAAGAGTAACTTGCTCTGAAATCAATTCCAAGAGAAAAGCTGCAAAAACGTTCTGAGGAAGGTGCTTTTTTTGTTTGAAGGAAAAGACCAATTTAAGTGCATTATGATATATATGAGGAAAATAATAGCATTAAAACTTTACAAAAATACTTTCCACTTTCTTAGAGCTGAAGAATAAGAGGGAAACAACTAAAGAGGAAAAGAGCAGTGTTCTAATAGTTACAACTCATTACTCTCTTGCGATGTGTATAATTTTAAAACAAGATAGGTATACAATAAGTCTTTCTACCAAAAGGCGGCCATGTGTTTTTGGATTTAGTCATCATATATTAATCAAAACTTTGATGACTATGTTTTTGTTTTTAGCATTGTGAAATGAGATCAAAGGATAGAAAATAAAACAAATAACATTAAAGATTTTAAATATTATATACAATTATCAATCTAGCATCAACTACCTTTCTCTGCTTTGTACATAACCAATTAAAAGAAAAAAATGAGGTTTAAAAAATACTTTATCTGAAAAAGAAATAGAAACAGAGAGAGTTATAAGACTTGCTTTAGGTTATAAAGTTAATGGTAATGAAGGAATTACAATCCATATTCTCAGAATACAATTTTCTCCTTGAATCATAGGAAATAGGTCCAGTGGCTTAATCTATTATTGGGAAAAATTGTGGGAACAAGCAAATCTAAAGGATAGTAAAAATACTTTTGAAACAATCATTACATGTAATATTGTTGATTATGGTTATTTTCTGCTTATAAACTGTGAAATTGCTCTTTTTGATGCTGAAAACTAATATATCACTCCTTGGGAACACCAATAACATTTATACAAATTTTTACAAAGAAAATTTAAATACCCATTTCAGTCTTTCATTCTCTTCCATAAATTTTTTGGCAGCCTTGTTAGTATTGTCTGCTTGAACTTTAAGTACTCCTTTGTTTGACAGTTCTTTTGCCAGCTGAGTAATAAGTATAACCAGACGTCTCAACACTCTAAGAAAAAAAATCAGAATAATGTATAACTAGATCAATCATCAGAAACTGTGACATTAAAACAAACAGTCACTGTCAAATGGCTCTCCGTTATGTATAGGTGTAGTGAAAGGAGATGAAGTTTAAGTGGAATATGATTTTTTATTTTTAAAATCCAAGTCTCCCAGTCAAAACAAGCCTGTGTGTCCTTCCTTTGGAATCTTTGTTAGAAGACCAGAATTTGGAATACAGGTTAAATGGAATTTATTAATTTCTTATCTCATAGAGAGGCCTTCAGCCTGGAGGAGTAGAAACAGGAAAATTTCAGACAGTATGGCAGGGCCAGTAAGAGAAGTCTTTTTTTGGCTCAGTTCAAAATCTGCTATTTAAAGAGCATTGTATAAGGTCAGTCAAACCTAAAAACTGCTCATTCACATCTGTTTATGGGTAACTTCTATTGTTAGAATATCTTAGATTATTCATTCAGCAGATATTTATTTACTCAAGAACTGCTAAGTGTTAAACACTGCTTGCACTGGGAACACAGCAGGAAAACAAAAAACAAAAAACAATGTCTGTGCCTTCAAGGAATTTAGTTCTAATTGGGGAGGCAAGAGTTAAGATAGTATTTAATTACGACCATGAATGATACTAGAAAATAAAGTATATATATGTTTTATGAGAGCTTATAAGAGACCTATCTACTTTGTGGGTAGTGATGGCCACAGAAGGCTCTCCTGAGAAAGAGGCTGAAGGATGAGTAAGAGTTAGCCAGGGAAAGGAAGGTAAAAAAGAGAGGGAAAGAGTGTTCTGGTATAAGGAATACCCTATGTGAGGACCCTGAAGTGGGAAGGAGGTAGGTACATCATAGAACTCAATCATTATTTGTTGCAAGATTGAATGAATGAATAAATAATAAAGATCAGTGTGGGTAGAATGAATTGTACATGTAAGAGACACGTATGAGACAAAGCTTCAGAGAGAGGCAGGGCTTTTGGACTTAGCAAACCTACAAGCTGAAACTATTGTTAACTATTTGGGTACATCATCTGAGTTCTTTTATGGAGATGTTAGTTTAAATATAGTGTAGTGGGAAAAATGAGAAAGAGAAGCATATTTTTAAATTGTGCTTCTATTTTTTTACTTACAGCCACAAAAATAACGAAAATCCAGAAATGTAAAGATTTCTTTGAGACCTAAAAAGTTTCATCTGCGTATGTTCATAGGCATCAGGTCTGGTGGTTGCGCTCTTCTCAAGGGCATGAGTAGTGGAATACTTCCTTACTTCTCTCACAGCATCTATTACAGAAAAAGAGAAAACATTACTTTTGGCTTTTAAGAATATACATTTATTAAAAATGGAAAGCCGTTTTGGAATAACTGACCAAACTTTTTAATAATAGGCTTTAGGTAGAGGAGCTCTTTTTTTCATCCTCCATAGTACCTGGGAAGGTATTATGCTCAAAGTAGGTGCTCTTTCAATGGATACTAGCGGCAAATTTTGAATTATGATAGCTTTTTTTTTTTTTTTTTTACCATTCATCTGGGACTTACTATCATTTTATTGTCTCTCATTTCTAGCTACACTGCAAGCTATTATCCTTTACTCTTTCTATCCCTAAGGATGACTAAAATTCAAACTACTGACAATGACAGATGTCATATCCCATTATAATCAATTCCAAGAGATCATCCCATTTCTCTTACTATACTAGCATTTTGTTATATCTATCATTACTTTAAATTATTGAGATTTTAGAAATATTTGGTTATGCTGAAATTTCTACTGGCATAAGTTTGTTAGAATGGAATTTGCTCCATGATGGTATATACTAGCCCCGACTGGCATGTAGATGGCATCTGCTACTGGAAATGATCAGATGGCTGTTCCTTTGATGCTGTCAGTTCTGGTAAATCTCAGATCCAGGGGAACTATTTCTTTCCAGTGGGAAATAGACATCAGCTTACTAGTATCTATATTTAGTGCATTCTTAGTCATTGGATTCTTATATGTACTAGGGAAGGCATCCACCTTAGATGTCTCCAAAGGTAGTGGAGGTGCAAGCAAGTTAGAAAGCTCTTTTCATGTGACCATCAGCATTTTTGGGAAAGAGTTATTGCCACACAAGGAGAGAGAGTGAGGCCATTTTGATTATCTTATTATTTCTTTTTTAATTTTGTGGGATTTTTAAATTTTATGTTTTATAGTAACTGAGATATAATTCACATACTATAAAATTTACCTTTTTAAAGGAGAATTCAATGTTTTTTAGTATCCTCACAAAGTTGTGCAATGAGAACATTTCCACCACCCCAAAAAGAAACATTATACCCATCCCCTACTCTCCCCAGCTTCTGGCAACCACCAAATTACTTTCTGTCTCTCTGGAATGACCTATTCTAGACATTTCATATAAATGGAATCATATACTGTGGAGTCTTTTGTATCTGGCTTCCTTCACTTAGCATAGTGTTTTCAGAGTTCATCTGTGTTATAGTATGTATCAGTACTTCATTACTTTTATGACTGAATAATATTCCATTGTACAGATGTGGTAACATTTGGTTTATCCATTCATCAGTTGATGGACATTTGGGTTGTTTCCATTTTTTTGGCTATTATGAATAATGCTGCTATGAACATTCAAGAACAAGTTATGTATTGACATATGTTTTCATTTCTCTTGGTATATGCTTAGGAGTAGAACTGCTGGGCCATATGGTAACTCTATGTTTCATTTTTTGAGGAACTGCCAAACTGTTTTCCAAGACAGCTGTAGTATTTGACATTCCCACAAGCAGTCTATGCTGGTTCCAACTTCTCCACATCCTCAGCAACACTTGTTATCATCTTTTCGATTATAGCCATCCCAGCAGGTGTGAAGTGGTGTATCATTGTGGGTTTGATTTGCATGTCCCTGATGGCTAATGATGCTGAGCATCTTTTCACATGCTTATTGACCATTTGTATATCATCTTTGGAGAAATGTCTATTAAGATCCCTTACCCATTTTTAAATTGGGTTATTTGCCTTTTTATTTGTCCCCCAAATGTCTTTTATAGGTTGTTTATGCAAACAGAGAATTTTATAATGGACATTCACCTCACATAGCTATGTCTCTGTAGTCTCTTGATATACCCCACTTTTTAAAAAAAGACATTGACTAAAGTGCCAGACTAACTGTTTTATACAAAGTTCTCACATTTGGGATTTGTCTGATTGAGGTATAGTCTAATTTGTTTCTCTAACTCCTGTATTTTTACAAAACTGAAAGTCAGGTTAAAAGGCCTGATTGGATCAGGTTTAATACTTTTGGAAAGAATCCCTCAAAATTTATGCTATGTAATGTTAGCTTGTCTCATACTTTTTGATGCTAAATTTGATTACTTGGTTAAGATGGTGTGTTAGGGTTCTCCAGGGAAACAGAACCAATAGGATGTGTGTGTACATATATAGAGAGATTTATTTTAAGGAATTGGCTCACATTCTTGCAGAGGCTTATTAAGTCCAAAGTCTGCAGGGTGGTCCAGCACTTTGGAGACTCAGAGAAGATGTACAGTTCAAGTTCAAAGGCAATCTGATGGCAAAATTCCTTTATGCTCAGGTCAGTCTTTGTTCTATTAAGGACTGCCATTGATTGGATAAAGCCCAGCCACATTATGTATAATTTGCTTTACTCAGAGTCTACTTATTTAAATGTTAATCTTATCTGAAAAACGCCTTAATAAAAATATCCACAGTAATGTTTGACTAAATATCTGGGCACAGTAGCACAGCCAATTTAACACATAAAATTAACCATCACAGATAGTGACCACCAGATTTTTCCACTGTAAAGGTTTTGTGTTTCCCTTTGCAATTAGCAAGTAATCTGCTTTTATTTTTCCCTTTAGTCTTGAAAGTAGTGAGAGTCTCCCAATTCTGTTCTATGATTTTTTTTTTTTTTGGCTGTTAAGAGCTCTTCATTTGTCTACATAAATTTTAGAAACAATTGATCAATTTCTACAAAAATGCCTGCTGGGATTTTGACTGGGACTGTGTTGAATCCATAGATCAATTTTGGAAGAATATAGATTTTAATATTATTAAGTCTTCCAGCTAATGAAAACATCTCCATTTATTTTGATCTTCCTTAATTTATTCCAACAATGTTTTATAGTTTTCAGTGTAGAGCTCTTGTACCTATTTTTTTTCCTAAGGTTTTTAGGCTTCTTGGTGTACTTATAAATTTTTTTTTAAATTTCATTTTCCAATTGTTTACTATTTATAGTATAGAAATACAATGAGTTTTCATATATTGGCCTTGTATTTTGTGACCCCACTATATCAATTTCTTTGACATAGTGGCTTTCTTGTAGACACTTCAGGATTTTCTATATAATCATGTCATCTGCAAATAAGGATTGTTTTACATCTTTCTTTGCTATCTTTATTCTTTGCATTTCTTTTCTTGACTTATTATTATCTTGGTTAAGGCATCTATTATTTAATTGAATAAAAACAGTGAAAGTGGATAACCTTGCCTTGTTTCCAGTCTTATGGGGGAAGCCTTCAATATTTAATTACGTATGATGCTAGCTTGAATTATTTTGTAGATGATCTTCATCAAAATGAGGAAGTTTCCCTCTAAATTCTAATCTGCTAACCTTTTTTAAAAAAATCATAAATGAATATTCCTAAAGTGGAAACTAAAAATCACTGATTTTAAACCTTTATTCTTTTTCTAATAAACATTGAAAGCTATACATTTTTCTCTTAGCAGTGCTAAAAGTTTCAGATTTCATTAAACCCCTTTTTGTTCTTAAAACATGACCTACCAAGAAGGTAAAATTAGAGTACTCTGTTCAAGAGTCGCTTGAAACAATTATTTTCTCTATGTCATATATTTCAATCTGATATACTATTCAGTTCATTTGTTTTGGTTTATTTTCAATTCTAGAGCTTGCTTTTTTCTAGCTTCATAAAATTGAAGTTTTCTTTTTTTAAATTCTGGAATAGTTTGAGAAGCATTCATATTATCTGTTTTTTGAAACAGAATTTCTTGCAAAACTATCTGGTTTTATGCTTCAGATAATTTTCTATAATTCTTCTAGAGAAATTCATCTGCTTAAATTTTCTATATCTATTGGGGTTCATTTGGTATATTATTCTATAAAATCATCCATTTCATCTAGGTTTTCAAATTTATTTGCATAATTATATAAAATAGTCTCTTAGGTTATCTTTTTAAAATTTCATCTATCTTAACAAATATTTTCCCCTTGTCATTCCTCAAATTGCTTCAATAATATAGTAAGAGCATGCCAACCACTACAAAAGAACCAAAAAGTAAAGATAATATTTGTAACTTATTTTGAGTAGGCAGAAAGTGAGTAGAAGGATCATGATGTTTGTGATTCAGCTTCCTTGGTAACTAAATGGGAATAATAATTCTGGATCCATTATGTCGAAATGTTGAAGATTAACCAATAATATTAAACAGGTCTGTAAATATAAATGGTAATATAAACCTACTTGTAGAATGAATCACTTATATAATAAAAAGGAAACTATGCCTGAAAAATGGAATGGAGTCAACAATAAGGCAAGAGTGTGACATACAGTCAATTTTCTATAAACCATCTGAAAATACTTTTTTTGGATCTCTTGTGGAAACTTTCAAATTCCTGGGATGCATTTCTGATGACACTAAACATATTCCTGGGCTTCTGACTTCCTTTCTACCTGGTACCATGCTCTAAAACACATACACATGCACACACACTTTTCAGTTAGTATTGGCTCTAGCAATATAAATACCTTTTAATAGTTATCTTACTTAGAGAGACAAACAAACAAGAAAAATGAAATAAATTCCAAAGTGGCCGGGCGCGGTGGCTCACGCCTGTAATCCTAGCAGTCTGGGAGGCCAAGGCGGGCGGATCGATCAAGGTCAGGAGTTCAAAACCAGCCTGAGCAAGAGTGAAACCCCGTCTCTACT
>VBSM01003176.1:32956942-32995048 GCA_008086735.1 Cheirogaleus medius
CCGGGCAACAGAGTGAGACTCTGTCTCAAAATAAATAAATAAATAAATAAATTCCAAAGTAAAATATAAAGTAAGTTTGAGTAATCCACTGGTTTTGCATTACTTACATCACTGTTGTTCTAGTGGACTAGAATGCTGGACTATGAATTCTATGTGTTACTGCATTTAAGCCTTAAAACACCTTAATGAAGTAGGTGTTATTACCCATTTTGAGATGGAGACACCAAGACTTAAAGGATAAGCACCTATCTGCCTGCCTTATCTATCCATGATGTCCCTGTTCTCTGGGATTTACTCACTATGCCCCCAAAATGTAGGCTCTAGCTACTTTGCCTTGTGACCCTCCCTGGCCATAAATTACCAGATTAGGGTGGATACCAGGTGCTAGCTGGTCCAATTTTTTTCCTTTGAATTGGAATTGGGATTTGGAGATGCTAATTAATCCATGCATATAGCTGTAGTGATAACACTTGGCAGCTGTGTGGTACCCATTTCTGCCTTGGGGACAGAGTAGCAGAGTACGGAGAGATAAGGGAGAATGAAGTAGACACACGGAGAAATGTAGGGATAAGAAAAGGATACTTCATTTCCTAGTACTATTCCTTTCCTGAAATTTGGCTTCCTTCCTTCCCTGGGCTACTTTGAAACAATCCCATATTTTATTATAAATTCTCCTTTCTTAGTCAAGCAAGTTCAAGTTGGTTTCTGATATATGTAACCAAAAGAACCTGGACTATAGCTCCTCTCCCTTACATGATAAATGATAGCTTTCAGTAGAAATTTGTTTTGATGCTTTTAGAGTTAGAAGATCACAATACTCTAGTAGGAGTTGCAGAGAATATTTCCATCTCTCTCTTTATTTAAATAAAACTCAGAGAAATAAAATGCCATTCCAACGGTCATTTAGCTAGCTAGTGGCAGAGCTGGAACCTGTTTCCTCACTGTTCTTTACTCATTTATTGTGACTAGTTAAATGGCTGCAGATTTAATACATATATGTACCATAAGACAAATACTCATTACAAGATGGAATAAAAAATAAATAAATAAATAAAAAAAAGACAAATACTGACATTTTGAAAAGAGATACAAACCCATTCACACCCTGATACAATTACCTTCCTGTTCTTTTTTTTTTTTAATAATACTATGCCCTCTCAAATCAGATGTTCTCCCTTTTATAAAGAGGATTTCAATTCAGAGATTGGTGGTTTGGAACATGGAACACATTTTCTTACAAAACAGTGTCAAAGATGGTGGTTATGGTCCCAAATTGGCCTCTGTAAAATCTACTTAATCCACAACAAAACAACTCTGAGAGAATTCTGAAGGGAAACATGCTCTATAAAGTGTATCAAAAGCTGAAGTGCCAAGAAGTGGCATTTCAAGAAGTATTTATATTTAGGTGATCATAGACAAGTCAATCTCTCTGAACTCAGTTACTTTTTCTTAAAAAACATGGTGATTATCAAGACTCATAGAACTTCTGATTTGACAAGAACCTTAAAGGTCCACTTTTAATTTCTAAGATATTATCATCATGAAAATTTCAAACATGCTGAAAAACTAGTATAATAAATATCTATAATCCCATCACCTAGATTCAATAATTACCATATTTGCTTTATCTGTCTTTTTAAAAACCATTGAAAGTAAGTTGAAAAAAATCATGACTCTCTACTCCTAAATGTTTCAGCATCCATCTGCTAAGACTAAGGACACATTCCAACATAAAAGGTGCTGGTAAACTGTTTCAGTAAATGGGTATATAGTAAATGTTTTAGGCTGTACAATTGCAGCTACTCAACTCTGTATTTGTCTGTGGAAACAGGCATAAACAATATGTAAACAAATGGACATGGTTATATTCCAATAAAACTTTATTTACAAAAATGGCATTTAGCCCACAGGCTATATAGATTGCTGATCCCTGCTATATAACAATGTTATTATTACAACTAAAGTTAATAAAAATTCCCTAATATTATCTAATAATCACTCCATATTCAATTTTTTGCAGTAGTCCCAAAATCTATATCATAGTTGTTTTTTAACCAGGATGCAGTCAAGATTCACACCCTGTCATTGAAGATTTATTTGGGGAGCCTAATGATTCCATTCTTTTGTTTGCTTCCCTAACAGCTAGGGCCTTGAGTGCCTAAGATACCTCAGTAACAAAGGAGGGATAACACCATGAGAAATAATATCTGGTAACTTTGAAAAATAGACTATGCATTTTTTTTTCATTTTTTAAAATTCCAAACATCAAATCGAACCAGATAATGTATTGCATTTAAATCTTAACCTAAAAGAGGTTAAGAGTCACTGAACTAGGCTGAAATTTATGCTTGTGAATACAGAATAGTAATATCTACCAATTGTGTATCAATCTACCAGTATCTACTCTACATACTACCAATATATGTTATATAAAGTCAACCGTACATCAACAGTAACATCAACTAAATTAAAAACCAACAAACTAATTTAAAAGAAAACTATAGTTGTGTGTATTCAAAGAAGGGATCTAGTACTTACCTAGAAATAGAACAATCAATAAGATTATAATGGTAAGAAAAGCCTTGTTCCAAAAAGTTGCAATTTTGCCCCAGACAGTAAATGAAAAAATCTTCTGCCATCTGTAAAGCAATACAATTACATCAGATATATAAAAACCAAAAGAAGGCTTTGAAATACTTTCTAAATACTAAAGTAACATTTTGGTAATTGTGTAGTGAGTGAAATGAATCACAGAAATTTAATTTTTAAATTTATTAATTCTCTGACATGACAGAATATCTCATGAAATAAAGAAAAACTCTTTCAAATTTAATAATAACCTGATATTTGATTACCTACAGTCTGGTGGCTTAAATATTCTAAAGTGAAAATAATTTTTAAAGTAAACATACATGAGCAAAACCTTAAAAAGGAATTCTTGTAGTAAAATGTTATATTGTTCATAGAAGCTCTTTACATCTTTTTCCGTAGTCAGGGTAAGGACTCAGATATGACAAAGATCTATTGGTCTACCAGCAACATTTCAGGAGTAGGAGGTATAACTCTCTGCACATTTATTTTTATATAATACATTTTTAACATCTACTCCAAGTAAAGGAGTTTCTCTACTTTAACCATGAGTGAATTAAAAAAAATTATCCAGGTATTACATATATACAGCAAAGTGAAAAAATCTTCAGTATATAGCTTGATAAATTTTACACACCCACACACACACACACACACACACACATATGTAAGTAATTACTACCCAGATCTAAATAGGGGAAATGAGATAGGGAAATAAATGGTATAGATGGGTTGAACGATATAAACGAAGACACAGACGTAAGAAAGCATGAGTTATAAATGGCAAAGAGTGACAAAATAATCCATCACACAATTGGAAAGGTAATAAACTTTGTAAAGGGCATTTGAAACGAGTAACACATTAATTAGTCCAAAGGAGACATATAAAGATAATAAACACTTAAATATACTTAAAGCACTTACAAGTTTCATAAACGTTTCACTTTAACATTATGACAAGTTATTAACTAATACATTAAATAGTATTTAACTAATACTAGTTCCTTTGGTCTCTATACCTACAATTCTGAGCATTTTATATAGACATTATTCAAATTACACAATATTTACATTTTTAAGAAGAGAATATAAGTGGCAATACCTTGATCTAGGTCCAAATGTAAATTTGCTTATTTCTTCAAGGGTCAGCATGGTATAAAAGGGAACACAAGAGACCCACTCTAGGGACCAACTAGCAGTTTATAATACGACTCAATTCAAGAGCAGCTAATAATAGCTAACATATTGCGTCCTTACTATAGTACGGTTCTAAGCACTCTTACATGTTTTATTTCATTTATTGTTACAATGACTACAGGAAGTAGACTCTAGCACCAGTTCATTTTATAGATGGGGAAATCAGTCAGAAAGGGTCAATATTTCTTGCCCAAAAACACGGTAACATGCAGAGTTGGGATATAAACCCAAACCATCTGATTTCTGAGCATGTGCCTTTAACTACTGGGTTATGTGAGAAAAAATTAGCGACTAAATAAAGAATGAAACCTTTTGAGATTATGGTGATACAGATATAAAAGATAAAAAGATGTAGACATACACATAATAAGGACATATCACAAATGATTTGTGTGTATATACACCATATTTTCTTACTTATATTTGTATATGAGTATATATATATATTTTTTTTATTTTTATTTTTTTGAGACAGAGTCTCACTCTGTTGCTGGGGCTAGAGTGCCGTGGCATCAGCCTAGCTCATGGCAGCCTCAAACTCCTGGGCTCAAGCAATCCTCCTGCTTCAGCCTCCCGAGTAGCTGGGACTACAGGCATGCGCCACCATGCCCAGCTAATTTTTTCTATATATTTTTAGTTGTCCAGCTAATTTCTTTCTATTTTTAGTAGAGATGGGATCTTGCTCTTGCTCAGGCTGGTCTCGATCTCCTAAGCTCAAATGATACACCCGCCTTGGCCTCCCAGAGTGCTAGGATTACAGGCATGAGCCACTGTGCCCAGCCGAGGGTATATTTATATATCATGTGCACATATCACACCTAACAGCTATGTGATCAAGATGGTTAAAAATTATATTTGGCAGGAAAAAAAGACTGGGCCATAATTTATGTATCAATTTGATGGAGAAAAGATCAACTGATACATATATATATATTTGCAAATCCTTAAGCCTTATTTATAAATTAGATGTTTATAAACAATATCTTTTCTCTTCAATATATATGGTTCTATTGTTGCAAATATTGCCAAAAAGCAAAAGAAGGAGTTGTTGAGGGTTTGAAATAAAACCTACTGGATGAGAGGTACCATGATGGAGTAGAAAGAACACTAGACTGAGAGCCAGATTCTTGTCTGGAATCTGCAATTTACCAGCTAGGTGACCTTAGGCCACTTGCCTTCCCTGGGTCTCAGTGATCTACAGAATGAGTGGACTGGAAGAAATAATACCTTCATGATTTTTTTTTTCTTCAGTAAGGAAGAAAGAAATGATAGTATAGGTGATAGACATGGACAGAAGTTAGGAGAAATTTTGGCAGGTAAGGAGTAAGTTAAGCGTTGTGAAAGACTACCTGGACCCTGAGCTAAGGTAAAACTTTAATTACGTTTCTTCCAGTCTCAAAACTTTACTATACTTTAGTGGGTTATCTCATTTCTAGGATCTCTTTTATAAAAGATTTTTGTTTATGCCATGAGTATGAACCAATGTCTTGCAACATTTTTATGACATATGTATTTCACCATTCATACTATCAAGTTTCTGGATCTAAAACTGAACTCCCCAAAAGCGGATTATTACAAGGGTAAAGTGAGCCAATGCTTGGATTAAAATACTGTACTTGGTACTTAAAGACCTTAGATAGTCCTTCACTAAGGAACTAACGCTAATATATGGTTCTTATACTTTTCACATTCAGCACTTTAAATACATATATTCACAAATTTTGTGTGGAATAAAAAGTAGTAAAATTGTCATTGAACACTAATGAAACTATTTCTTGGTTACATAAGGCCAAAACTAAGAATCATTTATTGGCTTCAGTTTCTAAATTGCCCTTCCACTGCCTCAATGAAACAGTTTTTCATCCATGCTATACTGTAAACACAACTTATCCATTTATGTTTATTTAGTTCACTGCTCCAATTCAAGTCAATAAAACAAAGGTTAATCCTGATGATGAGACAGAACAGGTGTTAAAAGTACCCACTGCTCTATTGTATCCTTAACCAACAGAATCAAAAGTACTAGACCCTTTTTCCTTAGAAGGGAGGAAAAAGTTACTTCGTTTGTACACATAATATAAAGTTTACATAAAGTGATATTTTACTATTACCTAATTTGTTAGGTGAGTTTATTTTGAAAGAGAACCTTTAATACAATCAGCTCTCAAAAGCTGTCAATCTCGAAAGTTTTTCCATTTTACACTACTAAGTGTAAAAGAGCTAACCAAATATTGTTAACGATTTGAAGGTTTCATACCTCTGCGGAGGAATAAAAGGTAGACAGAAGAGTATAAGGAGTCCTATTTCAGCATAAAGAAAGGCTGCAACTGCCACCCACTGGAGTGTCATTGTTTTTCTTCACACCTAAATAGAGAAACACTTATTTTACTTTGTTTCCTTTCAATGACAACTGGGTTAAAGGCCCCAGGCACGATGTTTTTGTCCAGGGGGTTTACCGTGTCCCACGGTCCCCTAACCGGGGATCCCGGCCTTCCCCGGCCAGGAAGGGGTCAAGGGTGGGCCGGGAGGCGGGCGTGTGCTCCTCCCGGAGGGCGGGCAGTGAGGAACCTGCCAGGCGGCCGCGGGGCGCCGCCGACTGCCCCTTCCAGCCTCGCAGCGGCCGCAGCCGAAAGCCGCCCTCCGCCAACGCCCGCTGCCCCGCCGCGGCCTAGCGCCTCACGCCGCCTCGGGGACCGCGGCCCCCGGGGACTCGCCGGCCTTACCCCGTCCAGGGCCCGCCTGGCTCCCCGCGCTGCTCCGCGGCCGCCGACGCGCGGGACGTCAGACGCCGCGGCCGGGCGGGAGGAGGGGACGGGAGAGGGGAAGGCCGCACCCAACGCCCCGCAGGCTCCCTCCCCCACCGCGGGCAGAGCGCGCCCGTCCCGCTGAGGTCACAGGCGGCCCACTACGTTTATTGGCAACAATTGTTTTCTAATTGGCGGTGGAGTGGGAGGATGACTCAGACTTTCGACCTGGTGCTTGGGGCCCCCAAGCGCAACTTCGTCAGGAGGGCAGGCTTTTCTCATCAAGTGTGGTTCCAGTGGGAGATGCGGGGTTAACCGTGTTCTGCACGAGTGTCGTGGGGTCCAGGAAGGAGGACTAGGCACAAGGGGGGGGGTGAGATAGGGTGGTGCAAGTTCTGTGAACGTGTTCAAAACGCACTCTTTTCCGTGTCCAGAATTAAGCTGTATTTAATAATGGGTCAGGATTAGCTGGTTGTGCAGCAGTTTGTTCTCGAGAGTGTAGGAGAATCTGTAGTGTCACAACATAACTGTGGGTTTTCCCCTTCCTGTTCATGGGCTGGGAAGAGGCAATGAGCTTTAAGGTGATGTTTGGGGACTGGAAGGGAAGGTGGGTATGAGTATATTCTTTCAGTTACCACTTCCCCCAAATCTGTGAATCATTAGAACTATCAAAGGTTTTTTCCCCCAAGATTGATCACATACCAGGAATGTAAATGTATCCTCCTGGAGACAATTACTTTGGGACCATTAAACCAATGTTGAAAATAGATATAGAATATAAAAACATTTAAGCTGGTGCTTTTTCTTATCACAAATATACTTGATCACATGTAACAGAAAAAAAGACAAAAATAGACTTAGGACATAAATTAGCAATAAGGAAGTTACTTTCAATTGAGAGCTCCTTGCCCTTCCTCACCGGTTCCTTCCAAATGGGGTGCACCTTACTCTAATGATGCTGCTGTGTTCACAACACTGGCAGCATTCACTTCAGAGTTAATTTAAAAACATCAAAATGACTAAGTTCTGATCATAGCTTATTGTTTGTTTCTATGGTATTTATATAAAATGAAAAAGCCAGTTATCTTTAAAAATACATTAATTGAAAAGAGAAAACACAGAAGGTGCCCAAGAAAAAATATGGCAGCGCACTGTGCTTTTGTTAAAATTGATTCACTCAGTTATTCCCAAACTCTTGAATTAAAAACAATTTTAGATAAATGCCTCCTTATAACAGTTTTCATGTTGGCAATATAGAATAATATTTTAATTACAAATTTTTATTTCAATCTGAGATACTTCCTTCTTGCAGTGCACATTCACCAATAACAAAATCTATTAATAATACTCCTGGGAGTATTATTGCTGGGAGGCATAAAACTAACATCACTAGAGTATGAAAATTAGGTTTTTAAATTAAAACCTGGTTACTATTCTCTAGGAAATATTTCATATATGTAATCATCTCCACATTGGCTACCAAATTTTTTATAGTAAGATGTGGGGGGTTGCAATTACTTTTACCTTTTTAGGTACAGGTATTTTTATAAAGCTCTCAATCTTTTAAGGATCTAGAAGGCTCAAAATGTACCAAATATAATGTCACTTAAAGAGTTCTATCATATCTTAGTTTTATAGAAAATACCACATCTAATTAAACTCTGTTACATATATCTAAAACAAATACCTTAAAGTGTGTAATTCAATTGGGAAGTACTAGTTTGAGTTTCCAATTTGGATTTTTAATATAAGCCCTGAGTGCACTTCTATTGAGAATTTCTTATTCATTTTCATTCTATATGGATGTTAGCATTTGTTCTACCACTTCTCTGCACTCACATACTTCTTGTTAGCTTACAGATACTATATGAGTCATACTTAGTATTAAAATAAGTTTTATTTAAAAATGTTGAAAACATGATTCCTTTAGGAAAAAAATTTCCATCCTTCCACCCGCTAATCCATAACAGATTTCAGAGCAGTTTGGATCTTGGATGATAAGGATATTTGGACCACCTGGAGTCTTCTTTAAAACTATCTCTGAGGATGGAGTCTAGGACTGATTTTTAAAAATGTTCCCAGGGACTGTTTTTATACCAAAGTTTAAAAGCCACTGATACAAAGTAAAAACCAAGATGTGACCACCTCTAGTTTCATTGTAGGTATAAAATAAAGCATATATTAAAATAATTTAGGAAGTCCAGTTAAATGCCATAATGGTCTGTAAGGTAATCTAAGACTGCTGATGTGCTTGACAGAGCATTAAATATTCTTTTTTCCTGCCTTGAAGTTATCTTTTCCATCATGTACATTAAATGTTGATGGAAACACATGTACGGAGTTCCAAGTTCAAGAGCAATGTCAACCCAGTCCCAGATGCATTTCAGTGGGGTTTCCTCATATCCAGCAAACATGGCAGGGTTTGCTAAAAGTCCTCTTGCAACCATCACACCTACAAATTAAAGCACAACATATCTTTCCATACATTAAGAATCCAAGGTTATTAGTTCAAACTCAATGAAATAAAATGAGAATATTAATAAAGTATTATTATAAGGTTTCATGATACCTTTATTACATTAGTCTGTTTAATTATAAAACAATTTATTTTGGTACCTTTTGCAAACCAAGAAAGTTTAAATGTACTTATAGAATTCTTAAATTTTTAAAGATTTCTACATTAAACAATTAGTCTTTAGTTTCTTTAGGGTAAATCCAGATTGTCGTAAATTGGTTGCTTAAAGTTATCTGTATCCTCCCATCTAGCAATCGATATCATAGGGCTTGGCTTGGTATACCAATAATTTAAGGGATAATGAAATTGCATAGCAGTTCTGGGTTCCTTTGGCCACTGTGATCACTCTTGAATTCATTAACTCTAATTTCTAATCTAGGTATTTTATTTTCCTAATAGGCTATCTGGAAGATTCTTAACTGGTCACTAAATATGATGGTATCAGAGGAGTAAGTGAATTAATTTACCCCAGTTAAAATAATCTGTTTCTAAGTTAGAAGAATTAACATTATTTTAATAAATTGCTTAGCTTAAATGAGTACAATGAGAAAATATGGCTCAGTGTTAAAGAAAACTAATGAAAGTGACAGTAACATTACTTCCCCATTCTCACTTATTTTTTCCTAATTAAAAGATAAAAAAATTCAAGTATTATTTCTTACCATCTGTCCCTGTAATCTGCCACACATTTTCTGCTTCCTTTAAGCTTCTGATGTCTCCATTAGCAATTACAGGTATAGACATATTCTCCTTAATTATTTTAATGGCATCATAATGCACTGGCTGATGTCTTTCTTCAACAGTTCTTCCATGGACTGTAATCCAGGAAACTCCTGTTGCTTCAGCCTTTCGACAAAGATCTACAGTTCTTGGAAGGTCATCATGGATCCTGTAATTTCAAAATTATATTTATCTGTTTACAACACAATCTTAATGCTAAAATTAATTAACTAAAATGAAAATTCATGTACTAAATTATTTAGTTAGCTTTGCTATATCGTATTGTCACTTCATGCCACTAAAAGTAAGGTTATCTTCAGGGATTAGTTTCCACCCAAGATCTCAAATGTAGTTATTTCACTATTGGTAACAATAGGATGACAAACTCTTACCTAGTGCTCCTACTTTTTGGCTTTGATACATGAAAAAGCCAAAGTACTGTCATGGATGAATTGAAAGGTGCTATCTTAATATTTGATGTGGATGCCCCAAGCCCCTAGTGGGCGAACATAACACTTTAACCTGTCACCAAAAAACTGATTCCTGGTTTATTTTCTTTTCCTTGTGAAATTTTAGTGCAAAGATTTTTCCTGTTTTCTACTCTTGGTACCAGCAATGTTTCTTAGCACTAATTAAACAGTATGTGGAAAAAGTTGAGGGTTTGGTAAAACGTTTTAATAATAAAGGGATGTTTTACTTTTTGTTAAAAATACAAAGAGGAAGTTGTTCAGGATTATAAGTAAAAATTACAGTATATATTCATTTACTAAATGTCTTGTCTCAACATTTCAATATGCCAGCTACTGATTTATTTAGGATAGACACTCCCATACCACCAAGAAAAAGGAATATTCTTTTATTTCCTAAGTAATGGACTATCTTGTCAATAGATTGAAATATTGTCTTTACCTTATTTTAACAGAAATAGAAAATCTGGGGTTTTCCACTTCATTTCTTACTTGTTTCACCATATCTCGAACAAGCTCTGGCTTGTTTATTAAGCAAGCCCCATAACCTTCTGCCATTGCCCACCTTTATAAAGCAAACATAAGAACAAATAGATTATAAATAGCTGGAAAAGAAGATAAAATTCTAAAAGCACTGAAATGTAGATACATCTGTCTATTTCTATAGTGATCTGGAATGAAAGCAGATTTTACAAATTCATGTATCATAGCCGGATGTGGTGGCATGTGCCTGTAGTTCCAGCTACTCAGGAGGATGGCTTGAGCCCAGGAGTTTGAGGTTGCAGTGAGCTATGAGGATGCCACTGCACTCTAGCTGGGGTGACAGTGAGACCCTGTCTCACAAAGGAAAAAAAAAAAAAAAAAAAGGTGGAAAAAAAACCTCCTGGATCCAACATTTCTAAGTGGATCAATATGGGATTAGGAAAACATGTTCTCAGATCAAAAAGTACTCTGGGGAAATGGTTTTCATTGGCAACTGAGAATATTAAATTAAAATTCATTCAACCAAAACAGATTTAAGTATTTATAATTAATTGCAATTACTTCAGATTTTTAAAATTCCAAATTTGATGTTTATTGTGTATAACAAGAGGTTTTAGTAGTCTCAATAGTAGAAAGATATTTTTGGCTTACAGCATTCCAAAACCACTAAACAGCTTATTTAACTCACCTAATGAGTATACAAATATGTCTAATCTGATTTGGATTATGCTGTACTTAAAACCATGATTTTATTCTTTGGACACATTTTGAATTATTGACAGATAACCTAGTAGACAGTGCCAGTATGGTAGGGATATTATTGTCAAATTAAGTATACCTATCAACACTTAAACCCAACTAAATAATTGGTATAGAAAGAAAAGGTGATTACAATAAGACATTTTTGTATGGAAAATTAATTAGGAGAAAACATGTGGTGATCTCCCAAACCACAGAAACAATTTTTAGAGCAAGTATATCTGACATGGCAGTAAAAATACATTTTAAGGATTGCTATAAATATTAGATTCTCATGTAACTACTTATGGAGGAGCTTCAAAGCAGAGTCACACAAAAATTCTAGTGGTGAGGTATGAGCAAACACTTGTCAAAGGTCTATATATGGTTTCAGCCATCAGAAAAGACTTTCGAAAATTATATTCTTAAATTGTATTTCTCTATTTTTTTCCTTCTTGTTTTGAGCCCCAGTGCTTTAACTCTATCTTTTTTACTTCCTAATTTTTGGAAAACTAGAAAGATATTTTACCATGTTCACATAGATTTTTTTCCTAATCTTTTTGAAAATCCTTCCAACTTCTTTGAGCTTTACCTCTGAGGACAACCACAGTTAATGTCTATTCCATTCGCATAAGGACAGACTATACGAGCAGCATCAGATAAAATTCTTGCATCATTAGCAGCAAACTGAACAATCAATGGGCAATCACCTGATAAAATGAATAGCTCAATATTAAAATTCACAGGAAAAAATAACCCCCCCCCACACACACACCCACGTGCACGATACCAAAGTCTAATGTTTGTATATAGGCTAAAATAACTGTTTTTAGCCTAGGAAGCATCTGTTCAAATAAGATAACATTAAAGAAATTTTAATATTTTAAATTAAAAGCAATTTACCCGAGGTAAAAACTCAAGCAGCACAACATTGAATAAAATGAAAAGAAAAAATATTCTAACATTTTTGATAAACAGACCCTCTTCCCAAAGGTGAGAATTATAGTCCAGAAAAATTTTACTTGTACCTGTAAAATTTAAACCAATGTGAACATTCTACATATACCACCATGCCTACTGCTCCTTTTTTCCTGATGTATCTGAGAGATGTACTCAGACCTATTTTCTTCTTTTTAGTGGGATATTCCACTGTATGGATGGACCATACAGTGTATTTCTATAGTGTTTTTTCTTATTTGTGACTCTTGCAAGCAATGCTACAATAAGGATGCTCTTGCATACATGCTTTTGTATATTCATAGGTAAATTATTAAGAGTGGAACTAACTGTTGGATAGGCATTTGACATGTAACACTGTGATGGATAATACAAAATTATCTTCCAAGAGTTTACCTATGTTAGATACATATCAATATGGAGTAAAGTTCTTGTTTCCTGACAACTTATCCTACAGTGTATATCCAACATTTGTATATATTTATTTGTGAGCTCTCCTCATATTCTTTGCAGTTTTCTATATGTAATTTTTTTATTAGTTCCTTTTTTTATTTGTAATATTTTTTATAAAACAAAGAAATTAGCCCTGCTATCATATGTGTTATAAATTTTTCCCCCAGTTTTTGGAGTACATATATACTTTTATATATGAAAGCTTAAATTTAGATATTGCCAAATATATCAGAGCCTTCCTAGGTCTTAAAGTACATTTTTCTCATTTTTTTGGTTAGTGTTGTAAACTCCGGTTAGGTGTATTTTAACATTTCTAAAGTTCTTTTGAGGACTACCTGTATGAGATTCACTAGGTGTTGTTGATCAAAATGCAGACCTGGGCATCACCCCAATTGCACTGATCCAAGATTTCTATGGCAATCTACTGATTTACAGGAGTCTAGTGGTATAGGAGAATTTGGTTTTTTCTTTATGGAGATGTAGGGTACTTTCCCTTTTGTAACTCAGGAATCACAGAATTTCAATTTAACAAACATTTCTTGTCTTAATATGTTTTTAATACTGTGCTAGGCCGGGCGCAGTGGCTCACGCCTGTAATCCTAGCTCTGTGGGAGGCCGAGGCGGGCGGATCACTTGAGCTCAGGAGTTCGAAACCAGCCTGAGCAACAGCGAGACCCTGTCTCTACTATAAATAGAAAGCAATTAATTGGCCAACTAAAAATACATAGAAAAAATTAGCCGGGCATGGTGGCGCATGCCTGTAGTCCCAGCTACTCGGGAGGCTGAGGCAAGAGGATTGCTCGAGCCCAGGAGTTTGAGGTTGCTGTGAGCAAGGCTGACGCCACAGCACTCACTCTAGCCCGGGCAACAGAGTGAGACTCTGTCTCAAAAAAAAAAAAAAAATACTGTGCTAGATGCTGAGGATACAAATCAAGTTATTTCTATATCTCCAGCCCTCAAGGAGCCCCAAATCTAGTGGGAGAAATAGGGATATAAAGAGGAGAATTATAATACAGTAGGATTAGTGGCTTAATTTGTTAAAGCAGCAAGAAAAACAAACAAAAAAGTAACAAAAAAAGAAAATAGAAAAGAATTTAAAAAAATAATAATACAGTAGGATTTATTGTAATATAAGAGCCTATGCTTAAGATAGAAAACATGAGTGGAGGGTGATCTAAAAAGGTTCCTTGGCCACAACTTTGAGAGCTGGATTAAGAAGCATAACTAGTTTGTCAGAGAAAGAGGGATCTGGGAGATAGGTGTAACTGGGAAGGATATTCTAGGCAGGGAACTATGAGACAACAGGGCATGTTCAGGGACTTAAAATGATTTAGTATTTTTGAAGAATAAAGTCAGTGGGGGCTGTGAGGAGAAACTGATGACAGATAAGGCTGCAGAGGATGTATTTGGAGGCTGGATCATGAAAGACTTTACATATTATCCTAAAGTGCTAGACTTTTAGTCTTTAAGCCAGTGGTTCTCAACATTTAACAAGCTCAGAATTGTCTGGAGAGCTTTTCAAAACACAAATTGCTGGACCACACGCCCAGAATTTCTGATTCAGTAGGTCTGGGATGGAGCCTGAGAATTTCCATTTCTAGTAAGTTTCCAGGTGGTGCTGATGTTGCTGGTCTGGAAATCACACTTAAAGAACCATTATTTTAGGCAATGAGAGGTCCAAGAAGGATTTTAAAGAGGCAAGAGATAAGATCAAATTTAGATAGGTCACTTTGGGCTGTTTGGAGGATAGTTTGGAATGGGACAAGACCAGATGCAGTGAGACTGCAATCTATGCTAATACCCCAGTGAGAGGATGGGGTCCTTAAGAAAGGCCGACCTTATACTTTGATATATCACAGACGATTTACAAGGCATTCAGTAATAATGTATTAAAAATACTTAACTAAAAACATTTAAAATACTAAAAGATTTAATACATAATCTCTAAATTGTATTGTTTCTGATTAGACTAGATGAGTTTGTAAAAAATTAAAAAAATATTTTACAAAGTCAGCAAACTACAGGTTTCACATACCTTGGTTTGTGGTAAATTCACTGTCTCTGGCTTTTATAGATCTGACAAAATCAGCAGCAACTATCATTGGTGTATAACACAGATCACAACTGTATTTTCTTACTAGTGTTCTGAATGCCAACCTGTGAGCATATAAAACCTTAATTATGCATTTAACAAACATCATAATCATGTATTTCCAGATTTAATTTAGTTAATTATTAAATATTTATTAGGGAAATTCTGCCTATGGTAAGATGGAGATTTACTTTTTCCTATTCTTCTTGCTAAGTATAATTAAAAACCCTAGACATTGTATATAACAAACACAAGAAAAATTTGAAAGGCAGAAAAGAGAGCAGACAGGCTGGTGACCTCAGAACCTAAGGAGTGACAGAGTGGTGAGTTCCCTGGGTTTTCTTTTTGCCTTAAATATCCCAGACTTTAATCTGTCATGGGATTAAAGTTAAAAAAAAAATCCCAGACTTGAAGTTGAAGAAGCTGGCCACGTGGGAACACCAATGGGTAGAGACAAAAATAGCCCCAACAAAAATATGCTCTAACCAAAAGACCAGGAAAAAGGCAGCCTAGAAAGACAGAAAACTTTTAAAGGTAGTTCTGTTCCAGCCAAACAATACAGAAAAAGATATGGTCTCACCTCTACTAGCAAAAGTCTAGAATGTGCTCCAACATTGCATTGTGGTGGTGTCCAAGAAGGCCAGGGAGGGATCTGAGACTTTCATCCCTGCTGGCCACTGAGGACCCCCACCCCTACCTCTACCCAACAGGATCAGTGGAGACCATGGGGAGCCTGGACTTCCATGCCTACCCAGCAGTAATAAAGTATCCCTCTCCTTCTCTGCTGGATGTGGTATCAGGGGAGGCCTTGTGGAGAGTCAACACTTTCATTATTGGCCAGCAATTACAAAGCTGCTCCCACCATGGGAAACTAGAACTCTTACTCCAGCCCAGCAGCAATGAGGGGCTCCCCACCCCCTAAATGTCAAAGGAGGCAAAGTGAAGACCCTGGACTTCTAGCTGACAGTAATGAGGTGGCACCAACTCCCTCTACCTTTCCCTGCTGGAACTGTGTCAGAAAAATCCAGTTAAAACATAAGGTTTGATATTCAAAATCAATTGATGTAATCTACCAGGTTAATAGGCTAAAGAAGAAAAATCACATGATCATATCAATGCAGAAAAAGCATTTTACAAAATATACTCATTTATAACAAAATTCTATAGAACACTTTCCTCCCAGACAGGAACAAGGCAAGGATGTCTGCTCTCATCACTCTTATTCAACACAATGCTGGAACTTCTAGTCAGTGCAATAAGGCATGAAAAAGAAACAAAAGGCATATGATTGAAAGAAGGAAATAAAACTATCTTTATTTGCAGGTGTCATGGTTGTTTACATAGATAATCCCAAGGAATTTTGCAAAAAAACCTGTAGAACTAATAAGTGAGTTCAGCAGTTTGCAGGATATAAGATCAACATATAAAAATAAACTATATTTATATATACCAGCCATGAATACATGGACACAAAAATTAAAAATATACTACTTACAATTGCTCAAAAAAAATTGGGTGTCTTAGGAAACATGTACATAACTTGTATGCTGAAAACTACACAATGATGATAGAAATCAAAGAAAATCTATATGAATGGAGAGAAATACTGGAGAGAAATAATAGAGAAAAATTGGGAGACTCAACACAGTAAGGAAGTCAATTCTCTACAAATTGGTATACAGATTTCACAGAATTCTTCTGGAAATTCCAGCGAGACGTTTTGCAGAAATAGACAAGATCATTCTAAAATTTATTTGGAAAGCAAGGGAACTAGAATAGCTGAAACAATTTTGAAAAAGAAAATTAAAGTGAGAGGAATTGGTCTACCTGATTTTAAGACTCATTATATAGCTACAGTAATTAAGACTGCATGGTATAGGTAGAGGGAGAGACACATAGATCCATGGAACAAAATAGAAAACCCTGATTTTTGAAAAAGAAGCAAAGGAATTCAATAGAATAAAGATAGCCTTTTCAACAAGCAGAGCTGGAATAACTGGACATCCACAGGGGAGGAAAAAAAAAAGAACCTCAACCTAAGTCTCACACTTACACAAAAATTAATTCAAAATTGATCATGGACTTAAGTTTTATACAGAACATAAAACTATAGCTGGATGCAATGGTTCACACCTATAATCCCAGCACTTTGGGAGGCTGAGGCGGGAGGATCACTTGAGCCCAGGAGTTCGAGATCCTCCCAGGCAACATAGTGAGACCCCATCTCTTTCAAAAAGAAAAACAAAACAAACCCCATAAAACTATAAAACTTTTAGGAAAAAAAATTAGAAGCAGATCTTCAGGATCTAGAGCTACACAAACGTTTCTTATACTTGACACCAAAAGCACAATTTACAAAAAAGAAAAATTGATAAACTGGACTTCATCAAAATGGAAAACTTTTGTCCTGCAAAAGATCCTTATAAGAGGATGAAAAGACAAGCTACAAACTGGGAGAAAATATTTGCAAACTACGTAACTGACAAACGTGTAGCATCTAGAATATATAAAGAACACTCAACATTCAATAGTAAAGAAAAAAGCAAATAATCTGATTCAAAAATGGGCAAAATACTTGAATGGACATTTCTACAAAGAAGATATACAAACAGCCAATAAGCACACAAAAAGATGCTTAACATCACTAATCATTAGGGAAATGCAAATCAAAACCACAATTAGATACCACTTTATATCCATTAGAAAGGATATAATAATAAAAAAAAAACCTCCCCGAAAATAACAAGTGTTGACAAGGATGTGGAGAAATTAAAATTCTTGGACACTGCTGGTGGGAAGGTAAAATTGCTAGGAAAAACAGTATGGTAGTTCCTCAGAAAATTAAACATAGCATTACCGTATGATTCAGCAATTCCACTTCAGGGTATATAACCAAAAAGAATGGGAAGCAAGGTCTCAAAGAGATACTTCTACAGCCATGTTCATAGCAGCATTATTTGCAATAGTCAAAAGGTGGCAGCAACCCAAGTGTCTATCAACAAATGAATGGATAAACAAAATGTAGTATACACATAAAATGGAATATTATTCAACCTTAAAAAAGGACAGTCTGGTATATGCTACAAAAACTTGAGGACATTATGCTATGTAAAATATTAGTAAAATAAAGCTAGTTTCAAAAAGACAAATACTGTGTGATACCACTTATATGAGGTAGCTAAAGTAGTCAAAGTCATAGACAGAATGCGGAATGATGGTTGCCAGGGGCTCGGAGGACAGTGGAATGGGGAGTTGCTGTTTAATGGGTATAGAGTTTCAGTTTTCTAAGATGAAAAGAGTTTTAGAGGTCAGATACATAGTGTGAATGTACTTAACACTACAGAACTATACACTTGAAAATGATGAAGAGGTAAATTTTATGTTATGGGTATTTTACAACAGTTAAAAAATTTTTTAAAAACAAACTCAATAGTAAAAAACAATCCAATTAGAATATGAGCAGAAGACATGAAGAAACATTTCTTCAAAAATATACAGATGGCAAATAAGCACATAGAAAGATGTGCAATATCACTATAAAGGAAATGCAAATTAAAGACAAAATGAGGTGTCATTACATACCTATCAGAATAGCTGAAATAAAAAACAGTGACATTATTAAAAGCTGGCGCGAATGAGAAGAAATTGTTGGTGAAACTGTGGTACTGCCACTCTGGAAAAGTTCGGCAGGTTTTAAAAAAACTAAACATATAACTACCAAAGGACCCAGCAATTGCACTCCTGAGCATTTGTCCCAAGGCAAATTTTTGTGTTCACACAGAAATCTGTACATGAATGTTTATATCTATTTAATATCCACTATATCTTCATAGGTGGGTATTACAGCCACCACCATTTTTATAGAAAGAGAAGTTGAAGAGGCTAATTGTTTACTTAGTGTCACACATATACAAGGCAAGTGGTAGCACAGGACTAAATTCTAGATTATGATTCCAAAGCTAGAAGTTTGAAGATTCCACGTGGTGGGTGGTCTTCTAGTACTTTAAAAAATTCAGGGCATAAAAGAGAAATTTCATCTTAGCTCATTAACCATTTAAGAGCACTTACTTTGAATATCGAACCATAGGGGCACAGACTTTTACAAGCTGCCCAGAATGAAACATTTCTATTGGATCTTTTTTTCTTTCTTGACATAGTGTGGTTTGTATGCAGTCACTCTTCATGAACACAGATTTGTTTCAAATCTGAAAAAGACAATCAGTTTGCATGGAGAAAATGTACTTTGACTAGATGAACCTCCATTAATCTAACAATTTCAATTGCAAATATATTTTTTATTCAGGCTTACAGGCTCAGAAATATACTACAGAATTCTGCCTCTATTTATAACATAAATAAATGTGGAAAATTATAGAAGATAATGGAAAAACAAGATGTGGAAAACTACAAGATTTTTTCCGAGTGTACTATGTTATGATTTTTCATGTCACTTATAATTTTTTTCATGTTCCTTTGGGATTGATAAATCAAGAAATTTGAATTATTTCATATATAATACTCTGTATGACTGGAACTTTATAATACCTTGTTTTATTCAGGAAAGTTAAATGGCATTAATAGAACAACTCTAAGAAGTCAGCATTTCTAAAGATATCCTGGTATTTTTATTGTAATTCTCCAATCCTATTCTTTGTATCTGTGAATCAGAAGGTACACAAACCTTATTTTAAAAAACTTAAATGTGGTATTATCCAAAAATATTTTAGCTGTAATCTATACATAACTGCACAGTAAATCACTTTTATATCCCGAGATACAAGTGATGAAGTTATGCTTTATATTTGTGATAGTTAAAATCCTATCATTTCATATTGTTGGCTATTTTTCATATTCCAATTTTTTTGCTTTAGTAACTTAGAAACAGATATGGGCCAACTTTAGAAAGGTGTAATTGCTCAAAATTGAGAGTCTTTAAACTTTAGGTAATGAGGTGAAACTAAAAACGTGGTCAAGGTACCAAGGATCTTGCAAGAAATCCTTGGAAGTGCGAACAGTTAAGTAACAGGTAGAGGAAAAGGGGATTGCAAAGGAGACTGAGACAGAAGAACTTTGGAGCTGGGAGGAATAAACCTAAAGAGTGACATTCAAAAACCAAGAGAGGAGAGACTATTACAAAATAGGGAAAGGATAAACATCTTACACATCATAGAAAAGGTAAAGACAGAAAAATGTCCAATGGCAATACTGTCATTAGTGACTTTAAGAAGGTCGATTTCATCCTCATTCAATGGTGCAAAGAAAGCCTCCCTCAATAAGTATTTGCTGAAAGAATTAATTAGCAGCTCTCAACGTTGGTTGTACATTACAATGACTCGGGGAGCTTTTAAGAATTAGGATGCCCAAGCTATACTCTAGAATAATTAAATCTGAACCTCTGGGCTTATGATGCATGCGTCAGTGTTTTTTAAAGCTCTCCAGGTGATTTCAATGTGCAGCCAAGCTTGGAACTACTGGAATAAGTAAATCCACAGCACCTGGAACAATTGTTTAAATGGGCTCCTACCTTATTAGCTCTTGGGATACAGTTTGAGTCTTCTGTTTGTAAACTCATGCCAGTATGTATAGTAGGGACTCAAAACTTTTCATTGTAAGAATATGCACGCTTCCAAAATCTTCCCATAGGGGGAAAAGGCCAAGGAAGGAAAACTAACACACGAGACTTCCTCACCTCAGTTGTTAAGAGTATTAAGTGCGTTTAGACTTAGAACTTAGTATTAAGTACTTATATAAAGTACTTAGAACACCGTGGGGTAAGTACTATTATAGCACCTTCTTGAAATACTGTTAGCGGAATATAGAGAACTACGTAGCTCAGGAATTATAAATTGGCTTCCCGGGCACACACTTACTGTACAAAGTGGAAAAGTTATAATATATTACAGCTTTTTGCGAAGAAATATTTAAGACCTTGTATACGTGTGGTTGACCCTGTTCATTTGTCAGTATTTCTTATAAGAAATTTAGGTCAATAATACAGATGTATTAGCAGAGAAGATATAAATGGGAACCAGATTGATGATTTTACAGAGTCAATACTATGAGTTGAAATACGGACAATCCATCAGTTGGTATCGAAGAACGAGTCTGGCGTCACTCATAGCACATGGTTTAAACTGAGAGGAAGAGGTAGAAAAAGCAAAAGGTCAAGGTCTCACGGAAGGGAGGGCACAGACAAGGAATTCTACTTGTCTTTTCACGATTCAGTCTTCCTTTTTCATCTACTCTTACTAATTCTCCTCATTGTTCATCCCCAGCAACTTTTTCTTCCGAAGCTTTTCCCGCGGGATTTTACCCCAGGATTGCGAATGAAGACGTGGGACAGATAGAACTATGCAGCAACTAACTCCCGCCTCCTCCGAGTGCGGAGCGTAAAGGAAACTCCTAGAAAGGTCGGCTCTCCAATCCAGCCTTGCGCCACAAGGCCCCTGTTCTCAGATTTAAATACTTGCTTTAAGAAGGACGCGCTGCGGCCACGTTCCGGCGCCCACCTTCTCTTTGGCCGGGGGAACGGCGCCAGCCCCGGGGCGCGGCGCGGAGCGGCGGCGAGAGGTGGCGGAGGGCGCCGACCGGCGGCCTTGGCGCCCTCGCTGCTCTGGGCCCCGGGTGCTCGGGTCCTCGGCAACCCCCTGCTCTGTTGCCCTCGCGGCTCCCGGCCAGCGGCCAAGTCGTTCCCCAGGCCGGCGTGGAGCCGCGGGCTGGAGGGCCGGGCGGCGCCGGGATTCTGCGTCACCGTCTGGGCGGGGTGGACCCACCGCTGACGCCATCAACCCGGCACCTGCCAACATGGAAGGTGGCGACGGCAGCGTCGCTGTGCCTGGCCTTGGGGCGCTGGGCTCTGGGGCGGCTGCAGCGACAGTCCGGGAGCTTCTGCAGGATGGTAAGGAGTCGGGGTCTGGCGGGGTTGTGGGGCTGGGGGTTGCCCTGCTCCGCACCTGGGCCCGGGTTGTGGACTCAACCCGTCGCTTTGCAGAAAGTTTTCCGGTCTTGCTGTGACCACTCCCCTCCGCCCGGCCCCCTGGCGTCCGGGTACTGGCCTAGCCAACCTGTTTCCCCACGGACTTGCTCGGTCTTTCCCTCCAGTGTCTTTGGGACACCGGATTTCTGGTTGCTCCTCATTGCAACTCGACCCCCCACTCGCCCAGGGTTTCCCTCAAGTTGCGAGACTCCGCAGCCGGTGGCCGACGTTGGCAGCCACCAGCTGCTGCCGCAGTTCTTGACGATGGGGTGAAGCGTTCTAACCCCTGAAAAGTGTAAAGACCTAGAACAGATGACAGACGCTCAATGAAATACGGACTCGTTTTTTAAGTAGAGGTGGAAATGCCTATTCCTTAAACAAATTTTTGGGCTATACAGGTGGTCCTTTTTGCAAGCTTGTTTGCTTTTTTATGAGGCAGTTATCTACAATCAGAGAAGGGGGAAGTTTGGAGCATTCCTTCAGGTTAGGACTAACCGTTTGTTTTGAATATAGCAGATTATTGCTATTTAGTTTTGGTGAGAAGTTGCCCAAAATAAGAAAAGTTAGATATAGTACACTTGAAAAGCACATTTAATTGTATTAATCCAGTTACCACGTCCTGAATCTCTTATCCTTCAGAATAAAGTTCAAACTTCTAAGCGTAAAAATAAGGCCTCTTCTCACCTGTTCTTAATTTTTCTCCCTAAATGGCCATCACATTCTACCTTGTATTAAAATCATTTGTATACTTGCCTTAATCTCTTTTACTGTACTGTGTAACTTTTTTTCTTAACATTCCACAATGTGCATAGCAGTATCTTGCATACAATAGGTGCAAAATAAATGTTTTTGTTTTGAAGTTTGTTTTTGTTTTTGTTTTTTAAAGACAAGGTTTCACTTTGTTGCCTGGGCTAGGGTGCAGTGGTGTGATCATAGCTCACTGCAGCCTCAAATTCCTGGGCTCAAGCAATCCTCCTGCCTTAGTCTTCCCAGTAGCTGGGACTATAGGTGAGTTGCCACCATGCCTGGCTACTTTTTATTTTTTGTAGAGACAGGGTCTTGCTATTTTGTCCAGGCTGGTCTTGAACTCCTACCTTCAAGTGATCCTCCTGCTTTGGCCTGGTAATTATAGGTGTGAGCCACCATGCCTGGCCTGGAATAAATGTTTTTTTAAAATGAACATCACTGTAAGATGCATATATACACATTTGTAGACCAAAATGGGTTATAAATGATTGAAATAAAGGTTTTTTCTTTGTTCCTTGCACTGACTTGGGAGAAATAAAGTTGTAAATTATTGTTTGTTTTCTGTTTTATCATTGTCCTTAATTACTTGCTTTCTCATGATAATTTCTATTTGTTTGTCAAAACTAGTGATGTTTTCTGAACTAAATTGTGTTAGTTTCTCTAGGTTAGGTTCTCTAATACATCTTTGTGTCTTCTTTTTTTTTTTTTCTTTTTACTTTTGTTTTTTCTTTTAGAGACAGGGTCTCTGGTGCCCAGACTAGAGTGCAGTGGTGCAATCATAGCTCACTGTAACCTCAGACTTGTGGGCTCAAGCAATCATCTTTCCTCAGCCTCCTGAGTAGCTAGAACTACAGGTGTATACCACCACACCCGGGTAATTTTTTTATTTTTTGTAGAGTCAGGGTGTTGCTATGTTGCCCAGGCTGGTGGTGAACTCCTGGTCTCAAGCGATCCTCCCGCCTCAGCCTACCAAAGTGCTGGGATTATAGGCATGAGCCACTGTGCTCAGCCTGTATTTTAATATAAATTCAGTTTAACCAAGTTTGGAGCTCCTGGTATATGTGCAATCCATGCTCTCACCATCTAGTAGGAGAAATTATCTTGTAGACCTATAAAGGTGTAGGCACTGTAATATAATGTTGTAAGGATAGCAATAGGATTGTGTACATAGTAAAGCATTAATACACAGGAAGCTGATAACTGGTTAAGGAGGAAAAGCTTTCTAGGTGGAGTGGTTTTGAAGTATAAATATGACTTACCCAGGTAAACAATGAAAGGTACAACACAGGCCAAACAATGGGTATATGTTTCACTAGGATGCATTTCAGGAATTATAATCAGTTCTTGGAGGGTTCTTTAAAGAAACTTTTTCTTTAAAAAAAAAAAAAGCTTTACCGTTTTCAAACCTCTTTCTTCAAGCTCAACAAATGACTTTCAACTTCCCTAAAAAAATAGAATCCATCAGATGTGAACTTTCTCCATTTTTTGCCGTAATCTATAAACTTAACCTAAATCTACAACCATCTTTTGCTCCTTATTTCGCTTGCATATTCAACTACAGCAGAAGTGGATTCTCTGCTCCTAATGACAGTACCTCCTATTGCCTTTGGGTTTTCTTCCTGTCTTCTCAGTAGCCCATTCACCCCCATGCTATGCCATTGAACTCACTTTGCAAGATCTCCAGTGACTTCCTTGTGAATAAATCAAATGGGTACTTTTTTGGTCCTTATTTTACTTTAACTTGTAATAGGGTTTGACTCATTTCTTAAAATACTTCCCTCAAGTGGCCTATGAGCTCCATGCTTTTTAAAAATTCCTAATTCTTTAGGTGCTGTTTTCCAATTTCCTGCAGATGCTTGTTGGTTCAATTTGTCTCTATTGCCCCCTCCCACCTCCAACATTTAGCATTAAGCATTTCCATCAGTAACTGATTCTGGATTGGTGAGCAGATGCATAGCTTGAAAATTTGTGAGGTGTTTACTATGGGATAAAGAAGCTATAAAAGAGAAACATTGTATGATTTATCTAAGGATTGTCAGTCCTCATTGTGTTTGATCTTTGTAAGCTCTTTGATACTAATGACTGCTTACTTTCTTAAACTATATCTTCTTTTGGCTTTTGCCATTCTTTCCTGTTTCTCTTTCCTTCTCTTTGAGAATTCGTTAGTCTCTTTGACTGCTTTCATTTCCTCTACCCACCCCCAAATTTTTGGTGTTTTCCTGGTTTCTGAACCATACTTTCTTCATTTCTCTGTTGTGCATTCTAAAATATTTTCCTAAAAAATTTGTGGTTTTTATATGGTCCTTTCTTCTGAACTATGGAACTATATTTCTAACTGTCTGCTGGACATTTCTTTTTTCTTTTTTTTTTTTTTTTTTGAGACAGAGTCTCGCTCTGTTGCCCTGGGTAGAGTACAGTGGAGTTATCATAACTCACTTTAACCTCAAACTCCTGGGCTGAAGCAGTCCTCTTGCCCCAGTCTCCCAGGTAACTGGGACCACAGGTGCATGCCATGACACCCGGCTAATTTTTCTATTTTTAGTAGAAATGGGGTCTTGCTCTTGCTCAGGCTGGTCTTGAACTCCTGCGCTCAAGCAGTCCTCCCACTTCGGCCTTCCAAAGTGCTAGGATTACAGGTGTGAGCCACTGCATCTGGTCCACATTTCTATTATATCTTGATAGTGAACAAGCATTACTAGTTCTACATGTGAAAACCTACAAATGAATAGATAGTACAAGTTCTACATATGAAAAAATGAGTTCATTTTTTTCATTCCTTTCTCCTAACTTTTTCCTCTGGTAGTCTTTGTTACCTATGTTAACTATGTGGTTAGTTGAATGTGTGCTTGTTCCCCAGGTAGATTGAGTTCCTTAGAGGCAGAGTTTTGTTCATGTTCATCTATGTATGTATATTCAGTGCCTAGCGGTCTAGCTTAGTGCAAAACTGAATTTCCTATGTCAATTAATCAAGAAACTTGGGAATCATCCTTGACTTGCTCTACCTAATCACCCATTTTCAGCTTGTTACTAAATCGTCCTACACATTATACTGTCTGCATATTTGTCCAATTTGTTACTTCTTTGACATTCTTAGTGCCACTGTCTTATCCAGGCCTATCATTATGTCATTTAGGCTTTTAATGTAGTACTTTACTCTAGCCTCTGTGACTCTGTCCATGTATGTGCTGGTAAATCTGCTTTCTGGGAAAATAGAAAAAGCCCTGATTTTGTAGTGTTTTCTGATTTCCCTGGTATAAATACTTTCACTACAGTCAGTTTTACAATACCTGCATGTAATGACAACTGGCTCACAGAATTCCTGAAAATTTAACACTTGACTCTTAAGAGCCAATGTGAGCCAACTTCAGCACATTGTTGTGTGACTAATACCTTTTCAGTCATCATCCATACCATTGCCAGAATTACTATTCTAGAACACAAAGCTGACAGTGCAGTTTCTTAACTTAAAATGAGTTAGAACATTTTGGATGTCTTACAAACCTCTTTTCAAACTGCCTTCCAACCTTTGGAACCTCATGTATTATTTTTTACCATTTCTGCCCAAGATATACACACTATGACATAGACATACTGATGTCAATATTCCCCTTTTCAAAATATGCCATGGCATTTGCTGCTGCTAAACCTTCCCTTGGAATGGCCATCTCCTTTCATTGCCTGAGGACCACTTGGGTAATTAAAAGGAAATGTGGTCTCAGAATTAAAAAGTAGCCAATTATCAGTTTCCTTCTTTTATTTCCTTACATTTTGAAAGTAGTCAAAAATATGAGTCTTTATTTTGAGTAGAAGATACTTTCAGCTGATCATAGGTTAATTAATTAATCCAACCAATATTGAGCACCTATCATGTGTCTGTTCAGGTATTGGGGATGTGGTAGTAAACAAAACAAAGACCTTAGCTTCATGGGACATACATTACAGTGGATATACACAATTTAAGTTTTCTTATAAGTATTCTATTTTGCTAGTTTCATAATCTCTGTCAGGGAAGCCTTATCTAAATCTACCATATGGTTAGCAGGTTACCTTGAGGTTATGTCTGTGTATATCTGTTTTTGATTTCTATTCAGTAATTTGTAGATTTCTGCATAGAAAGATATCTTCTTAACATCTAGCATCATTTTTTCTTGTCTATTAAGAGTCTATTTTGAACAGCTTTTCTTTCCATTTATTTCACTCATAAATCCTAAGTTTCAGTAACACCTCTAAGTTTATATTCTATTAAAATTCTAGATTCACTTAATTGTAACAGTATTTGTGCATTGATCTACAGATATATGCAGCTATAGGTGTTATATTAATATATAGCCAATTTTCTGTTGTCTTTTCAATGGCAACAATCTTGTTTTCTTGGATTAAAGGTTATGGTTAGTAATGTTTTTAATCTTTTTTTTTTTTAAATGGACACAGGGTCTTACTCTGTTGCTCATGCTGGAGTGCAGTGGCTTGATCATCATAGCTCACTGTTAACCTTGAACTACTGGCCTTAAGCCATCCTCCCACCTCAGAGTAGCTTGGCCAGTTGTGTGCCACCAGGCCTGGCTAATTTAAAAAAACATTTTTTATTTTTTTTTTTTGAGACAAGAGTCTCACTCTGTTGCCTGGGCTAGAGTAAGTGCCATGGCATCAGCCTAGTTCACAGAAACCTCAAACTCCTCAGCTCAAGCAATCCTTCTGCCTCAGCCTCCCAAGTAGCTGGGTCTACAGACATGTGCCACCATGCCCGGCTAATTTTTTCTATATATTTTTAGTTGTCCAGCTAATTTCTTTCTATTTCTAGTAGAGACGGGGTCTCACTCTTGCTCAGGCTGGTCTCAAACTCCTGAGCTCAAACAATCCACCTGCCTTGGCCTCCCAGAGTGCTAGGATTACAGGTGTAAGCCACCGTGCCCGGCCTAAAAAAATATTTTTGTAGAGACAGGGTCTTGCTATGTTTTTCTGGGCCTGGGCAATGTAGCGAGACCCCATCTTTACAAAAAAATTAGTGGTCTTGGCCTCCCAAAGTGCTGGTATTACAGGCATGAGCCATTGTGCCCAGCCTGTGAGCCACCTTTCTCCATCTATGTTTAATCTTTTGCAATGTTTTGAGTCACTACGAAAGTAATCATTTAGCAGTATGGCAGAGTCGTTTAGAATATGGGCTCAAAATATGTTAATTATGTTCTTCTGGTAGAAGCTTCTAAAAACAATTAAAAAAATTAATTATGATTGTAATTGTTCTGTTGTTTAATAACTGTGGTTTAATACTGGGCAATTGGGACTTTTTATTATTTTTTTCCCCCAGAGTGTTACAGTGACTTTTTAAATGAAGATTTCGATGTAAAGACTTATACTTCTCAATCTATTCATCAAGCTGTAATTGCTGAACAACTAGCAAAACTTGCCCAAGGAATCAGTCAGTTGGATAAAGAACTACACCTACAGGTAATTCTAATCTTTAGGATCATGCAGATAATTCAGCCTAAAGTGATTATTCGGTTTTTTATAATCTTATTGTTAACTATAAATGCATATTTACACGAACAAATGCATACTTACCAGTGTTACTTATTTTTCAAAGTACATTTTTGAATAGTTTTCTGTAAACCACTTCTTGTTAGTTGAAAAACTAATATATTTACCTCCCCTAAAACCTTTTATTCATACTTCCTGTTCATCACCATAACTGATGTGCAATGAATATAGTGGGCAGAAAATAGAATGGCTTTGATAAAGATAATAGAAAATGGAATTTTGGAAATGAAACAATATGAATAAGAAAAATTAAGATAGTTATATTGGCAGTTCACACTTTATAAGCACAAAGTGTAACATTTGCTGATATCACAGAACGTTGATAAGTGTTATGGTGGGTAGAAGATAATATGGGGTGTTAGGAGATGGGTCCTAATCTCAGCTATGCTGTTAACTGACTTTCACGTCACTTAATGTCTTTGAGTCTTGCTTTTTAAAGAAAAATCTATCAAATGGGTTGGAATGAGTAAGAGGAAGAGGAGATTGGAGTAGATAATTTGAAGAAGTTTCCTTCTTCTTCTGTAATTCTTTAATTTTTGTAAGGTGATTTTATGGTATATTTTCTAGTGTTGCCTTTTGTCTGAGAAGGTACTTAATAAATATTTAAATGAATGAACAAATGCATTAATGTATTACCAGGAAACCTAGATTTGGTATAACATGAGACAGACATATCCATTCAACCTTTTTGTATCTTAGTTTCTTGAGCAGCTTAGTATTGGGATGACTTCTAAAGTCACTTTAACTCTAAAGTTCTGACTATATAATTAGAGTTCAATGTTTATTGATAAATATTTAAAAAACACTTTAAATTGTAATGCTTTCGGTTAGGCTGTGGGGATAGAAAAAGGAGTAGGACACATTTCCTGGCTCTCCAAGGACTTACAGACCAGTTGCAGTCACAAATAATCACAGGCAAGTGATAACTATTTTAAATAGAATAGTACAAGGTGTTTATGGTAGCAGGGGAGAATATACTTGACTCTGCCTAGCATTCAGGGGTGGCTTTTGCCAATAGTCACCTGAAATTCTTTCTGCCTTTTTATGCTTGATCTTTTCCTTATTCCTTATAAGAATTTGATATTTTCCTTATTCCTTCTCTGAAGGAAGCAGTAAGAACTTAAAATTTATTTAACATCTCTTAAAGGGGGCAAGTTACACTCACAGTAATCTAGGATGTGAGGTACAAGAGGTCTCTGAGTCCTAGTATGAGATCTGAACCTGTTATAATTGGTTTTCTGTGGAAGCAAAATTGGGATAATGCTAACAAAACACATAAATATAAACATAGTTAAAATGATCAGTAAGATGATTAAAAATTGACTACTAAAAATTTACTACTAATCAGGGCTTAGTACAGGAAACAGAAACTAGGTATTTAAAGCAGAAAGACATTTAATTACAGAGAATTGGATGCTTATGAATTGTTGGGTCAATAGCCAGTGGATGGAGTTGAAGGAACTCTACTATAGATGTGGTAGAGGGGCCTGGAAGCTCCTGCTGTTCCCTCTCATACCTCTGCTAAAATTTTGCTTTGAGATACCTGGTGACTAAACACTGGAAGAATCAACTGTGGCTCTCTTAACTGCTTCTATAATCTCATGTCTCAAGACCTTGCTAGCTGAAACAGTAACAAGAAGATAGTTTTCCTTTCCTGTTTTCCACATCTCTTGGAAATTCATTTAATTGGTTGCAAGGGAATCTATGAAAGTGTAGTTTTAGGCTTTTCAACCTTCCCAAAGTTTCACAAGGGATAAAGGAGAATAGAGAATTAAAAGAAAATTAGTCTTGTTAAGATGGACACATTGATGATCGTATCAATAGACTGGGAAAAATCCAGACATCTTCTGACAACCTTAAGGATAAAAGATAGATGACCAAAAGTAACACTTATTTTAGATGGATGTGATAGAAAGATACTTGATAGAATGACTATGATATATGAATCAGGACAAAGTGGAAGATATAGGGTTCCAGTGAATGAATCTTTGGTGATTAAGAGCTTCAGTTAACAAAATAGATGTGAGACTTCTTATTTATTGGAATAAAGCATTCAAAATCATAAGATTCCTGCATTCTAAAGATTTTCAAAATTTCTTGATGTTTCTAGGAATCTCTTACATGTGGCCTTTAACTCTTAACTTTTTTGTTTTTTTGTCATGGCCATCTGCAGCGCCCTAATTTTCATAAAAATATCAAATGTCTGTAGGGAACAGGTTTTTCTGTGACACTGGGAAACCGGAAGCAGAGAGATACTTAGGCAGAGGTGGCACTGAGTGATTTCTCTTTCCAGATTATGATCTGGCCTTGATCATGCTGAATAACGTTCAAGAACTAAGAGAACCTGATGTTTGAAAATACTCTTTAAAGGGAAAGCATAATGATAGTGTGGCAAGAAGGCAAGATTTAGTTTTAGTTTTTTTTTTTTTTTTACATTTTGGCACAACTCCACTTATACATCTCATTAGGAAAGCAAGGAGCTAGCTGTGGTCTGAATGTTGGTGCTCCCCTAAAATTCATGTGTTGAAACTTAATCTCCAGTGTGATAGTATTAAGAGGGTAAGGCCTTTGGGACGTGCAGTTTTAAGAGAGGCCTGAGGGAGCTTGTTTACCCCTTCCATCATGTGAGAATACATAGAAGGTGCTGTCTATCAGGAATGAGCCCTTACCAGGCACTGGATTTACTAGTGCCTTGATCTTGGAGTTCCCAGCCTCCACAACTATGGGGAATAAATTTCTGTTGTTTGTAAATTACCAGTATAAGGCATTTTGTTATAGTTGCCCCAGTGAACTAAGGCAGGACTAGAGAAAAGGCTGTATCTCCTCCTGCTCTGTGTTGAAGTATAAATGTATGTATGTGTTCCTGCTAATAACTCATCTCAAATATGCCATCATAACCTGTAATTTTTTTCTTTTGTATTAGTATTTTTCACCTTTCTACACCAAGAAAGATTTTCAATTCTGCAATTTCGTTACAAAGAAAAATTCCTAATAGTTAATTAGAGCAAAAACTGATTATTCATTCTTGATTTTCAGGTTGTTGCAAGACATGAAGATTTACTCGCACAAGCAACTGGTATTGAGTCATTGGAAGGTATATTTCTATTGACTTTTATGGATTATATAGACTGGGGATTGGCAAGCTTTTTAAGGGTCAGATAGTAAGTATTTTAGGTTTTGCCAGTCATACAGCCTCTGTTGCAACTACTAAACTCTGCTGTTGTAGAGTGAAAGTAGAATGTAAACTAAAGTAAATGTGTGTGACTATGTTTCGGTAAAACTTTAGTAAAACTTTGCTGACCTCTGAGCTAAACTATCTTGGTTCAAATCTTTGTTTTACTACTTAGTAGATATGTGACTTTGGGCAAGTTATTTAACCCTTCTGTGCCTCAGTTTTCTATCTATAAAACAGAGGTATTAATACGTACTAACAGCATAATTCTGAGAAATAAGTTAGCAAAATGCTTAGAATGATGCCTGCACATATTTAGTGCTCCTATAAGTATTAGTTAATTAAAATAACAAAAACATCAACACCGGAGTGGGCAGTAGTGGAAGTAGGTTTAAATGCTTTTCTTATTTTGCCTTTTTTGGAGTCTGTCTTTGCAACTCTTTTTATTGAAAGTAAAGTAGAATAATACATTGGATTTTCATTTTTATTAATCCTCTTATTTTTGTTTGGCTAAATCTTTTATGAATTTTTCATTCCCTCTTGATTAAATTGAACTACATCTCAAATATGAAATGTTACTATTGTGTTTTATATTATTACTTGTATTGTAAGTGATTTTTCCCTCTGTTTATCATATTCTTAAGGAGGGGAGGAGATTGTTTTCTGTGATACAATATTCTTTAAGGCTTCCCCAAGTTTCTCATGCATTCAAAAGTATTAACTTATTCTTAGCATGTATAACATTTCTAAGACATCTTGCTGAGGAACTTAGTATTTTTGGAAGTAATAGTTCGTTATTTGAAAGTCTGGCATATATATCCTGCTAAGTTCTTGGGAAAATTAAAAGGCTGTAAGTACTGAGCTATAATGATAGTCTCTTTCCTCATGGAATTTTGAGGAATTTTTATTAAGCCTATTTTATTAAAAAGAGATATTCCTATTCATTTGTTCACACAATCAAACAGTAATTGAGAACTTATTAGGTACCAGGCACGTGTGAACAATAGGCACAGTCACTGGTTTTGGAATTTATGTTCTAGGTAAGGAGGTAGGCAAAAAAAAATACAAATAGAAAACTTCAGATATTTTTAAGTCCTACAAAGAAAACAAAACAGGTGATGGGTTGGAAGAAGGGGAGTCCTTAACTATCTAGGATGGTCAGGTAAGGCCTTTTTGGGAAGATGACATTTAAACTGAGATCTAAATGATGAGAGGGAGCCATCATGTGAAGAAGAAAGGAGTAGTTAATGAGATAGAAGGAAACCCAGGGAATGGTGATGATTTGGAAGCCTAGACAAAAAATGTTTCAGGGAGGGAGTGGTCAACTGTCATGAATTTCTAAGAGTTCAGATAAGATAAAGACAGAACAGACAATAGAATTTGACAACTTGGAGATTTCTGTTGACCTTGATAAGATCTGTTTTGGTGGAGTATTGGTGAAAACCTGTTAAAAGTGGGTTGTGGAGAGAATAAGATGTAAGGAAATGGTGTAACAAATAAAGGCAGTTTATTCTTGGAGGTTTATGATGAATGAATTGTAAAACCAGCAGAAAAGTGGGAATCCTTGAGTCCAGAGAGGACTCTATTGGACTGAACCATTTTAATGCATACTTATATGCTAATAGGAATACTTAACTAATTCTAATGTTACTTTAATATATGACAACATGTCTATTCTTAAATTTATTTAGAATATTATATTTTCAAAACCACAGCTATGCCAGTTGAAGATAGAAACTGAGTTTTAAAGAATGGAATTCAAAATAATTAAATATCTACCTTAATTAAAAACCTAAATAATAAAATTTAAGATCTATCTTCCTGAAAATGTTTTTACAATTTTGTACAAATTTCTTCTTCAAGTAAACCTAGAGAGTACAAGCAATAATATATTTGCTGTCCATGGTTATTATTTATGTAGCACATAATTCATTAATTCAACAAATATTTTTTGACTACTTGCTCTGGGAAGGATTCCAAGTTAGGCTCTGATCATACAGTAGTGAATGAAAAGATAAATTCCTAATACTTAAGGAAAGTATTTGGGAATTTATAGTCCAGTGGGGGAGTAAAACATTAGACAGATATACAGGTGGATATGTAATTACCTAATACAATTAGTGCCACAAAGTAAAAGGATAATATTCTGTGGAAGAAAATAACAAGAGAATCTAAATTAGTTGGGGAATCTGTTAGTAATTGTTTATGTTAACCTGACTTGAAGTAATAGTAGGAGTTTATCCAGTAGGAGCATGGGAGTGGGGATGAGTATACCAGGCAGAGTATACCATTTGGTTTGTGCTGCCAGGGCCTGGAGACCAGGGTGGACTATAGCTTTAATACAGGAGTGGCAGGAGCAAAAGGGAGCCAATGGAAGATCACTCAGGCTTTTTTTTTTTTTTTGTAACTATGGTAAAGTACACATAACATTTACCATTTTAAAGTATACAATTCAGTGGCATTAAGTAGGCTTACAATGTTATGCAACCATCCCCACTGTCTAGTTCCAGAACTTTTACATTATTACCACAAATGGAAATCCCATATCCATTAAGCAGTCACTCCCCATTCCCTTTAGGCTTCTTTGATGTGGCAAGGGTTGGAGTGTGAGACTAGTTATAGCCTTTTACAATAGCTCAGAGAAAAGATATTCGTTGCTTGAATTAGGATGATGATGGAAAAAGTTGAAATTATTAACATATGTATATTTTTTAATTTAACTTTTTATTCAATTTGACTCCTTATAAATTTGTAAAGCCAATGTAAGCTGTTATGTTTTCCTAGGTGTTCTTCAGATGATGCAGACAAGAATTGGGGCTTTACAGGGAGCTGTCGATAGGTACTGTTCTTCATTTTATAAATAAATGGAATAGAAATATTTTTATTTTATTTTATTTTATTATATTTTATTCATTGATGTTTTGAAAATTATTTTATTTTCTTCTCTTTTTTTTCCTTTAGGATGAAAGCAAAAATTGTTGAGCCATACAATAAAATAGTAGCCCGTACTGCACAACTAGCACGACTTCAGGTAGGTTCTCACTTTTATTTCTTTATACATTATTATTCATGTTGTTTTTATAAGTGGGCAAATTTCAGGAGTATGAATTTGGAAAAAATAAGAGGATAAGAATAGATCAGAGGGCAGAAGTTGGAAGAGTTTGGAGAGCTCAGAAGAAGACAGAAAGACAAGGGAAAGTTTGGAACTTCTTAGAAATTGGTTAAGTGGTTGTGACCAAAATGCTGATAGACATATAGACAGTAAAGGCCATGCTGATTAGGTCTCAGGTGGAAATGAGGAACTTATTGGGAACTGAAGCAAAGATCACCCTTGTTATGTCTTAGCAAAGAACTTGGCTGCATTATGTTCATGGCCTTGGACTTTATGAGTGATCTTAAGAGTGATCTTAAGGATATCTGGTAGAAGAAATTTCTAAGCAGGAAAGTGTTCAAGAAGTGGTGTGGCTGCTTCTAATAGCCTATAATCAATCAGAGATGGGAGCAAAGAAATGACTTAAAGTTGGAATTTATAATTAAAAGGGAAGCAGAATATAAAAATTTGGAAAATTCGCAGCCTGGGCATGTGGTAGAGAAGGAAAAAGTGTTTTCAGGCTAGGAATCCAAAGATGCAGCTGAGCAACTACTTGCTAGAGAGATTAACCTGGATAAAAGGGAGTCAGGTGCTAATAGTCAGAACAATGGGAAAAAGGTGTGGAAGGCATGTCAGAAGACTTCACAGCTTCTCCCATCATAGACCCAGAGGCCTAGGAAGACAGAATGGCTGGGTGTTGGGGGTTAGACCCAGGGTACCTCCTTGGGAAGCTCCATGCTGCTTTGGCCCCAATCCTTTGGCTCTAGCTCTGGCTCAAAGGGCCCCAGGTGATACCCAGGCTATTGCACGAGAGGATATAAGCCTTGGCAACTTCCAGGTGGTGTAAGTCTGCAGGAACTGCAGAATTCAAGAGTGGTGGAAGCTTGGCAGATTTCACTTAGACTTCAGAGGATATATCAGAAAGCCTGGGTTCCCAGGCAGAAGTCTGCTGCAGGTGCCGAGCTCTTATAAAGAGCCTCTAACAGGGCAGCGCCAAGTGGAAATGTGGGGTTAGAGCCCCTACGGAGAGGCCCCATAGGGGTACTGCCTAGTGGAGCTGTGGGAGCAGGACCATCACCTTCCAGAGCTACCAGCAATGTGCAGTCTCAGCCTAGAAAGGCCGCAGGTATTGGACTCCAACCTGTGAGAGCAGACATGTGGCCTGTGTCCAGCAAAGCCATGGGGATAGGACTGCTTGAGGCCTTGGGAGCCAACCCTTGCATCAGTGTGCCTAGAATGCAGGACATGTAGTCAAAGGAGATTTTTTTTGGAGCTTATGTTTTAATGTCTTACCCTGCTGGGTTTCAGACTTGTGCGGGGCTTGTTACCCCTTTCTTTTGGCCAATTTCTCCTTTTTTGAATGAGGAATTTTACTGAATGTCTGTTCCACTACTATACATTGGAAGTAAATAACCTGTTTTTGATTTTATAGGCTAATAGCTTGTAGGGAACTTGCCTTGAGCCTCAGGTTAGACTTTGTACTATTGAGTTGGTGCTGGAACAAATTGACTTTTGGCAACTATTGGGATGGAATGGTTGTATTTTGAATGTGAGAAGGACATGAGATTTGGGAGGCCAGAGGTGGAATGCTATGGTTTGGATATGATTTGTTTGGTCCTGCCAAGTCTTATGTTGATATTTGATCCCCAGTGTTGGAGGTGGGGCTTGGTGGGAGGTGTTTGAGTTGTGGGAGCAGATCCTTCATAAATGGCTTGGTGTCATTGTCCCAGGAGTGAATGAATTCTCTTAGTTTCTCTGAGAACTGATTGTTTAAAGAGTCTGGCACCTCTTCTTTCTCTCTTGCTTCCTGCTCTCACCATGAGCTGGGCTCCCATTGGCCTTCTGCAGTAAGTGGAAGCAACTTGAGGCCCTCACCAGATGCAGATGTAGGCACTATGCTTCTTGTACAGCCTGCCGAACTGTGAAGCAAATAAACCTCTTTTCTTTATAAAATTAACCAGTCTCAGGTATTCCTTTGTAGCAATACAAATGGACTAAGACAGAAGTGTTCCCCCATCTTTAATTTTTTTGGAAGAGTTTGAGGATTGGTATTAGTTCTTTAAATATTTGGTAGGATTCAGCAGTGAAGCCATCAAGTCCTGGGCTTTTCTTTGATGGGAAACTTTTTATTACTGAATCAATCTCCTTATTATTGGTCTGTTCAGATTTTCTGTTTCTTTTTGATTCAGTATTGGTAGGTTGTATGTGTCTAGAAATTTATCCATTTCTTCTAAGTTCCAATTTTTTTTTTGTTCTGTTTTGAATTTTCTTGGGGAAAAAGACATACAAATTTATTTTAATGTATATACATGGGAGCCTCCGGAAGGAAGACTCAATTCCCCAGTGAGGTTTAGAAGCTTGTATGCCTTTCTGAAAAAATAGTTTATGGGATGTGACAAAAGAGGAATTCCATTGAGGGCCAATAAAGGATTACTAAAGAGGAAGAATGGATGAGCGAAGATTAACTAGTAAATAGTTCACTTCAGAATTGGAATGAGTCCGAGAGACCGGACATTATCTTGTTAAAGAGTCTTCAAGTGTGGTCACATTTCTGGTGTTACAGGGACTGGAAGAAAAGAACAATTGTTCTTATTGAGTCTGGACCTTAGGCAGATAAAGCAACTTCAACTTTTTTGGGAAAGCCAATGGTGGGGTGGGGAAGATCAGAAAGACCTTGAGGTTTCTTCAGTCAGTCCAGCATGTCAAAATGCCATAATTTGGGGTACTGGTTTATGAGCCCCAACATTCTCCTGTCTGGAACTTCGCTAGAGGTTTCACATACTAAAAGCTGAGTTGGTGGCTGTGGAAGTAAAATTGAGTTAATAGCTGAGTGGCAAAGGATGCTCTTAAACCAGTCTTCCATTTCTGGAAATAGGCCAGTCCCATTAAACAGCTGTGTCTCATTTCGGGAAATGACATTGCAGATGAGTTTTCAAACGGAAAAAAAATACAAAGGTTAATATTTGGAACAGTTTATAAACCAGTTTCCTTAGAGTTTGGAGGGTATCCCGTTGGGGTGTCTAGATGTTAAAGTGGAAGCATCTTCAGTTAAACTGAAAGTAGGCAGTGGCAGTCTAATAGAGTCTTCTTACCTGGAGTTTGTATGTAACAAGGTATACTTGCAGGGCCTCATGAAAAGGTAGTGGCAATTTCATTGAGTCCAACTTAGAGAAATGGAAGAAAAATTTGGAAACATATTTGAAGACTTGTAGCCAGAAAAGAATTCAAGATTCAGTCCAAATTATAGGCAGATAACAAAAATTCAAAAATGATGGACAAGGCTAGAATCTAATAATGGATTTGTTATAGTTTTTTTGAAACATGATTTTCTCTCTGCAGTTTCCCGTTTTGACCTAAGATAAATCATAGTAGAACCAAGCAGGGGAGAGGAGGGAGGAAGAAGTGGGTGAAATCATACCTAACAGGTACAGTGTACACTATCTGGGCGATGGACACACTTATAAGTTTGACTCAAGCAGTACAAAAGAAATCCAAGTAACAAAACATTTGTGCCCCTGTAATATGCTGAATTTTTTTAAAAAAAGTATTATTTTTGAGGGAAAAAAAAACACATTCAGAAATACCATGTTTCCCCGAAAATAAGACCTACCCATAAAATAAGCCCTAGCA
>VBSM01003176.1:32995148-33089923 GCA_008086735.1 Cheirogaleus medius
ACATCCCCTGAAAATAAGCCCTAGGATGTCTTCTTGAGGAAAAATAAATGTAAGTTCTTGTCTCATTTTCAGGGAAACACGGTATATAGCAAAATGAACTTGCGACCACCACACAGCCATGACAGAAGCCCTCCATAGGGTCCCTTGCAGTCACATCACTCTCCATCCCTTTCCACTTATCCATCCCAACCAAAAGAAACCACTATTCTGACTTTTCTGGTACTCACTTCCTTACTTTTATTTTTGGTTTTATTATTGAAATATATATACCTAAGTGCCATAGTTCCATTTTGCCTGTTTTTAATCTATATGTTCCCTCACCATCTTTTTTATTGCAATTTGTTGAATATATTGTATGATGTGTCCTATAATTTCTCTCAGATTGGGTTTTGTTGACTATATTCCACAGTATAATTAAACAAGTTCCTCTGTCTTCTATATTTCCTGTAAATTAGTAGTTGGATATGGACAGTTTCTTCAGATTCAGGTTTAATATTTCTAGCAAGATTATTCATTAGGCGATGGTATATTTATAACACACATATATGATTTTCTTTTTGAGTTGTTAGCAGCCACTGATACTCAAAGTCCAAATCTATTAAAATATAAGTGATTATAAAATGGTGATACTCCCATTTTATCATCTCATATTTATTTGCTAGCACATAAAATTTCACTGTAATAAGAAACTTTACCTCATCTACTATTAGTTTATCCAGGGGCACTGTTATAGTCCTTATGTACATCATACATTGTTGTTTGAATTATAGCTCATTGTTTTAGGCAACAAGTTAACATTTAATTTGTTAAATTAAGTTTTTAATTTCATTTAATTTTGTTTACAACTCCAATTCTTAAACATGCTGTAACTGTGCACCATGCATTTCTTTTGTTTTTCCCTTTTGTTTAATACTATTGACGTGTGTGTGTGTGTGTGTGTATGTTTAAGTGACAAGATCTTGCTCTGTTGCCCAGGCTAGAGTGCAATGGCATGATCATAGCTCAGTGCAACCTGAGACTCTGGGCTTAAGCAATCCTGCATCAGCCTCCGGAATATCTAGGGCTACAGGCGTGTGCCATTACACCTGGCTAACTTTTTTTTTTTTTTTCCTAGAGATGAGGTCTTTCTATGTTGCCCAGGCTGGTCTTGAGCTCCTGGCTTCAAGCAATCCTCCAGCCTAGACCACCCAAAGTGCTGGGACTATAGGTGTAAGTCACTGTGCCTGACCAACACAATCTTTTGACAGTAATTTTTAAAGATCTTATTTATTTTTGCCACCTAGTTAGGTATTAGTGATAAAAAAATTTATGTTTATGCAGGACTTTACAATTTATAAAGTATTTTCAAGTGTTCTTCAAATCATTCAATTTTCATAATAGTTAAGTTTAGAAGTTATTTTACGAGTGAGTTGTCATTTTATGAGTGAGTAAACCAAGATTCTGAAACTTGCTTGTTAAAGTTTATTTAGCCAGTAGGCAGCAGAATTAAGACTGTGAAACAGAATTTCTTTCCCTAAATTTAGGATTCTTTGCTTTTGATTCTGTGGAATATGTATAAAAAAGAAAAAATAGAAAATATAGTTACTGTGTTTTAGAAGCTTTCTGTAGGTAAAGAAAGCAAAAACAAACACCAGGTTCATAGAAGATACATGTAGCATTATATACTCTAAAGAGCACTGGACTAGGAGTTGTAATGCCAGGCTGCTATTCTTCATCAGTCTAACTAGCTGCATGACAATGAACAAACTTAAGTATCCTTTTTACCATGAAAGTTTGAACTAAATCTGTGATTTTTTTTAGAGCTCTCAAATGCTATGATTCTATGAAGCTGTGATAGTTTCTTTTGTTGAATATTTTTATTTTTTATGGTTATACAAGCATGAGAGGTCAAGACTGTTCATGTTTAAGATAAACGTTTTATTTTTGTTATTAAATATTAAACCTCATTTTCTACACTCATTTATTGTAAAAAAAAAAATACCGTAGAGATAGCTATATTGAATAAGTTCAGCCAAATTATTATATTACAAAGGGAAGAGACAGAAAAGAAGGGAGAGAAATGAAAATAAAAAGTGCCTAGGTACGTTTTGGAATCTTTATCTCCAGTATTTGATTTTTTCTGAATTGACTTATAATCAATCTTAGCTTAGGAAGGATGTTTGTCTTAGAAACTTGTTTCCTTTCAGAATGTTTTGTTTGTCTAAGGGCTCTTTGGAAGCTTATTTATGTATTAACCATTGTTGTGTTCACTTTAGCCATTTTTATTTTAAGCCTTGGAGAAACTTTAGACTTTCTATTTAAAAAAGATTCCTGTTTAATATTTCTTTATATTATATGAGTTCTTAATTTAAGTGTATGTGGCATAGGAAAGCAAAAAAGAAATAGCTATAAAGGATGTTTTTGCCTTGAATATAAAATCTTTGTGATTGTACCCCCATTAGAAGAAAGTACTTTTGTACTTACTCTTTTTGTTTTCTATCCCCATTTCATTCTTTTCACAGAAAGCCTTTTCTTTCCCCAAGCAGAAGTTTCTGGCTTCATTTATATTCATGAATATATCAGTTGAATTTAATTATCACCCTGAGGATCATCTCCATCTTAGCTCATTTTAGTAATATTGGTTGCTTATGAACTGCTTTAATTTTTCATAAAATTTTTTTTAAAAGCTTATCCCTTACATAGAATATTTGAATTTTTAAAACTTTTAAATTATCTAAGAAAGTTCAGATTTTTAAACTTTAAACTCTTATAAGTTTTCAGTACTTTTTTTTTTAACTTTTTTTTTTTTTAGAGACAGGGTCTGGCTCTGTCACCCAGGCTAGAGTGCAGTGGGGCGATCATAGCTGCAGCCTTGAACTCACTGCAGCCTTGAACTCCTGGGCTCAAGCAATCCTCCTGCCTCAGCCTCCCAAGTAGCTGGGATTACAGGCATGTGCCACCACATCTGGCTAGTTTTTAATACTTTTAATTATAAATATTTGAACATATACAACAGCTTAATTCATATTTCTCACATACCTATCATATATGTTTTCTTTTTAACTTTTGAAACTCTTTATCATTTCAGTTTTTAACTTTTAAAATTGTATGTTTTTTAGCTTTTCAATTAAGTTTTTAATTTGACTTTTTAACTTCAAAATCATACAAATAAGAAAATTGGAGAATGCAGGCAGTCAGTGTCTGGGTTACAGATGACCTGACTTACAGTGAGTGTTCCATGCTTACGGCCAGGCTCCCAAGGCTCCCCACGAAGGTACTTTATAACTAAATAATTAAATTAATAGTTTGAGAACTAGTTTCTTCTGCACGTGTCAACAAACCCATATGGCACAAGTGGTTCATTGGCACTACATCTTTATGCTAGCGGCTAGTCTCATTGTTTATATGGTCACTTATGCACAGCATCACTTTCATCTTAACTTTTTTATTGGATTTTGTGAGTTTATGTTTACCTTTTGAGCATGCCTCCAAAGTGAAAGTCCATTATAAGTCCAGGTGAGCCTGCAGCAGAGAGAAAGGTGATTTCGATGGAAATGAAAGTAGAAATAATTAAGTGTTTGGAGAAAGGCTGGATGCCAATATTTGTTGGGAAAGCATTAGGCTTCAGTCACTCCACTGTCAGAACATTTAAAAAGGATTAAGTGAGAATAATGAACATGTAAAAGTGCTTCAATGAAAGCATCAGTTATTACTAAGCAGTGTAGTGGATTAACTATTGAAATGGAAAGGTTATTATTGATTAGGTTAGAAGATCAAAGTTAGTGTAAGATTCCTATTAGCCTAGTGTGGTGCGACATTAGGTGAGTGTTAAACTTCAATATTCTTTTTTGAAATTTCTTCTATCTCAATTTTTTGTATGAGTTTATGTTGTTTGTTTGAATTAAAAGCACAATAGTTTCTGTAACTTATTATTACAGTATAGGGATATTATTATTATTACAGTATTACATTATATTATTACCACATATGAGCCATTATAGTATTATTATTATTACCATATATGTAATCAGGGATCCAAGTTACATACAAATCTGACCTAAAGACATTCTCAGGAATGTGTCTCATATGTAACCTGCGACCGTCTGTATTTAGAATGAAGGAGAAAGCAATCATGCAGAAAACCTCTCTTTTTAAAATATATGTGTGTATATGTGTTTCATCATTCAGTTTTGTAGGGTCCTTTTTGTGTTTTCAGTTGATACATCAAATAATTTTATCCACATTTTTATGTGGAATCCAAACTGGATTTATAAGTTTCCACTGAACAAGTGAATTTATTAGGAAGGAATGAAGAAGAAAGATGGCAACAGCAGCATAAAATGTCAGTCTCCTAAAACATTATAAAAACATGTAGAGCAACTAGGATAGCACAGCCAAAAACCCATGCTGTTGGAAATGGTGCTGTGCTAACCTTTAATGGGCATAGCAGCTTTTATTTTTACTCTGGGAAAACCAATGTCTACCCACCATGCTATGAGGAAGCCCAAGTTAGTCACACAGAGCTGACAGGTAGGGAAGCACTGAGGCACCATACATGAGAGTGAAGCCTTCTGGTACCATCCAGCCTAGTTAGTTGAATGCAGCAGTGAGTAATCCCAGGTGATACCACACGGGGCAGTTGAGCCCTACCTAAAATTCCTGACCCAAGTGTGTAAAATAAATCATTTTCAGTTGCTAAGTTGTGGGTTGGTTTCAATAGATAATTCATATACCAGCCAAACTGAATTTTAAGTGTAGAGACTGCTATTAACATAACAAAAATGTAGGGAATATTGTTCCCATGTACTTTTCCTTAGGAATCTAATAGTGTACTTCAGACAACCAAAATGACTAGAAAAACATCAATGTCAAGACTGAGCACTAAAACTAGGATTAAATGAATGTTATAAAGATGAGTATATTATGTAAAAACTGTATGTTTTGGCAAAGAAGTAGAATTCAGCTGTAAAAAAATGTGGGGAGGATATATGCAAAAATTTAAGCTATTTTCTGCAATCATATTTTTTATCATAGTGGTTTATTAATCAGATATTATTTTCTGTGTCTAGTGCAGCAAAGTAAGTGAATAATTGTACATTATCCTAAAATTGTTATCTCTATGTCTTTGAGAGCCAGGAGTCTCTGTGGAAGAAATTATATACAGACGTAAGATAGAAGGTTAAATAAACACCCTGTGCTTCTGGTTTTTAATTGGAAGTATCAGTATGAACTCAGAGATATTTTAATTTTATTTTAAAATAGTATATACCTTATATGTGTACATGTATTTTTGTACATATGTATATGTATAATGTTAATCTGAAAATGTTTTATGTGTATTGTGGAATAAATCAAATGAATATTTATGTGATATTTTAATTCTGACATTTCCTAGTTATGTCTGCAGAAAAGTCCCAGAAATGAGCAAAACTAGTTCCCAGAATGTGATCTTGAAATGCTGTTTCCTACTAAAAGAAACCAGGGCTTTTTTGAGAAATCTTTGATTCCAGGCCTGTGGCATGAGATGTATAAAATGGTCCTGAAACATTTTTATACCAGATTCCAAGGAAGCTATCAACTATGTTCATGACGAAAGGAACTCAGGAACTGACTTAAAAGAGGCTCTAGGTTAGATACGTCAACTATCTTAGTGTTAGCACTAAAAGTCCCAAATCCTGGGAAACTTTTCAGTCTCAGGCAAAGTGGTACAGTTTATCACACCAAGAAGCTCCCATGGCCAAAATGGGATGATTTAAACATCAATAACGATAAGAACTACAATGGATTGCCATCCCTCATGTTTAAATCTGTGAGTTCATAATCTATGATAGCAACCCCCCACCCCATTGTTCATCATCGGCAGATATTAAGAATACCATTACTTCATTTTAAAAACTGATAAACCAAGGGAAAGATGAAGTAGTTAATATTTATTTTTACTTTCTTGTATGAACAATGCCCCTGGGTAAACTAATAGTAGATGAGGTAAAGTTTCTTGTTATAGTGAAATTTTATGTGCTACCAAATAAGTATGATAGAATTGGAGTATCACCATTTTATAATCACTTATATTTTAATAGATTTGGACTTTGAGTATCAGTGGCTGCTAACAACTCAAAAAGAAAATCATATATATGTGTTACAAATATACCACCACCTAATGATTAATCTTGCTAAAAATATTAAACCTGAATCTGAAGAAACTGTCCATATCCAACTACTAATTTACAGGAAATATAGAAGACAGAGGAACTTATTTAATTATACTGTGGGAATACAGTCAACAAAACCCAATCTGAGGGAAATTATAGGACACATCATACAATATATTCAAAAACAGAAATAAAAAAGATGGTGAGGGAACGTATAGATTAAAAACAGGCAAAATGGAACTATGGCACTTAGGTATATATATTTCAGTAATAAAACCAAAAATAAAAGTAAGGAAGTGACTACCAGAAAAGTCAGAGTTTCTCTTGGTTGGGATGGATAAGTGGAAAGGGATGGAGAGTGATGTGACTGTGAGGGACCCTGTGGAGGGCTTCTGCTGGGACTGTGTGGTGGTTGCAAGTTCGTTTTGCTGTATATTTCTGAATGTATTTTTTTCCCCTCAAAAATAATACTTTTTAAAACAAATTTCAGCATGTTACAGGGGCACAAATGTTTTGATTATTTGGATTGCTTTTGTACTGCTTGAGTTAAACGTATAAGTGTGTCCATCACCCAGATAGTATACATTGTACCTGTCAGGTATGATTTCACCCACCTCCTCCACCCCCCTCCCCCTGCTTGATTTCTGCTGCGTTTTACTTTTATCTGTGCACATAAGTGCTTATCAGTTAGTGCCAGTTTAATAGTGAGTATATGTGGCATTTCTTTTTCCATTCTTGCAATATTTCACTTAGGAAAATGATCTCTAGTTCCATCCAGATTGTTGCAAAAGGTATTAATTCATTTTTTATGGCCGAGTAGTACTCCATGGTATAAATACACGCCATTTTATTTATCCACTTGTAAATTGATGGGAACTTGGGTTCCTTACACATCTTTATGATTGTGAATTGTGCTGCAATAGACAGGTCGAGTTTAAGTGTCTTTTTGATAAAATGACTTTTTTTCCCTTTGGGTAAATACCTAGTACTGGGATTGCTGGATCAAATTGTAGGTCTATTATAGTTCTTTGAGGAATCTCTATACTAATTTCTGTAGAGGTTGTACTAGTTTGCAGTCCCACCAATAGTGTATAAATGTTCGTTTTCCTCCGCATCCATGCCAGCATCTATTGTTTTGGGACTTTTGATAAAAGCCATTGTCACTGGGGTTAGGTCTTATCTCATTGTGGTTTTGATTTGCATTTCCCTGATGATTAGTGATGTTGAGCATTTTTTTGTTGTTTTTTATTGGCCATTAGTCTATCTTCTTTTGAAAAGCTTCTGTTCATGTCTTTTACCCACTTTTAAATGGACTTGTTTGATTTTTTCCATGCTGATTTGCTCGAGTTCTTTGTAGATTCTGGTTATTAGCCCTTTATCAGATGTATAACATGCAAATATTTTCTCCCATTCTGTAGGCTGTCTATTCACTCTGTTGATTGTTTCCATGGCTGTGCAGAAGCTTTTTAATTTAATCTAGTCCCATTAATTTTTGTTGTTGTTGTGATTGCCCTTGGGGTCTTCTTCAGAAATTCTTTGCCTAGGCTGATATCTGTAAGAGTTTTTCCAGCCTCTTCTTCTAGAATTCTTAGGATTTCTCATCTTAAGTTTAAGTCTGTTATCCATTTTAATTAATTAAATTTTGTGAGTGCTGCGAAATTTGGATCCTGTTTCAGTCTTCTACAGGTGGCTATCCAATTTTCCCAGCACCATTTCTTGAATAGGAATTCTATTCCCCAGTGTATAATGTCTGCTTTGTCAAAGATCAGATGGCAATATATGGATCGTTTTATATCTGGGTCTTCTGTTTCGTTGGTCTGTGTCTCTGTTTTTGTGCCAATATCATGCTGTTTTGGTTACTATAGCCTTGTAGTCTTGATTAAAGTCTGATAAAGTGATACCTCCAGATTTGTTATTTTGCTTAAGGTTGCTTTGGCTATTTGGGCTCTTTTCTGGTTCCAAAGGAAGCATAGAATTATTTTTTCTAGATCTGCAAAAAATGACGTTGGTATTTTGATGGATATAGCATTGAATCTGTAAATCACTTTAGGTAGTATGGGCATTTTAACAATGTTGATTCTGCCAATCCATGAGCATATATGTTTTTCCATTTGTTGACATCATCTGTAATTTCCTTCCTCAGTGATTTGTAGTTCTCTTTGTAGAGATCTTTCACCTTCTTGGCTAAATATATTGCTAGGTATTTTCTTTGTAGGTATTGTGAAAGGTATTGAGTCTTTGATTTGATTCTCAGCTTGACTTTTGCTGGTGTATAGGAATGCTACTAATTTGTATACATTGATTTTGTAACCTGAGACTTTGCTGAATTTATCAATTCCAGGAGTCTCTTGGTGGAATATTTGGGGGTTTCTAGATGGAAGATCATATCAGCAACCAGCAATAGTTTGACCTCTTTTCCCCATTTGGATACCCTTAATTTCCTTCTCTTGCCTGATTGCTCTGGCTAGGACTTTATCTAGCACTATGTTGAATAGAAGTAGTGACAGTGGGCATCCTTGTCTTGTTCTGTTTCTAAATGGGAATGCTTTCAACTTTTCCCTATTCAGTGTGATGTTGGCTGTGTGTTTCTCATACAGCTTTTATAATTTTGAGATATGTTCCATCTATGCCTGTTTTGTTAAGCATCACAAAAGGGTGCTGAATTTTGTTGAATGCTTTTTGGCCTATGTGGTGATAATCAGATGGTCTTTATTTTTGCTTGCATTTATATGGTGAATCACATTTATGGATTTATGTATGTTGATTTTTCCGTGTATCCCTGGGATGAAGTCCACTTGGTTGTGGTGGATTATTTTTTTGATGTGCTACTGAATTTGATTTGCTAGAATTTTATTTAGAATTTTTGCAACTGTATTCATAAGCGATATTGGATAAATGAAATAATTTCTGCAGTATGGATACCAATTCTTCTTTGTAGGTCTGATAAAATTAAGCTGTGAAACCATCTGGTCTGGGACTTTTTTTTTTGGTTAGAAAATTTTTTATTGCTGCTCGAATTTTGTTGCTCATTATTGATGTGTTCAGAAGTTCTATTTCTTCCAGAATTAGCTTTGGGAGGTTGTGTATTGCCAGAAATTTATCCATTTTCTCATCGTTTTTGACTTTATGTGAGTAGAGATTTTTATAGTAACAGAGACGATATTTTGCATTTCTGTGGTGTCAATTGTAATATCTTTGTTTTCATTTGTGATTGAGCTTATTTGGGTCCTTTCTTTTCTATTTCTGGTTAATCTAGCCTAGGTCTATCCATTTTGTTTATCTTTTTCAAAGAGCCAACTTTTTGTTTCACACTCTGTGGACACCCTAGTCTGTGGTGTTCACCTGCCAGAGAGTAACTGCCATTAGTAAACTTCTGGGGTCAGACTACACCTCGGGTTGTAATGAGTTGGGGAGGGGCTGTGGCTCCTCATCTTGGTTGCAGTAGTTAGGGGAGGTGCAGGGGAGGAAGTGGCGGGATGGGGGAAAGCCCGTATTCTGGCCTCTCCTGGTACTCTCCTGTGGGTAGAGCCTCTCACGGACTGCCCAGTCTCCTGGGGCTCACTAGTTCACCCCCATTATTCCTTACTTGCTGCGCCACCTTGGCTCTTGGAGGGTGGAAGAGTCTTCAATAAAGTTAGTATCCTGCTGTTCACCAAACACACATAGAATGAAGAAGGAAATGCCCCCTTACTCTTTCACTGGGCTCCAAGCCTATCTGGCTTTAATCCTCAGTGGTATCTTCTCTTTATCTTTTTCCTCAGCTTCACAGTTTTTCTCCATGGGGTCCCCAGCCATCTCTCTCACCTCTGTTTGTGATTCCCACCTGAGCTGTGACTCTTCTCTCTCCTTCTGAATCCAGTATCCTACCTTCCTGCCAGGACAATCTGACAAGCCATATCTGTAGTCAGCCATTTTCTGTTCTGCTCAATAATACTTTTCAGTATAAGCCATCTTATTAGCCAAGTCATAGATCTATGACCAAATGCTGTTTTTTAAATTTTGTTTTGTTTTAGGGGGTTACATGGTGATATTCTGATACATAATATGTATAGTGATCAGATCAGGGTAATTAGCATAGCCATCATCTCAAGCATATATCATTTCTTTGTATTGGAAACATTCAGTATCCTCCTCCTAGCTATTTAACATTACTTAATATATTACTGTTAACTGTAGTCATCCTACAGTGCTATATAACACTAGACCTTATTTCTCCTATTTAGCTGTAGTTTTGTATCCTTTAACATATCTCTTTCTATCCTCCTCTTCCACCTACCCTTTCTAGCTTTGAGTATTCTCTGTTCTACTTTTTGCTTCTGTGATATCAGCTTTTTTTTTTAGCTTCCACATATGAGTGAGAATATGCAGTGTTTATCTCTCTGTTCCTGGCTTATTTCACTTAACAATGTCCTCCAGCTCCATCTATGTTGCCATAAATGACAGAATTTCATTTTTATGATTGAATAATATTCCACAGTATATATATGCCACATTTTCTTTATCCATTCATTTGTTGTTGGACACTTAAGTTGATTCTTGGCTATTGTGACTAGTGCTGCAATAAACCTGGGGTTATAGATGTCTCTTTGATATACTAATTTCCTTTCCTTTGGATAAATGCCTAGTAGTGGGATTGCTGGCTCATGTGGTAGTTCTATTTGTAGTTTTTTTGAGGGACCTCTATACAGCTCTCCATAGCAGCTGTCCTAGTTTGCATTTCACCAACAGTGTATGAGTTCCCTTTTCTGTACATTCTTGCTAGTGTTCGTTATTTTTTTCTTTTTGATAATAACCATCCTAACTAGGGTGAGATGATCCTTTATTGTGGTTTTGATTTGCATTTCCCTGATGATTAGTGATGTTAAGCATTTTTTCATGTATTTGTTTGCTATTTATATGTTTTCTTTTGAGAAGTGTTTCTTCATTTTTGAATTGGATTGTTTTTTTGGATGTTTTGATTCCTTGTATATATTGAATATTAATCCCCTGTCAGATGAGTAGTTTGCAGATATTTTCTCCCATTCTGTAGGTTGTCTTTTTATTCTATTGATTGTTTCCTTTGCTGTGCAGAAGCTTTTTAGTTTGATATAATCTAATTTGTTTATTTTTGCTTTGGTTGCCTGTTCTTTTGGGGTCTTATTCATAAAATTTTTTCCAAGACCAATGTCCTGAAGCATTTCTCCTATGTTTTCTTCTAATAGTTTCATAATTTCCAGTCTTACATTTAGGTCTTTGATCCATTTTAAGTTGATTTTTTTAATAGGGTGAGAGCTGGAGGTCTAGTTTCATTCTTTTGCATAGGGATATCCAGTTTTCCCAGCACTATTTATTGAAGAGACCATCCTTCATGCTTTTGTTAATAATCAGTTGGCTGTAGATTTCTTGGTTCTCTGTTCTGTTTGGTCTATGTGTTTGTTTTTATGCCAGTACAACGCTGTTTTGGTTACTACAGCTCTGTAGTATATTTTGAGGGTCTAGTAGTGTGATACCTCCAGCTTTGTTCTTTTTGGTCAGAATTTCTTTGGCTATTTGGGGTCTTTTGTAGTTCCATACAAATTTTAGGATTTTTTTTTTCTATTTCTGTGAAGAATATCATTGGCATTTTGACAGGGATTGCATTGAATCTGTAGGTTGCTTCAGGTAGTACAGTCATTTTATTAATAACAATATTAATTCTTCCAATCCTTGAGCATGGGATGTCTTTTCATTTGTTTGTGTTCTCTTCAATTTCTCCTCAATTTCTTACTGTTTTGTAGTTTTCCTTGGAGAGGTCTTTCACCTCATTGGTTAAATTTATTCCTAGGTATTTTATTTTTAATTCCTAGGTATTTTATTTTTATTCCTAGGTATTTTATTTTTGGGGTAGCTGTTGTAAATGGGATTGCCTTCTTCATTTCTTTTTCAGCTAGTTCCTTGTTTGTATTTAGAAATGCTGTTCAATTTTCTATATTACTTTTGTATCCTATAACTTTACTGAACTCATCTGTCAGTTCTAACAGTTTTTTGGTAGAGTCTTTAGATTTTCTATATGTAAGATCATGTCATCTGCAAATAGGAACAATTTGATTTCCTCCTTTCCAATTTGGATGCCCTTTATTTCTTTCTCTTGCCTAATTGCTCTGGCTAGGACTTCCAATGCTATGTGGAATAAGAATAGTGAGAGTGGTCATCCTTGTCTTATTCCAGATCTTAGAGGAAAAGCTTTTAGCTTTTCTCTATTCAATACAGTGTTAGTTGTGGTGAATGTGGTTTTCTATTTTTATTATATTTAATAATAAAAGTCTAAAATAAAAATGAAAGGAAATTGATTGGAGGGTAGACAAATATATTTGAAATGTTGAGAATTGGTGCCTTGTAGATTAGCTAAGACTTGTTGACTTTGAGAATTTTATTAAATGCTATTCTCAGAGGAGTCAACATAGTCTGTAAGTAGAGAGCCAGTAAAGTTTATTAAAAACAGGGCTGGAGTGCTGAAAACTGCGTTTCTAAGAAGATAAATCTGGCAGGGTGGATTTCATTGAGAGACCAGAAAGCTAGCCAGGAGATCACTGTGTTAAGGTGAAGGTCGTAAAGATTTGGATTAGGGTGATGCTTGTAGAAATAGAGGTAAAATAGAAACTGTTGTGTTATACGGTATGACAGTAATACTTGGTGACAGATTAAGTATGGTTGTTAAAAATAAAAACATTAGAAATAAACTCAAAGATTTCATGTTTTGAGGGCATACTATTTGTTAGGTAGGATTGGGGATTCTGGAAGGATAATTCTGGGTGATCATACTAGAGTAAGATCTGATACTTCTCATTATGATGTGTTTTAGACTCTCAGAGGAGTGGTTGCTAGGGATTCTACATTCCAAATTGTTCATCTAAAAATGCCAGTCTGACCAGCAAGAAGGTGATAACAGTGGTTGTTTTTTTTAAGTGCATAGTTGGGATGTAGAGATAAAAGGGTGACTTTTCAATGTTATTTCTTTATGTCTTTTGAATTTTGAATCATGTGCTTGCATTATCTATTCAAAAAACAAATAACATTTAATTAAAAGATAAATATGTTCAAGTCTTCAATTGCCAGGGGGAAATTCTTATTTGGCTTTCTTTTGTTATTTTAAGTACTGCAGACTATAATTTCTCCAAAAAGCAGCCAGGTAAACATATCTAATACTTGATTGTCTTTGACTTACCTGTGTGTGTAAACATTGTATGTTTGATAGTTTATATTTGTGTGTATGTGTTGTGTATGTATGCTTGTGAATTGTGAGTGCATGGGTGTGGCTGGGTGTGTCTTGTGTGTATGTGTGCATGTGTGTTTTACCCATAACAGAATGTTTATAGCTGGAGGCTTAGGGACCTTGTCTTCCAGAATTTTTAATTCTTATTGCTATCATTTAGGAATTTTTTCTGTAAGGGAGATGTCCTTGCTTCTCATCTAAGCCTCAGAACTGTTAAAACATGGTGGTGATGCAAGAGCGTAGACTGTCTTTCTTTCCTTTGTTATCACTGCTGAAGCTGACTATCCACTATATATTGGTTATTCCATCTGTCTCCCTCCACCTCATTCTCCTCAGGCAACTGCCGTGAATCCAGCTTCTGTGACAAAGTGTCCTGAAATACATGAATTTTTATTATCTCAGCCTTTGGGTAGGTTAAAACCCAGTGTTAGATCTGGGAAAGAAAATTGATTATGCTGTGTATGACATGAAAATATGTGAAATGTTTTTTTTCGATTTTTGTTTTTGTAACTGTCTCTTTTATGATTTATTAGTGATAAAAACAATTAGTAAAATCAAGTCAGATATGCTTATTCTTTAAGGACTAATGAAATTGGGAGAAGTTTTAAGATTATTCCCACAGGGACCTAGAAAAGGGAAACCAGGATGGGAGGCGACAGGAGGCGGTGGTAGGAAGCTAAGCAGCCTAACACAGTGGTTGTCAATCTTGGCTGCACATTGCCACCACCTGGGGATATTTAAAAAAATGCTGATGCTTAGCTCCCACCCCCTACTGATTCTGATTTAATTGGTCAGGGCTATGGCCTGGGCATTGGAACAATTTGAATCTACCCACTTGAATTTAATATGTAGTCAAGTCTGAGAACCACTAGCCTAGAGAAGAAAACTGGTCCTTGGGTTTCACAGTGCCTTCAGTCCCAAGTTCTCTCCATTCAGGATAAATTGGAGTTTATTATAAAGGGTAAATATGGTACTTCTGTGTGTTCCCTAGGAGATTTGATGCTTTTTAAGACTTGTGATTATTTAGGTTTCTGAATGGTGGGAAACAAAAAAAACCGCATTAGTTAATCTTTACCATCTGGAAAGAATGGACAGATTCACATATTAACAGTAATAGAAATAAAACCTCATGGGGCTGGGCATGGTGGCTCAAGGCTTTAATACCAGCACTTTGGGAGGCCAAGGTGGAAGGATCACCTCCTATGATTGCAACACTGCATTATATCCTGGACATCAGAGTGCGACCCTGTCTGCGGAAAAAAAAAAAAAAAAAGAGAGAGAGAGAGAGAGAGAGAGGGAGGGAGGGAGTGAAGGAAGGAAGGAAGGAAAAACGGAAGGAAAAACAATTTCATGCATTGGCTATACTTATTTGACCTTGTGATATTTGCACAGGTTGCCTGTGATTTGCTTCGGAGAATTATTCGCATTTTGTATCTCTGTAAGAGACTCCAAGGACAACTGCAAGGAGGAAGTAGAGAGATAACAAAAGCTGCTCAGAGTCTCAATGAACTTGGTAAGTCTTTTTTTGGTTAAAAAGTTAGTAGATTTAATGATTTTAAGTCACTTGATTTGTTGACTTTTGTCATCACTGTTAACAAGTACTATTAAGCACATTTTATAAATAATTGGCTGTATATAATATTGTCACACTTTTCTGAATAAGTAAATAAAATTAGTCAATTTTCTGCAAATATGGTTTATTTGAAAAATTATCATGTAGTAAAATAGGCCTTTTTTCATATAGAGGTCTGTAAATTTTAACCCATATATAGATTCATGTAACCACCACTACAGTCATGATATAGAGCAGTTTCATCAGTCCCCCAAATTCCTTTATTATCTGTTTATGATCACACCCACCCCCTGCCCTTATTCTGGCAACCATTGATCTTTTCTCCATCATTGTATTTTTGTCTTTTTGAGAATGTCACACAAATGAAATTATAAAGTAGGTAACCTTTTAAGGCTGACTTTTTGTACTCAACATAATATTTTGAGATTTATCTAAGTTTTTGGGTGTACCAATAATTTGTTACTTTGTGTTTGATGGAGTACCATTGTGTGGATGTACTGCAATTTGTTTATTGATTCACTGGTTGAAGTACATTTGTGTTGTTTTCAGTTTTTGGTGATTATGAGTAGAGCTGCCATAAAACTTTGTGTACATTTTTCATTTCTCTATGGGAAATATCCTGAAGAAAGGCTGTTTTTTAGGTGACAAATCCCATGTTGATATTATGGTTAGATTTAATTTATTTCTTTATTTGTTCATTCTTTTCTCAGACATTTAGAGTAGGCCCTTGACATTCAACACTGTAATGTTTATAGTTTTGGCTGTTAACAAACTGCAAGATCCATGATGCAGTAGTACATAAGTTTTCAGGCAAAATTTTGAATAGCTAATGAGTGTGTGTAAAACTGCCGAATACCTGTGTTGGCTTAATGAGGCTTTGTCATTTTCTTCTTTTCATTGGGTATACAGTAATTTTTTTGAAGTGAATAATATTTAGTTGTAATTGTACTTTCGTAGGTTCAGAAGTCTTTGGTTATATCCATCTCAAATATCAAGAGTCTGATTACTCTTGATGATATGCATTGAAAGTAGTTTTGCTGAAATAGAATAGATAAATGTGTGTTCTTTCTAAATTTTCCTACCTTTGATTTTTCAATTACATAGTCATGGTATGTTGTAATGCTTATTCCATATTTTGGAATGCAATATCCTTCACAAACCATCCTTCAACAACATTTCGATTGTATAATGCTTAAATTTAGATTTTGCTTAGGTGTGTGATGGGAATATATCTAATTTGTAAATTTAATGTATTTGGAATATATCATATAAAAAGATAATTTTTGGCCAGGCACAGTGGCACATGCCTGTAATTCCAGCACTTCAGGAGGCTGAGGTGGGAAGATTGCTTGAGGCCAGGAGTTTGAGACCAGCCTGAGCAACATTGTGAGATCCCTGTCTCTACCAAAAAAAAAAGAAAGGAAGAAAGAAAAGAAAAGAAAAAAATTGGCCGGATATGGTGGAGTGTACCTGTAGTCCCACATACTTGGGAGGCTGAGGCAGAAGGATTGCTTGAGCTCAGGAGTTTGAAGTTATAGTGAGCTATGATGACACCACTGCACTCTAGCCTGGATGAGAGAGCAAGACACTGTCTCAAAAAAAAAAAAGTTTTAAGGCAGTGAGTAATATGTGAGTGTTGTTTTTACAGTATGGTCTAAACATAGGAGTGTAAAAATCCTAGTATCAGCTGTTATATTTTGCTCTATCACATTTAATTTCTATGCATCAAAAATAGTCTCTAGGATAACAGAATTAACAGAGATGAATTATTCCAAGATTTATTATGTATGTCATCACTGACACTCCTTCATATTAAAAAATAGCTAAATTTTGATTGTGATTATCATCTTATCTGGAATCAACAGATGCTATTAACATAATACAAATGGTGAAGTCTTTTTTTAAAAACAGGCACAAATATTAATCATGTTCTGATTTTGTGCAGTGCAGAGTGTAAACCCATTATCCTTCCAGTGTGCTGTTGGCTTTATCCAAAGCTTTTATAAATGTTAAATGTTAAAAAGTTGTTGAGAAAGTATATTTCCTGATGGAATTATCTCAAAGTAGATTGGATTAATTTAAATTCTTTTGAGAAGAAAAGAGTTTATTAACTTAATAAATTATTAATAATTAATTAAATTTGAAAGCTTTTTAAATTATGTGTGATTTAATATTTGCAAAGGTGTCATCTCTTTATCATTCACCATGGTTCAGTCTTGGCCTGTCCTTTCTTTGATAACTGATAAGGAAAATTACTACAAAGGAGAAGCCTTGCTAGTTACCAATGACACATGTACAATAAATGACATTTCTGTGATTGGAACATCTCTAAAATTATCAGTGTCTTTACCAGTATGGTTTTGGTTCTCATTAAAAAGGATAAAATGATGAAGAGTTGCACTATTTATACCATAGGCCCTCAAAATTAACTTAAAAGCAATCTCTTAAAAGGTTTTGAGACTTGAATTGGAATGACTAGATGAACTACATCATCATCTGGAAATTAAGTATATTCTGAGGGACTGGGGAGTGTGGAGTGACCGCTAATGGATACAGATTTTTTGGGGGTTGTTGACAATGTTCTGGAATTAGATAGTGGTGATTGTTGAACAACTTTGTCAGTATACTACAAACCACTGAATTGTGCACTTTGAAAGAGAGAATTTTATGTTACGTAAATTATGTATCAATTTAAAATGTATGCCTGGCATGGTGGCTCATGCCTGTAATCTCAGCACTTCAAGAGGCCAGTGTGGGAGGATTCCTTTAGGCTAGGAGGTTAAGACCAGGCTGGGCAACATAGCAAGATTCTGTCTTCTGTCTCTTAAAAAAAATAAAAAAAAGTATGTTCCAGATACCCAGTGACAGTTATACTGGTCTCTTTTATTTTAAATTGAGATGTAAGTAACATATATAAAAAATGTATTATTTAGTAAATTTTGACATGAAAATCACCAACATCAAGATAGTGAATGTAACTATCACCCCCAAGAGTTTCCTCATGCCCCTGTTAATCCTTCCTTAGGCATTTACTCATTTGTTTTCTGTCACTATAGATTAGTTTCCACTTTAAGATTTTTATATAAATGGGATTATACATTTTACGTATGTTTTTGTTATATCTCTTTTAGCCACCTTAATTATTTTGAAATTCATCATTGCTGTGTGTATCAATAGCTTATTCCTTTTTATTACTGACTAGTGTTGAATTGATATATCACAGTTGGTTCATTCATTCACCTCTTTTCTTTCTTTTTTTTGGAGACAGAATCTCGCTCTGTTGCCTGGGCTGGAATGCAATGGTGTCATTATGCTCACTGCAACTTTAAACTCCTAAGGTCAAGTGATTCTCCTGCTTCAACCCCCTGAGTAGCTGGGACTACAGGCATGTACCACCACGCCTGGCTAATTTTTCTATTTTTAGTAGGGATGAGTCGGGTCTTGCTCTGGCTCAGGCTGGTCTTGAACTCCTGGCCTCAAGTGATCCTCCTGCCTCAGCCTCCCAGAGTGCTAGGATTGTAGGCATGAGCTACCATGCCCAGCCTCATTCACCCCTTGATAGACATTTGGGTTGTTCCAACTTTTTGGATATTACAAATCAAGCTGCTGTGGACATTCATGTACAAGTCTTTGTATGAACATATCCTTTCATTTGTCTTGGGTAAAGATCTAGGATTGGAGTGTCTGGATTATATGGTAGGTGTATGTTAAATGTTTTAAGAAATTGTCCTACCAGGAGTGTTTGAAAATTCTACTTTCCCCTACATCTTTGCCAACACTTGTTATAGTCAGTTTTCCTAATTTCAATCATACTAACAGGTATGTAGTGGTATCTCATTTTGAGTTTATAAAAAAAGCTGCTCAAACTATTTAATAATAAAGAAGTTTAGTAAGGTTCCAGGATACTGGATCAGTACACAAAAAATTATATTTCTATATATTCTAACAACAAGCAATTAGAAATTGAAATTGAAAAATAGTACTTGTAACAGCATAAAAAATATGAAAGACTTAGGAATAAGTCTGACAAAAGATATGCAAAACTTTTATACCGAAAACTACAAAGTGTTGAAAACAATTAAAGAAGACCCAAATAAATAAAATGTCTTGGTTAAGCTGTCCATTCTCTCCAAGTCAATCTATAGATTCAACACAATTGCAATCTAAATTCCAGCAGGCTTTTAGAAATTGACAAGCTGATTTTTTAAAAATTTATATTTTGTTTTTTTGTAGAGACGCGGTCTTACTGTGTTTCTCAGGCTGGTCTCAAACTCCTGGCCTTAAGCGATCCTCCTACCTTGGCCTCCCAAAGTCCTGAGATTATAGGCATGAGCCACTGTGCCTGGCCTGACAAGTTGATTTTAAAATACATTTGGAAATGCATAGGATCTAGAATAGCTAGAAAAACTTTTAGAAGAAGACAAAGTTGGAGGAATTACTCTACCTGGTTTGAAGACTTGCTATAGTAATCAAGACATAAAAATAGACAGATCAATGGAACAGATTAGTGAGCCCAGAAAGACCCACACATACATGAACAACTGACTTTTGCCACATTTAATAGAGAAAGAATATTCTTTCAACAGATGGTACAGAATCTATTGAATATCAATATGCAAAACAGTGAACTTGTATCCATACCTCACTTAATATAAAAAATACTAAATCAATATGGATTCTAGTCCTAAATGTAAAACATAAAACCATAGAACTTATAGAGGGAGACATAGGAGAACATTTTTGTGACTTTGAGTTTAATAGTGATTTCTTAAACATTAACCAAATCACAATTCCCCAAAGAAGAAAATTGATAAATTAGACTTTATCAAAATTTAAGACTTCTGTTTTTTGAGTGAGAAGAACAGAGAATGAAGACAAACGATAGACAGGAAGAAAATACTTGCAAAGTATATATTTGATAGAAGATTTGTATCCAGATATATAAAAAAACTCTCAAAACTCAGTGAGAACACCAACAACTCACTTAAAAAATTGGCAAAAGATTTGAACAGACGCTTCAAAGAAGATGCATGGATGACAAATATGCATATGAAAAGATGCTCAACATCATTAGATGTTAGGGAAATGACAAAATTATACTAGTATCTTACAGAGAATAAGCAGAATTATTTTAGTGCAGATTTATTTGTTGTACTTTTTCATGCAGGTATTATGTACTGATTAAAACAATAAAACTACATAGTATGGATTCCAAGATTAAACTGTATCACATTGACTTATAACCTCTCCTCAAGATGAATCTTGGAACTAGTTGAAAATTTAGAAGGGCTCTACTACAAAGTGATAACATCACTTGAGCATTAGTAAAATAATGTACTTAAGTTTTTAAAAATTTGACCAACTACTTTTTTCATTTGTTGTTAACCATCTAAGCAGGGTCCCTACTTAATTTATAGTTTGATGTTTTTCAGATTTTTTTGAACAGCTAGGTAAAGTGTCATTGTGAACCAGTGAAGGGCAGCTCTTTTAAAATTAGTGTCTGAAAACAGTTAACATGATTAGAAATATTGAAAAGATTCTCCTACTGCAAATATGTCTAGATCAGGTTAAGTACTAGGTTTGCTTATTCCATAGTATACATTCCTGCTTTATTCACATTGACTAGAAGCTGCTGTGGGAAACCAGCAGCTTCTATAGTCAACATCAGCACTTTCTAATTTTTTCTTAGGAATTTTATTAGATATTCCATTTGTAAGTTAGACACCTCAACCCACCTGTAATATAGACATTGGTGAAGAATGTCTGTATTGATGTGCTCTTTGCTTCAGTGTTATCAAATGATAAAATTCTGCTAGATACTCTTGGATTTGAATATTAGAATGTAGAGAGAGCATGGAAGATGTAAATTTGTATTATGTAGAATTTTAGCTAGATGATTCTTTTCTTGGATACTAGTTTCCATAGATTGGTTGAGAAATTCATTTTGAACCTAGTTTTTTTTTACCTGTGATTTCCTTTCAATTACTTTCATTTTACTTCTCCTTATTTATATTAGAAATGACTCTTGCTTTTGAAAGGATTTTTTAAAATTAATTATCTTAAGATTTATCAGATGTTTTTGAGATTCATGGCTGCCAAGAGACATTATTTACCTTGGTAAATATATCATAATCCAGGGTCTGTTTCTTTTTCTGGCTCAGAAACTTTATTTTGCTGACAGTGAGAATTGATTTAATAATTGTTTATGGATATTTTATTGCCTGACTTGTTCTAAAGAAGGCATTAATTTGACTTACAGTAATACATAATGAGAACTAACAATAAATCAAAAAGAGGATGAAAAAGAGATTAGCAACAAGAGTAAAAAGAGGGATGTTTTATAGGGGGAGGTCTCTGTAACAGCTCAGCTTTATGTTAAAGTTGAGGCAGTGAGGATGCATCATTCTTCCCTCCATCTCTCCTTGATAGGAGTTCTTTTCACATTTCCTTTTACTCTGCTTTTGAGGGGGAATGGGATATGGTACTCATAGGAGAGTGGGGATGACTGGATCTTTCTCCGACCAAATGTCAACTCATCCTTCTGAAATTCTCCTATTTCTGTAAATCCATATTAATGCTTTATCATTTTCTTCATATTAACCAAGTTCACAAGAGACTGGTTTATAATCCAGTGTACTAGTTCATTAATTGGCAATAAGATATACACTATCCAAATGGAAATACAAATTTATAATTAGAAACTTGCTTGGCAAAATATGAGTTAGAGCAAGAAAATATGAGTTAGATCGATGTTTGGCACAGACTTGTGATTAGCCTGATGCTTACATCTTCATATTAATAATATGAATTATTACCTGGAGTACTGAATAAAAGTCTTGGGTTATGGGGAACTCTCTATTTGTTCACTGCTAACTCTTAAGTGTTTATTCCTTATGCTTCATGTTGTTGTCTGTCCTCATTTGGTTTACAGTTTCCTTCAAGCAAGACACAGTAAAATTGATTAGAGATGATATTTCAATGCCAAGTATAGTTATATCCAGACATAAAGTGGAAGTTTGAGTATTTCCTACTTTTGTCTCTTGAATGTTAGAATGATTCTCTACTAATCCCACTTACTAAAACAAACTTGTTAGTATTTTAATACTTCAAATTTGTAGATTAATATAAACTTTGTATCTTTTTATAATATTGAGGGTTTTTCAACTGAAACATCTCTTCATTTGTTGAAGTCTACTTTTATATCTTCAAAGATTTTTGGTTTTTAAAAATAATATATCTGTATCCTGCATATTGTATTACTATTTCAAGATAGCTTTGTGTCTAGTTAGCTTTTTGTTGTTTTATTATCTAATCTATTTTTGAGTTATCCTACAAATGGATTGAAGGAGGAAAAATTTTCCATTAAATAGTAACAAGGCCATACTTTTATGGATACTCTGTAGTCTGTTTATGAAAATCATGATTTATAATTCCTATAATTTATCAAACAATTAGGTTCCAACATACATAAGACCTGTAGCTTGTTAGGAACTTAGTCTAAAATGAATGAATAAGATGCAGTTTTTGTGTTTGAGAAGTTTAAATTCCATCCTTATCTATAAACTCAGCATAAAACTGACAACAACAATAATGATGATGATGATGATATCCGTGGGAGAAACCAGTCTCCTTTTCTCCCAGCTTTTCCATTTTTGCTCATCTGCACTTTCCATGAAGTAATAATGAAAAACTTTCAGTGATTCTCGTATCATAAGACTTAGATAAATCTTTCATTCACTTATTCACTCAGTATTTATTAAAGATACAAGGTATTGACCGAAACAGAAAGTCCCCTACCCTTTATAGAGTTTGTATTCTAGTGGACCCTGAGGTCATGCATCTGGTATACATATCTGTAAAAATCTGATTCTAGAGCCTGAGCTCTTAAACTATCAATGCTGTACTCTTTTCTTAAACTCTGTGGTAGCATTTAATTGCTTCACAAAAGGGATTACTGCCATTGGTAGCTCTCACAGTGTCATTTTTTTTTTAAATTAGAAAAATCACATTTTTATTCCACTTTATAAGAATACCTTAAATATAAAAATAAGTCTAGGTGAATGTATATTGCAATTCAGTGAAAATGAGAAAATGACTTTTGATTGAAGTATAGTAACCTCATATTAAAACCCAAAATATATAAATATATATGATATAAACCATGTTTTTATATAGTGAATATATTTTATATTGTGATTATGGGTCGATGGTTGTTAATGACTTCGCATTCTATATTGGAGCTTTATTGAGTTATTTGAAGATCATTTTTTAAAAGTATAATCAAGCAGTAAATTATAATCAAGCATTTGTATATGATGGAAAGTATTTCCTCCATTAATTTTTATTACATATGCTCTATTTTCTGAGTTTTGCATTTTTGTTGCTAAACTGCAATATATTAACACCATGTGTCATGAGAGAATATACTTAAAACCAGGTTTATCATAGAAGTATTATATATTTATTGTGGAAGGAAGAGATAGTATAAGCTTGTTTCATCCACTAATGTTCTTATTGTAGCTGTGATATTTTCTTAATCTGATAAAATAATACTTATAGGCAAACATTTCTAATCTATGCACAGATGAAAGTATGATTTATATAATCTTGCCACATAAGAGGTACCCATTAATTACTGAACTAATGAGTATTTTTTGAGATGTCTATAAATGTTGTAGTTGGTGAAAATTTTAGTAAGTTTTATTTCAAGTCTATAAAAATTGTTTATTGATAGGAAAGCTTGTAAATAAACCATGAAATGTTTCCAGTATTAAATTGGGTTTATTTTAAGTCTGAGATGACTTTTTTCTTAAATGCAATGAGTACATATGTACTCATATGTACCTCATATGTAGGCTTTTTTTGTGACAGCTTTGACATGGGGAATTCAAAGTGGATTTTAAAATCTACAGTGTAATGACATATAATAAACATTTTCAGTAAGTATGTTTGATTTAGATGGTCTGTAAATTACTTACATATGTGGCTGGGTTCAGCTACCACCAGGTGGGAGTGATGCTGTGCTTAAATCCAAATGATCACAATGGCTTATGCTTAGATATGGGTTTGCATGTGGTAGAGATAAGCATATTAAAATTGCATATACAAAATCTTCTTTCTAACTAATTGAAGTTAATTTTACTAAATTTATACTTATCAGGTGATACCCATATAATATTTATGATTCCATTTTGTTCTGTCTTGTATTATACAGTGTCAAAAACTCAGGATAACATCCACACAAAAACAAGCAGTTCATTTACTGTAAATGTTAGTTAGTACATTGTCATACTTTTCAAAGTTGAAGTAGCATTTCTAGGTAGATGTTCTATTTCATATGGTTGGTTAATAATGCTTATAGAAGCTCTGTATTTTACCTTACTGTCACCCCTTGCTGGAACATTTATCACTGTTTGAGAACAATTTATTTAGTGTAAAGTTCTAAGGTTCTTGAAACTAGTAATATATCAAAGCTTTCATTTTCTGGGTTCTGAGGGGTTTTCTTTTTTATTTGGACTTATACCAATAGTTCTCAACCTCTTTTCCATTCTAGCATATATCACTAACAATGTTAATTTTTAAAAATACATCTTAAATGTATACAAACAGTGCCGCAGAACTACAGTCTTATTATTTTGTTGAAAGTTCCTTTAAAATGGTGTCAGCTTTCTTAATGAATTATGGCTTTGGGTCTCTAAATCTAATATAAGAAGGTTAGGTGATTGTTCATCACCATTATACTTCATTACTTTTATGTATAGAAAAGCCAATATGAAACAGTTTTTATTAGTCTTTGTTTTGATAAATTAAAATTGGCTAAAGGCTAAGTTAGAAGAGTTTAATGTAAATTCATGATTATGGGTATACTTACAAAATTCTACACTTTAATACTATGAAAACAGGGCAGGGGGCGTGATCTTCTGAGAGACATTCAGTAAAATAGGATGCAGTTTTATTCATTTGTTTTAATTTCAGTGTTAGGGACTTGAAATCTCTTTCAATGAATCAGAAGTGTGTCCTTCTACCATATCCAAAAGCAAGATAATGCTGACGACATAGTTTTATTATCACAACTGGGAATATATTTGATGTTCAGTGGTGATGATCTATAGTTTTCATATTAATTATATTAAAATTAATTTCACTTTGTGAACAATTCCTAAAATCATTATATCTGACAAACCATTCTCTAAAATCCAATCAATTTATATAACTCAAAGTGCCCAAGTTATTAATAGTTATCTAGGGATATAACTTATGGGTAATTTATTCTAATGAGTACATCAAGAAAGCATGCTCAGAATGAGATGGTATATAGAGATTTATGAAGTTTTTTTAATAGCAGTTACAGGGATTGGTAACATCTGCTTTGAAAAATATGCATGTCTAAATTCTATTGTTTTGGTTTCTGGATAGCCAATTGTTTACTTCTCAGGTTTATTTAGAGTTTCTTCTTGAGTAAGATGCTGAATTTGTCAGCAGCAACCCCTGAAGACCTCCTTCATGTGTTCCATGAAAGAACAATTGCATAGGATCTTTATTTTTCAAAACAGGATGCCAACTCTTACATCTTAAATTGATTTTGAAGGCATGTGGATCCACACTCAGTGTAGCATACATTACTGATTGACTTCCCCATTCCTTTCTTCTCATTCTTTCTTTCTGCCAATGTCTCAGTTTGGTTGAATGTTCATCTTCCTAATATCTTTGGGATCAGGGAAGGGGCTACTCCCTTGCTCCAGAGCTTAAATCATGGTTAGTCATGATAGTTTTATTCCTTTATGTAAGGGTTTAGATATGGACATGTGATATCATCTAGACTAAGGAGACTTGAGGAGAAGTAAGCTAGGGGACTTTTTAGATAGGTTTTCTTTGCAAAACATGTAGATGCAAAGGAGGAGCTAGAGATGGAGATTAGACTCTATTCCTACTTCTATACTTTCAAGTTGAGACACACTTGTTTGCCTATTTGCACCAAATGAACAGACTCCAGATCGCTCTTTACCATTCCATTCACTCCTCTCATATTAAAAATTTCACTTGCTGTTTTTTCACTTTTCTGGATGTTAATAGGAATACCTTATATTGGTATGGTCTTTTTCTTTATTAAATTTTATAATGATAAGCACCCTTAACATGATGTTATCTATAGGCACGATTTTGAACAGCAGTGTTTGTCTTCTTGTGATTGGCCTATTTTACTTAGCATAATATTTTCCAGATTCATCCATGTTGTTGCATATTGCAGGATTTCCTTCCTTTTTAATGCTGAATAATATTCCATTGTATGTATATACCACATTTTAAAAATCTATTCATCCATTGGTGGGCATTGCTTCCGTATTTTGGCTCTTGTAAATAGTGCTGCTCCTTATTTCAGTTCTTCTGGATAAATATCCAGGCATGGGATTGCTAAATCACATAGTAATTCTATTTTCAATTTTTTTAGGAATCATCATACTGTTTTCCACAGGGGTTGTACTGCTTTGCATTTCCACCAATAGTATTCAAAGATTCTAATTTCTCCAAAACCTTGCCAACACTTTTCCTTCCTTCCTTCCATCCATCCATCCATCCATCCTAACAATGTGTGAGGTTTTGATTTGCATTACTTTGATGATTGGTGACATCGAGCATATTTTTATATACCTATTAGCTATTTGTGTATCTTCTTTGGAGAAATGTCTATTCAATATTAGTCCATTTTTAATTGGATTTTTATTTTTTCTTTTTGCTATTGAGTTGTAGGAGTCCCTCATATATTTTGGAAATTAACCCCTTATCAGATATATGGCTTATAAATACTTTCTCCCATCTCATAGGTTGCCTTTTCACTGTGTTATTTACTTTGCCGTGCAGAGTGTTTTTAGTTTCATGTAATCCCACTTGTCTATTTTTGCGTTTGTTGCCTGTGCTTTTGGTCACATCCACAAATCATTCCACGACCAGTGTCAAGGAGCTTTCCCCCTTTGTGTTCTTCTAGGAGTTTTACAGTTTCTGGTCTTATGTTTAAGTCTTTAATCCATTTTGAGTTGATTTTTATGTACTATGTAAGATTAGGGTCCAATTTCATTCTTTTGCATTTGTGTATCCAGTTTTCCCTACATCTGTTGAAGAGATCGTCAATTCTTCATTTTGTATTCTTGGCACCATTGTCAAAGATCAGTTGATCGCTTATGCATGGATTTATTTCTGGGCTCTCTATTCTGTTCCATTGGTTTATATGTCTGTCTTTTCGCCCATACCATACTGTTTAATTACTATAGCTTTGTAATATATATTGAAATCAGGAAGTATGATGACTCCAGCTATGTTCTTTCTTAGGATTGTTTTGGCTATTTAAGGTCTTTTGTGATTTCATATGAATTTTAGAATTTTTTTCTATTTCTGTTAAAAAATGCCATTGGGAATTTGATAGAGATTGCATTGAATCTGTAGTTTGTCTTGAATAGTAGGGAAATTTTAACAATGTTATGTCTTCCAATTTATGAACATGAGATGTGTTTCCATTTGTTTGTGTCTTCTTTAGTTTTCTTTCATTAATGTTTTGTAGTTTTCAATGTGTAGGTCTTTCAACTTCTTAGGTAAGTTTATTTGTAGTGTTCTTTTGATACTATTACAAATGGGATTGTTTTCCTAGTATCATTTTGATATAGCTTGTTATTGGCGTATAGAAATTAAACTGATTTTTGTATGTTGATTTTGTTTCTTGAAACTTTACTGAATTGGTTTATTTGCTCTAACAGTTTTTCTGGTGGAGTCTTCAGGGGTTTTTATATATTAAATCATTGTCATCTGCAAACAAGGACAATTTTACTTCTTCCTTTTTGATTTGAATGGCTTTTATTTTTTTTCTTACCAAATCGCTTTGGCTAGGTAGGATTTCCAGTACTATGTTGAATAAAAGTGTTAAGAAGGGGCATATTTGTCTTGTTCTTAATCTTAGTGGAAAAACTTTTAGTCTTTCACCACTGAGTATGATGTTAGCTGTGGGTTTTTCATATATGGCCTTTATTATTGAGAGATTTCCTTCTGTTTCTAATTTATTAATATTAAAGTGTTTTTATCATGAAAAAGTGTTACATTTGGTCATGCTTTTTCTGCATCAATTGAAATGATCATGTGGTCGTTTTCATTCCATTAATACGGTATATTACATTGATTTTTGTATGTTAAACCACACTTGTATTCCAGGGATAAATCCCACTTGGTCATAATGCATGATCCTTTTAATATGCAGCTGAATTTGGTTGTTAGTATATTATTGAGGATTTTTAAATCTATATTTACAAGAGATATCGGCTTGTAGTTTTCTTGTAGTTTTCTTTTGCTTTGGTATCACGTTAATTCTGGCCTTAGTAAGTGTTGTCTGTGGCCATACCATCCTGAACACACCTGATCTCGTCTGATCTTGAAAGCTAAGCAGGATTGGGCATGGTTAATATTTGGATGGGAGTAAGTGTTTTCTCTGCTTCAGGTTTTGGGAAGAGTTTGAGAAGAATTGATGTTTATTCTTCTTTAAATGTTTAGTCAAGCTGGGCGCTTAGCACATACCTGTAGTCCCAGCTGTGTGTGAGCCTGAGGTGGGAAGATTGCTTGAGCCCAGAAGTTAAAGACTGGCCTGGGCAGCACAGTGAGACCTTGTCTCTTGAAAAATAAATAAATAAAATGTTTGGGTGAATTTACCAGTGAAACCATCTGGTCCTGGGCTTTTCTTTGTTGGAGTTTCCTGCTTTCTTTTATGTTAATCAAATATTTTTGTATATTCTATTTTATTTCATCTATGGATGTTTTAACTATATGCTTGTATTATTTTTCTAGGAATTCCACTAGAGATTACAACATACATCTTTAATTTAGCACAATCTACTTAGTGTTGAATTACTTCAAGTGAACTATTAGCTGCTTTGAAGTCATTGTCTGCTAAATCCAACATATTAGCCCAGTTGGAGTCAGTTTCTATCGACTATCTTGTTTTTTCTTTTCATGAGGACGGATCGTATTTTACTTTTTCCTTGCAAATGAAGTAAATTTTGGTTGAAAACTAGACATTATGGATAGTACATTTTAGTGATTCTAGATTCCATTATGTTTTCTGAGGATCCTTTTGTTGTTTCTGTTGTTCTAGCCTGCAGAACAAGTTTAACTTGCCTAGTCTCAAACAGTGCGTTCTTTCACTGCATTGTGTAGTTGCTGTCTTTGCTTAGTTTCTTCATCTTACAGCTGCTGCTTTTGTAGCCTGGTGTCCTGTGGTTCTCCATGTACCTCTGTAGTTAGCTATGACCAAGGATTTTGGCAAAGCTGATACTAAGATTATGGTCCTCACCTCTTTTTCCAACTTGCAGTTTCCTCCCTAACTTTTCAATTGTGCTGCCAGCTGTGAGCTTGGTCCTCTGACACCTAAAGTTAGTAAGTCCCTAGCTTTCCGCTGCTTGAGGAGTATAGTGAATGTTGTTAGTCTGAAAAAGCAGCAAACTCACCTATCTTATAAATCTTTTAAGGGTGGACTCCCCTCTGACTTTTACTTACTTTTCTTCTCCAAAGTCCCTTGGATGTCCCCTGTGCATGTGTATTTTAATGGTAAGCCAGGGATTTGAGTCTTGTTCCTTCTGCGGCTCAGCTGCTTTTAGGATTTCTCCTGTAAATTTATAGGTACTCTGCCTGTCCCGATTCCTGTCCTCTGCCAGCTCCAGACTGTAAGCCTGTATTTTCCTTCTCTAAGATCTGTGGGAATTGGAATGGAGGTGGTGGGGGGAGTTGTGGTGGTGAATGCCCTCAGGCAAAAATGGCTAAACTTAAAGTTCTAATGCATTGCAATTTCTGTAATTCAAAAGTAAATCTTCATTTGGTATATTCTGCCTTTGGTTATTTCATTGCCTTCAAACACAGTCATATGTCGTTTAAAGATGGGTATACGTTCTGAGAAATTCATCATTAGGTGATTTGCCTTTGTGTGAACTTCATAGTGTACTTACACAAACCTAGTTGGTATAGCGTACTACATACCTAGGCCATATGGAACATATTACTCCCAGGCTGCAGACCTATACAGCATGTCACTGCGCTGAATACTGTAGGCAGTTGTAACACCGTGTATTTGTGTATCTAAACATACCTAAACATAGAAAAGGTAAGGAGTTGCACTAAGGTTACCATGGCCATGACATCATAGATGAAAGGAAATTTTCAGCTCCATTATAATCTTATGGCACCACTGTTATTGACCAAAATATCATTATGTGGTGCATGACTTAGAGTGTGTTTTAAAAATTATTTAGATTTAGAACTTATCTGTAGGAAACTATGCCTGACCAATTCACTCTGTCATTAGTGGAAGCTAGACTAGATTCATTTGTATTTTCCTATTTCTCATGTGTACACAAGATTGTGAAATTGAATAAGCATTGTAAATTTGAATCACCTTGATAACAATCTGTGTAGCATTACTTTTAGTTTTAAAATTAGTGGTAATGTTAAATGTAGATTAAAATTTTATGTATAGAAAATCTTTGTATTCCTGAAGAATGAGTGAGTATAAGAATATTGCCAAATAATTTCATCTTTATTTTGATTTTGGGGTCCACTGCTATTAAAAATTGCTACTTTATTTTGAAAAAATGACATGTTTTATAGAAATTTTTAGTTAAAGGCTGAAATTAGTTTCATACGGTCACTTTTCTAGCCATTTAACAAACTATTTTCAAAGGCAAATCTTTTCCTTACTTAGAAGAGGATCAGAAAAACTATGACCATAGAAGTTATCTTTTCTCTTTGCCAAAACTAATTTGAAGCAGCACCACCTTTTTCATAGTCTTTCAGTATATTTAATATGCGGATCCTCAAGAGATTTTGGATGTTGTGTGTCTTGTACTCATGGGTCTTGTTACAATTTTAACAAATTTGTTCTTGTTTCTGTGATATGAAATAGTGGTGTACTTTCCAGAAGATGTCATAAAGGCCTATGTGTCTTCCAATATGACTTTAGCCGTGTAGGAAAATTATTTAAGGGTAAAGATTTGTAGGATGTAGAGGCAGTGAAGCAAGGAGAGAGGAGGCTAAAAGTAGAAATAAGTGCTATTTTACAGTGAGAAATTTAATTCATTCAGCCTTGAGTGAGTTATGTTCAGATATTTAGATATTCTTTGATTTAAAGAGAATGAAGGATTTAAGTGTGACACTAAAAAAAAAAACCAGAATTAAGGATCTAGTGATAATAGCTATTCAAATTGATAGATTCAATTGATAGTGTTAGTATTTAATGATATAATTGCTCAGCATTTTGAACTTAGAGTGCTTTCCATCCTAAAAATTTTTGAGGCTAAAGGATAGAGTCTTACTCTGTTTTGTGCTGCTATAACAGAATACCAAAACTGAGTAATGTATAATGAATAGAAAATTATTCTGTCATAGTTCTGGAGGCTGGGAGGTCCTAGACCTAGATTAAGGTGCTGGCATCTGATGAAGGCTTTCATGCTGTGTCCTCACATGACAGAAGGGCAAAAGAGACAAACTCTGTGTCCTTACATGGCAGAAAAGCAGAGTCCTCATGACCTAAACATCTCCCAAAAGGTCCTACCTCTCAACACCGTCGCTTTGGGGATTAAGTTTTCACCATATGAATTTTGGGGGATACATTTAGACCATAGCAGATAGTGACCTGCGCTGTGGCATTTTTCCTGACTTCAAAGCTGTGCAGTTCAACAAGTATGGTATGATAGGCTGAATAAGGGCCCCCTAAAGATGGTCACTTTCTAATCTTGGAACCTATGAATATGTTACCTTACATTGCAAGAGGGACTTTGCAGTGATTAAAGTTATGGGCTTTGAGATGGGGGAGACTATTCTGGATTTGAAAGAGGAAGACCAATGGGTCAGACAATGGAAGAAGAGACAGGAGATATTGGAAGCATGATCTGCCATTGGTGGCTTTGAAGATGAAGGAAAGAGGTCATGGGCCAAGGTACGCTGATGTACTCTAGAAACTGAGAACTGCCCCTGGCTGGCAGCTAGTAAGGAAATGGGGACGTCAGTCATAAGGAACTGAATTCTGGCCACAACCTGAGCAGAGTTGAGCAAGGAAGCAAATTCTTCCATAGAGCCTCCAGAAAGGAACACAGCCATGCCAACACCTTGATTTTAGCCCATTGAGACCTGTTTAAGACTTCTAACATCCAGAACTATAAGATAATAAATTTGTGTATTATAAGCCTCTAGTTTCTGGTAATTTGTTTAGTAGGAATAAGAAACCATTCATGAAGCACATATGCTATACCAGCTACCTAGAAAGAGGATTATTTATTTTGGGGGAAAGAAAATGACTGATTTTGAAGTTCTTACCCAGAAAGACATTAGAGTTAAAACAAAGCAAAATAAACTACACACCCATACCCATACCCACACACATAGAACCCACGGTTTTTAAATATGTCCTACCTCTCCTCATGTAAGAAGAAAGTGCCGGAGTTATCTGACTTTTTACTGGCAGGAACTACATATTTTTTTATAGATAGATATGGAACATTAACTGATGATTCAAAAGTAAATAGCTGTAATGGGATACTGCTTATGAAATATCCTGTATACTCTACTGGTATCATGGCTAGTGATAAATTTCCCCCCTCCCCATTGCTCTTAAAACAGCAAATAATGGCCTTAGGCCACATTAAAGATTTGTACAAGTAAATAATTTGGGAGTTGAAGAAAACTACTTTTTATTCTAATCATAAAGATTTACATATTCAATTCTGTGCTTATCAGTGTTTTAAAACCCATCTTCTTTGTGTGCCTATCTGTTTATGTGACTGTTTGGTTTAGAATTATGTAGACTAATAAAGTTCATTCTTGGTCTTTGGGACATATAGGATATTATCCCAGATCTGGTTATAGGTATAGGGTAGGTCTAGTTATGAGCCATATTTACTTAATTTCTAACAGGTAGAAGTATATATTTAGTCAAGATTTTAGTATGGTGAGCAGTAAATTTTCCATGGAGTTTTCTATTAAGGCTAGTAGTTCAAAATCATGTTTATTTCACACTGTGTTCTGAGGAATCCTTGTGATATAGATGAAGGGAATGGTGAGCTGTTTAATGCTAATTTTGCTCCATTGAAGAATAGCTTGTTTTTATCTTGTTTATAATTTGGGGTTGGTAAATTATTTTTTTGAAAAAGAAAAAGTTCTATTACTAAAAGAAGTTTGAAAATGGAAGTCATGTTGTTTCTTGGGAGATGTAGTAGAACATTGAGCAGCTGCAGGATCTAAGCCTTCACTTGGGAAGAGACTTGAGGAAGAATTGCATATTGGGAAAAAGTGGAGAATATGAAAGGCTCAAATATGTATCAGCAGTCTAAGTGGAGTAAGAGAGTTAGTGATATAAAATGATGTCTTATTGGGATGTACTCTATGGTAACCTACATCTTTCAGCTTGATCCAGTTACTCTTCAGGGATGGAAGGGTACCCAGGATGTTGATCCCTTCTTTGGAAGATAAAGGGGAGAAGTAACCTTTGCTTGGTCTTTTCCATAAATACCAAGCTGTGGTAATTGTGAAGACGGGGTTAGAGAATAGGGAGAAGGTATTTCGTTTGTATGATGTTGTTTTTTGATAAGATTTAGGGATACTTAGGAATAGTCACCTAATTTATTGATGTAGAGTTTATCCACCTGAAACTAAGTATGAAATTGATATTTTAAAGTGAGTTAAATGGTAGCAATGAAAATAAAAACTAGAAAGGAGTGGTTATGAAGATTTCTACTGAGGGTAAATGACTTTGAATAAATCTTCTTGAGTAGGTATCTAGAAGCTAGATATTTTAACATAACAACCAGAACAACACTGTATTCATAAACTATTTTTTCATTAAAGTAATATTCACTTTACTAACACTTTAGAGACTTCAAAACATCATAAAATTATACCATAAACTATTATCATCATTTCTGCTATGTAATTTGTTATTAAGAGACAGGAAAGCATAGGTTTTGAAACCATCTAGACCTTGTCTTAAATTCCATTTACATTCCTCTGTGAATTTCAACAAGTTAACTTCTCAGGTTTCAAAGGATTGTTGGGTAGATTTAATGAGACAGAGTTTATAGATTGGCTTTGACCTTACCCAGCATATACTAGGTCCCCAAAATATTCCTTTCTTCCTCTCCTCCTTTCTTTAGAAATAGAACTAAAGAACAAATTTATGTGATATTTTGATGGTCACACTGGGCATACATCATAATCTGTGGTTGTGAGTTCTACGTCTGTGTGCTCAAAAATGCTATTTTTTTCCCGCAAAATTGCATCATGTAATGCTTTTCTTGAAAAAAAAATAGGTGGTATTTTTGTGCACACACTTCTCATGCATTTGTTTTTCTGGGAGTAAAATATTTAAGTATTACCGTAAATATTTTCAAGTTAAAGGTGGAAGAGTAAGAAAAGTGAAAGAAAATCAAGTCTTTAAAATTCCTACTGAGTCAAGAAATCAGCAATTCCTTCTTTTATAATTCATTCCTTTTTAAAATAATTACCTTACATAATTGAATTGAAAATGCATTTGTTAATTGTTTTTTAAATAAAATTTCAGAATAATAATGATAAAAGTTTCCATTGATCACTGTGTGGAGAGTACTTTGCTAAACATTGTTTACATTTTATCTCACTGAAGCTTCACAGCAACCTGAGAGGTAGATGTTATTTTACAGTTGGGCAAACAGAGTCTAGAATGAGATTAAGTAGCATTCCCAGGATTACACAGGTAGTAGGAAGAGGACTTGGACTTGGATTTCTTTCTTTTATTGCTGCTGCTGCTGCTGCTTAGACTGGGTCTTGCTTTGTTGCCCAGACTAGGTTGTTCTTGAACTCCTGGCCTCAAGGGAGCCTCCCACCTCAGCCTGTCTTTTTTTCTTTTTAAAAAAATCTCTTGGTCACTTATTTGCTATGTTGCAAAGTAGTAGTTGAATTTATAAGCACTTAATGTTTTTGATCTGACTGGGAGGTTCTTTTCTTTGGGGGTTATTCATTTATAAGGAATTCTTACGTTAGATACTTGAAATGTATAGGTATTCTCAAGTATTTGAGGTTATAATGTGAGCTTTCTTCCTCACTAAACAGATTTTTTTTTTTTTGCTTTTAATAATAAGTAATTTGTTTTCTTGGATTTTCACTTTTATTGCCTTAACTTATACTCTGGTGGAGATGGTAATGAGGACCAAAGTTCTATGAGACAAAAGTATATGTGAATTTAGGACCCTCATAAATTTGGGTAGGGCTATAACAATACTATTGGTCAGTTGAAGCTGAATGACCTGTACAACTTTTTTTTTTTTTTTTTTAATTCAGTGTATGGTGCCGCCTCCATGACGATGCATGCATATTTCTTTTGAACCATCATTTATCTCAGCTAAGATATGAGATTGATTTGGGATTTAAATGTGTTCATTTTGAGTATTCCCAGAAAATAAGAATATGTCTAAGTCAAGAGTTTGTATTTTGCTTCTGGTTATTTAAATTTAGTCTAGAGAACATTTAAGGACATTAAACAGGCATCATTTAAATAGTCTCTACAGCTTTAACATTTTATTGAAGTATTAAAACACACACTGTAAATGTATAGCTTAATGAATTTTTACCCCTATAGTTTTGATAGCTTGGCCTAATTACAAATACAAGAAAACAGAGGAAAACTTGAACATTCCAAAGGTTGGAAAAAGTCATAATTAATGTATTAATGTAGTTGCCTAGGTTTTTTGAAATGGAAAACAGCATATTTCATATATTTAACATTTTAACTTTGGGGAAATAACATTGTTTTGTAAGCCAGAGAGAAATTAGAAATTAGAAAAATGCTGTCTATTATTCTTTTGGATTAAAATAAACAAAAAAGATCTGTTTTCATCTTTTTTAATCTCTTCCAAAAATGGCAGAGGAAGGAGTATTTTGTAAAGTATGCTCTTAAATAAACGATAACATAAAACTAAAGAGACACAAGACCTGGATATTAACAAATTAGTCTCAATCTGGACAGTACCTTTGTCTTTTCTAAATGTCTTTTCTAAATATTGTATCCAGGTGACCAATTAATTTGACCAGGCTCAATTTTCCTTGTATATTTTTCATTCAATAACATAATTTTACACTTATGTTTAGTAACTATTAGTATGGTCCTAAATGCTGGTGAGAAGGAGTTTTTATAAGGCCTGCCATGTGCCGTATCTTTTAATTTTTTTTAATAAATAGGTTCAGAATAAGCAGCTCAATTTTGTGTTAGTTTTAAAATTAAATAACTATGATAAGCCTTTTTAATTTGTAAAATTATATTATGTTCATTGTGAAAACTAGAAAATTGAGGCATATGTTAATTTCTAAATACTAGAAAATATAGGTATCACTTAGAGATTCATTATCAGCATTTTGCGAAACTAACCTCCTGTTTGCCTATACTTTATGATACTTATTCATGTTGTTTCATACCTAACATTACAGCATGAACATAGTTCTATGTTAAAAAACAAATTCATGTCATCATCTTAATGGTCGGATAATATTTAGTTGAAAACTATCCAATACTTTGTGTAAATATTCTATCATTGTTAACTATTTTCGTTATGTATATATTCCTACTGGTATAAGAAGTGTTTTGATGAACATGCATCATTGCACAATTGTTTCCTTATGATAAATTTTATAGGTTGAATTTCTTGGTCAAAGATCATGCTTAAGGTTTTACTTATTAATATTACAGAATGAAATATATTTTCTGTAGTAATATGAAAGAGAATACCCATAGCTTTGTCTAAATTAGTAGTCATTAACATTTAAAAATTATTTGCGAATCACATGTGAAAATTAGTATATTTGTTTTTAAATTTATTCTAATCTGAGCTGGGCGCGGTGGCTCACACCTGTAATCCTACCACTCTGGGAGGTTGAGGTAGGAGGATCACTTGCCGTCAGGGGTTCGAGACCAGCCTGAGCAAGAGCGAGACCCTGTCTCTACAAAAAATAGAAAAATTGGCTGGGCGTGGTTGTGTGTGCCTGTAGTATCAGCTACTTAGGAAGTGAAGGCAGGAGGAATCACTTGAGCCCAAGAGTTTGAGGTTGCAGTAAGCAACGATGATGCCACTGTACTCTAGCCAGGAGACAGAGTGAGACCTTGTCTCAAAAAAATTAATTAATTCTTATTTGTTTTTGCTGTCTGTGGTGGAACAGTTTTGTTTGTCATTTGGTTTTCATTGGTAAGTGACCTGTTTGTGTTGTTTGCCCATTTTCCTTTTGGCATGGTGGTTTGTAACTATTGTTTACATAATAGAAGTGCATTTGATTTACTTTAGTAGACTGTAAATATGTTTCCCAGCTTATTCTTTGATTTTTTTAATATCTAATTTTTATAGTTCTAAGTTTTATAGTCATTCTTGTTAATCTTTTACTTAATAATGGATTAGTTTGGTTCCTCACCACAATGTTACAAAAGTATTCTTCAAATAATTTTATGGTTTTGTCCATCTGTAATTTATTTTGATATAACTTATGCACATAGCAACCACATCTCACAACTGTAGGCAGTACCATTAATTGTTATGTAGACTATAATGTGAACTGTGCTTCCTGGAGTTGTGCAACTCACTGACCCTGGGAATCGGTAAGCATTTAACTCTGTTTTTCCATTATTTAGTTATTTTCCCAACCCTATTTAATAAATAATCCATCACTTCACCACAGGTTTGAAATATCCCATCATTTCATAATACATTCTTACATTTGCTTGAGTCTTTTATGAACTTTCTGTTGTATTTCAGTTTGTCTACTAATTTTCCTTTTCTAAATCTTGGGATTAAAATTTTTGCTGTTGCATTTTAGTTATTTTTTACTTACTACTATTTATAGCTAGATTTTTCCAGTGTTTTCTTTTTTATAATCTTCAATAAGAAAATAAATTGGACATATGCATTTTCCATTGGCATTTTTTTCAAGACTGTGTCTTTGGGTCACTTGTAAGGTTTATCTAATTCTACATTTGAAAAATATGAAGACATTACTGCAATATTTGTCTTTGAATTATTTTCTATTAAATATTTTGTTGTATTTTAATCTCAGTGAAAAGTATCTGATTGAAGACCTGTGATCAGGAGGTTAAAATAAACTGAAATGGACTTTAGGAAGAGGAAAATGGAAGTTGTGAAAGATTACTAGCCTCTGATTTGGTTTCTTGACCTCACAGTGATCTAGGTATAGGTATTGAGGGACCTAAACTATGATGATAGAAAGTAAAAATATGTTTTTTAGATACCCTTACCTACTGTTAAATCTGGAAAGACTTTCAGTGGACTATGGGATTAAATTATAATTTTTTTTTCCTGACAAACAAGATTATAACTTACTTTCCAGCTTTATCTGTCACATTCATAGAGTGTATACCAGCCAAACTGAATTGTTCCCTGCTCTGGAGACTTTGTTTTCTTGCTTCTGTGACATTGCCCAAACTTGTGTCTCTGCCTAATATGATATTCTTGCCCTCATGCTGTCTGCCAGTCTCATCTCTCATTCAAAGTTCATTTCAAATGTCATTTCCTTTCTACAGCTTTTCCAGGTATGTGCTCCTTTTCTTTTGAGCACCATTGCTCTTTGTTTATACTCTTATTATATTTTGCCTTGTGATATTGATGTTGGCATATTTATCTTTACTGCTTTTATAAGCAAATACAATCCAAACGTTTTATGAAATGTTCAAATTTGGCATAAGTGAGGGCAAGTGCTGTCATAATGGACATTTAAAAGTGCTTTTATAATTTTTTTAAGTGCTTACCAGATAACAGACTTATATACTATAGTAACTAGGATTTATGATTACTGTGGTTGGACAATTTAGTCTGGGTGTTTTGTGAATCCACCTCCTAGATCCTGTGACATATGTTGTTCATTAAGTTTTTAGAAACATTTATTCAATTTGAGAGGTTAGCTATGCTGTAAAGCCAGTAAGTATATTTGTTTATGAATGGTACTGATAGAAGAATACTGTATTTAAAAGTAGCAACTTTTGTGCTGGGAGGATGAGGCAGTGGAGAGGACGTGGAAGCTCCACGCACCTCCCCCTTACGTTGCCTTATGCACCTCTTCCATTTGGCTGTTTCTGACTTATAACCTTTATATAATAATAAAGCAGCATATGTTAAAAATAACTTCTCGTATCTTATTTCCTGTATTTAACAAGTGATAAAATATTCGTATGATATATTTTATCATGTAGTTCAGAAAACAGCTCTTGTATCTGTTCTGACTGTATATTTGAATCATCAATAGGAAGATATATTAATGAGAATCAGAAATTTCAGGCAACGTAGATTTTCTTTTTTCTATTTTTTTTTTTAAATTTCAGAGCATTATAGGGGTACATTTGTTTTGGTTGAATGGATTGCTTTTGTACTGCTTGAATCAAAGTTATAAGTGTGCTCATCACCCAGATAGTGTACATTGTACCTGTTAGGTATAACTACACCCATCCCCTCCCTCCTCCTCTCTCCTTCTCTAATTCCATTGAATTTTACTTCCATCTGTGCATATGAGTGCTGATTGGTTAGTTCCAATTTAATAGTATATGTGGTGTTTGTTTTTCCATTCTTGCGATACTTCATTTAGGAGAATGGTCTCTAGTTTCATCCAGATCGTTACAAAAAGTATTAATTCATCATTTTTTTCTATGACTGAGTAGTACTCCATGGTATACATATACCCCATTTTATTTATCCACTTGTGAGTTGATGGGCACTTGGGTTGATTCCACATCTTTACAATTATGAATTGTGCTGCAATAAACATTCGAGTGCAAGTGACTTTTTGATAAAATAACTTTTTTTCCAGTAGTGGGATTGCTGGATCAAATGGTAGGTATACTTTTAGTTCTTTGAAGAATTTCCATACTGTTTTCCATAGAAATTGTACTAGTTTTCAGTCTCTCAAGAATGTGTAAGTGTTCCTTTCTCTCCGTGTCTACACCAGCATCTGTTGTTTTGGGACTTTTTGATAAAGGCCATTCTCATTGTGGTCAGGAGATATCTCATTGTGGTTTGGATTTGCATTTCCTTGGTGATTAGTGATATTGAGCATTTTCTCATATGTTTATTGGCCATTAGTCTATTTTCTTTTGAAAAGCTTCTGTTCATGTTTTTTACCCACTTTTAAATGGGGTTGTTTGATTTTTTTTCCTTGCTGATTTGCTTCAGTTCTTTGTAGATTCTGGTTATTAGCCCTTTATCAGATATATAGCATGCAGATATTCTCTCCCATTCTGTAGGTTGTCTATTCACTCTGTTGATTGTCTCCATGGCTGTACAGAAGCTTTATAATTTACTCAAATCCCGTTTATTAATTTTTGTTGTTGTTGTGATTGCCCTTGGGGTCTTCTTCAGAAATTCTTTGCCTAGGCTGATATCTAGAAGAGATTTTCCAACATTTTCTTCTGGAATTCTTACAGTTTCATGTCTTAGGTTTAAGTATGTTACCTATCCTGAATTAGCTTTTGTGAGTAGTGAGAGATTTTGATCCTGTTTCAATCTTCTACATGTGGCTATCCAATTTTCCCAGCATCATTTATTGATGGGGATTCTTTTCCCCAGTATATGATATTGTCTGCTTTGTCAAAAATCAGATGGCTATATGTGGATGGTTTTATATCTGTTTCTCTGTTCTGGTCCATTCGTCTATGTCTCTGTTCTTGTGCCAGTACCATGCTGTTTTGGTTACAGCCTTGTTGTATAGCTTAAAATCTGGCAAAGTGATGCCTCCAGATTTGTTCCTTTTGCTCAAGATTACTTTGGCTGTTGGGGCTCTTTTCTGGTTCCAAATGAAGTGTAGAATTATTTTTTCTAGATCTACGAAAAATAACATTAGTATTTTGATGGGGACTGCATTGAATCTGTAAATCACTTAAGGTAGTATGGATATTTTAACAATGTTGATTCTGCTGATCCATGAGCATATGTTTTTCCATTTGTTGACATCATCTGTAATTTCCTTCCTCAATGATTTGTAGTTCTCTTTTTAGGGGTTGTTCACCTCCTTGGTTAAATATATTCTTAGGTATTTTATTTTCTTAGTAGCTATTTTGAAAGGTGTTGAGTCTTTTATTTGATTCTCAGCTTGACTATTGATGATGTATAGGAATGCTGCTGATTTGTGTACATTGATTTTCTAACCTGAGACTTTGCTGAATTTATTTATCAATTCCAGGAGTCTCTTGGTGGAATCTTTGGGGTTTTATAGATATAAGATAAAAGATCATATCATCAGCAAAGAGCGATAGTTTGACATCTTCTTTCCCCATTCGGATACCCTTAATTTCCTTCTCTTGCCTGATTGCTCTGGCTGGGACTTCTATCCAGCACTATGTAGAATAGAAGTGGTAACAGTGGGCATTCTTGTCTTGTTCCATTTCTAAATGGGAATGCTTTCAACTTTTCCCTATTCAGTGTGATGTTGGCTGTGGGTTTGTCATATATGGCTTTTATAATTTTGAGATGTGTTCCATCTATGCCTATTTTGTTAAGAATTTTTATTACAAAAGGATGCTGAATTTTGTTGAATGCTTTTTCAGCATCTATTGAGATGATCAGATGATCTTTGTTTTTGCTTCTGTTTATGTGGTGAATCATATTTATGGGTTTATGTATGTTGATCTTTCCTTGTATCCCTGGGATGAAGTTAACATGGTTGTGGTAGATTATTGGTTTTTTTCTTTTTTTTTTTTTTTGATGTGCTGCTGAATTTGGTTTACCAGAATTTTTTCATCTGTATTCATAAGGGATATTAGTCTATAGTTTTATTTTTTGTTGTTGTTATGTCCTTTCCTGGCTTTGGTATCAGGGTGATACTGGCTTCATATAATGAGTTACGGAGGATTCCTTCTCTCTTGGTGTTATGAAATAATTTCTGCAATATGGGTACCAATTTTTCTTTGTAGGTCTGATAAAATTCAACTGTAAAACCATCTCGTCTGGGAGTTTTTTTGTTAGAAGACTTTATTTCTGCTTCAATTTTGTTGGTTATTGGTGTGTTCAGTTCTATTTCTTCTAGATTCCTGTGTATTTCCAGGAATTTGTCCATTTCCTTAATGTTTTCAAGTTTATGTGCATAGAGGTTTTTATAGTAGACACAGATGACATGTTGTATGTCTGTGGAATCAGTTGTAATATTTTCTTTTTCATTTCTCATTTAGCTTATTTGGGTCTTTTCTATTTTTGGTTAATCTAGTGAGAGGTCTATCAGTTTTGTCAGCCTGTGTTTCTTGAATGGAGAATTCAAACTGTTCTTATTTATTGAAAGAATTGATAAGTGGGATACCTTTCTGCTTCTCCTGCTGGGTAGAACCCTATTGCTTTGTTTTACCTCTTGAGCCATTGTTTTATAGGGGCTCTGAGCTTTAGCTTTAGGTTGATTTTATACTGGTGGGTGACTGTTATGCTAATCGATGTACAATGCGGATCTGAGTACTCCTGCAGGGCCGATCGGTCTTGACACATTCCTTCAGTATTTGTTTGTCTGAAAAACTATTTATTTCTCTCTCATATAAGAAGCTTGGTTTTGCAGGATACAAAATTCTAGGCTGGCCACTGTTCTGTTTAAGAAAACTGAGTATGGATCCTTGATCCCTTCTGTCTTATGAGGTCTCAATCGAAAAGTCTGCAGTTAGCCTGATGGGTTTTCCTATGTAAGTTACCTGATATTTTCACCTTATGGCTCACAGGAGGTCCTCCTTCTTGTTAACTTTGGCCAGTCTGATGTATATATGTTGTAGTATTGCCTCTTTGCGATCAATCTCCCTGGCGTTCATTGAGCTTCTTGTACCAGGATATCTAAATTTTTAGGAAGACTGGGGAAATTTTCCTCAATTATTCTCTGAAATAGATTTTCCAACACTGTATGTTTTCTTCTTCAACCTCAGGGATGCATATGATTCTTATGTTAGGCCTCTTTACATAATCCCATAATTCTTCTAGCCTTTGTTCATTTATCTTATTTCTCTGTTCTTTCTCTGATGGACTTGTTTTACCGTGTTTCCCCAAAAATAAGACAGGGTCTTATATTTATTTTTCCTCAAGAAGACACCCTAGGGCTTATTTTCAGGGGATGTGTTATTTTTTTTAAGTACGGTACAACAATCTACATTTATTCAAATATAGTTACATTGTCGTCTTCTGGAACATCATTATAACTCTCCAAACCCTGAATTCCATCCTGAATTTCTTGCGACTCTATTTCCTTTAGAACCATTGGCCCCAATCTCTCATGTCGAGCAATAGAGCTCTCATTAAATGAGCAGCTCTTATCCATTTAACGTGCTTGGAGTGCATTGATAACAACACTGTCAGTGATTTTATCCCATGAATTCTTCACCCAAATCACGACCTCTTGCAGACTAGGCTTCACAAAGTTTCCACGCTGATTTCTTCTCATTCTATTTTCAATGTAGTCATTAATTTCCATGCGCAAATGGTCTTGGAATGGCTTGTTTATTGCAATATCAAGAGTCTGCAGATAGGCAGTCATTCCTGCAGGAATCATTATTTTATCTATCCCCTGGTGTTTGTGGGGGGTGAGAGAGGCTCACAGTGCTGAATAAAATGGCAGCCACAGTTTTCCTTCTTCCCCTTGGGGACCCACAATACCTAGAGCGGAGTGTCCCGCTCCTCACTTCACTGAGGAGACTTTCCCCTCAAAGCCTCAGCTTGCAGCATGCACAGGATGGCCGGGACCTGACAGGGGGAGTCCATCTTGTTGGTGGGGCTGCCGCACCTTTCCGGTCACCTCTGTGATAGTAGCTGTCACGATGGGGCAGATCAGAAGGGCTGCTCGTCTTCTTTACCACTCCACGACGAAATGCATGGGTTGTGCACATTCGCTGCGTAGCCACACCCATCACTAGGTCTTATTTTCGGGGTAGGGCTTGCGCAAATGCTTAGAAATCCTCCTAGGGCTTATTTTATGGGTAGGTCTTATTTTTTGGGAAACACGGTATTTGAAGGTATAGTCTTGAAGCTCTGAGATTCTTCTGCCTGGTCTAGTCTTTTCTTAAAACTTTCCACTGTGTTTTGTATTTCCTTGAATGAAATTTTCATTTCCAGAAGTTCTATTTGATTTTTTTTCTTAATAATTTGAATTTTTTAGTGAATTTTTCATTCATATCCTGTATTCTTTTTGTGGTTTCTTTGTGTTGGTTTTCCATTTTCTCTTATATTTCCTTGATCTTCCCTATAATCCATATTTGAAATTCTTCATATGTCATTTCAATGTTTTCGTTTTGGTTGGTATCCATTGGTAAAGAGTTGTTATTTTCTTTTGGGGTTGTCCTTTCACACTGAGTTTTCATGCTTCTGAAGTTCTTTTGCTGATTCCTTCTCATCTGTCCTCTCAATCTAGTCCTGGGGATAATAGGCCTGGCTTGCAGGCCTGTCCCCAGATCCCCGAAGATCAATCCCAGACCGTGCTAGGGAGAAGAGTGCTAGTCCTGAGTTTCCTAGGGGGTGTTCAGGGAGGTTTGATGATCCTCTCCAGTTGCCTCTGTCCTGCTGTCTTCACCTCTTCTTAGTAGTGTGAATTGTATTGGGTACTCCCACTTAATCTCTGAGATTGCAGGTGGTATTTGTGAATACAGATCATCCACATCCTAGTTCCTTGAGTTGGAAGACACTATGAATGAGTTAGAGTTGTTTTCCCTCTCATTGGTTGATGTTTGTGTGAAAGAACCAGCTGCGGAGATGTTCTTTTGTGCCTGTGGTAGGCTCTGGTCCCCCGGGGTGGAGTACTTGAGTGCCCCAAGCTTTAGGAAGGACCCTGTAGCTACCAGTGGGTTGCTTGATCTCTGCCACCACTGAGGTGGGGGGAGGAGTAAGGCAGTTCGTGGCTAGGTTGAGGGAGTTGGAAAGGCTTTGCAAAGCCACTGCAGGGCTCAGAATTTGCTTTTCTGGCCATTAGGGGGAGCTGCTGGTCGGATGATCAGGACAAGCTCTCCAAGCTGGAAGGTTGTTCATAGGGGAGAGTCCTAAACGCTTGAATTCTAAGGCCCTGGGCTGGGATCTTTTCGCCCTTATCCAGTAGCACAGTTTTTGTGAGTGGAGGTGGGTGCTCTTCTAAATTGTTTCTCCTTGGACCCCCACACGCCCATCAGTTCAGTCCATAGTGCTCCCTCACCTCCAAAGTCCAGCTCTCAAACCTCCCCCAGTCTGTGTGTCTGACCCACTAGCATGCGACTCCACAAAACGCCGGTGGGTATGGAATTACCTGATTGTGCTCCCCTGTTCAACTACAGGTCCCCTAAGGAAGAAGTGTGGGCCTTCTATCTGTGGGGACCTCAGCCAGCAGCACGGAGCTGCCAGAGAGAAGCGGCCACCTGGGAACTTGTGGGCTCAAATTGTTCTCCCTGTTGTAATGAGTGGGAGGAGAGGCCACAGCACCCTGTCAGCTGGTGCGCCTGAGTGTGAGGCATTTGGTTGCAATGGAACTAGGGGCTTGGCTATTTCTCTCCCAATGCCACAAAATTATCCAATATGGCCACTCTCCAGTGGGAGGGCGTGGGGATTGACGCGCTCCGGTATCCCTGTTCCTCAGCACCCAGCCACACTCTCCTGTTGGATATGTCCACAAGGGCTTCCTTGCTACCCAAGTTCAGCTAACAGACTTCTCCCCTCTGTCCCTCTGCAACCCTCACGTGTCAGGGGGACACCGAACTGGCTTGATTATCTGAGCTGCCAGTGTGCGACTCTGCAAAACACAAGGAAGCAGGGAGTTCCCCTTTTCCACCACAAGGCCTCAAGTGAAAAGGTGGGGGTCCCCTTTCTGTGGAGACCTGAGATTGGAGTGTGGGCCATTGGAGAGAAATGACCTCTCACAAACTTTCTGGCTCAAACTACTCTCATGATTGTAATGGGTAGGGAGTTTCAGCCAGAGCTCAAACTGCTTTTCCGGTTGCTGTGGTTTGGGGAAATGCAGGGGAGGATGTGTTTGGATGGAATACACACTTATGATATTTTGCATCTGATTTTAGGGGAATTATGAGACTCCAGGAAACCCCATAGTAAAGTCATTGTTTGTCTGGAATATATTATTTGGCAAATGTTTCTTCATAAGGTGGCCATATCCAATCACCTGAACTGTTGTCTTTATTTCTTTAAGGTATCTTTGCTAGCATCTCATTTTCAGTAATGCTAAGTTGATACTTGTTTGTTCCCTTTCTGTTTGTTTGTTTATTAGAGTCTTTTTCTGTCACCTAGGCTGGAGTGCAATGGTGGCATAATAGCTCAGTGCAGTCACGTGGTTCTATGTTTTAACCAATGAAAATGCTAAAAAGCTAAAGAGTTATAACAGAAGGTAATATCAATATTGTTGGAAAAAATTCTTAGTGAAAGAGTTAATAAATGTTCCTAGGGTAGTGTTTCTGTAATGCCATTTGTGGTATATAAATATTAGTGTTACTTAAACTGTTATAAGACAGAATAGGAATTTAAATTAAAGGATGTCATAAAATTATGAAAAAATAGCTGAATATTTCCTAAATTGTGTTAATGGCACAAAGGAAATAGCAATAATGAAGGAAAAATGTTTGATTCACACCTCTGTGTAACTTGAGTGACATCTGTTCAAAACATACACAAAATACAGTTTTTAAGTATTTTCACTGCAAATTTATTTTAGAAGTAATCGCATCCTCTATCACCAGTATTATGTTTTAATAGAAATTTTGTATTGAAATGAGCAAAAATGTGCAAGAATGGTACTTCTGATTGGAGTTAGATAATTTTATGAAAAATAGTAGCCATGAAATTTTGTAAGTAATTGTGTATTCTGGTTGAGTGAAGTAAAAGTATGGAATGGTTTATGGTGAATGCTTCATGTTTGGTACCATTTTATCTTCTGATTGTGTGTGATTTTTAAGGGAATCTTTTTGTCTAGATAACTTCTTTTAAAGAAACAAAATTTTAATCTTTAGGAAGCTAATGTCTTGCTAGATTACAGTATGTATAATCCAACTAAAATTTAATTAGTTAAAATGAAGTAAGTTAAATTTTTTAAGAAGGCCGTATGGTTTGAATTAAGAACTCCTTCTCTACCTTTTCATTTATTGCCTATCACCTTGATACTTAGTCTATCTTTTGATATCTAAAGTAGTAGTTCTTAAACTTTAGCACACAAATCATCTGAAAATGCTTATTAAAACAGATATCTGGGGCTGCAACCCCTGAGATTCTGATTCAGTAAGTCAGAGGTGGGGCCAGGAATTAGCATTTTAAACCAGCACCACAAAGTATTCTGATATAGATGGATTATGGTTTGAGAAACACTCTTCTAAGCAGAATACAACAGTGGGATCAGAAGTTTAAAAATTGTTCACTTTCAATTCTAATATTTTAGTATGTGTACAATTAATATGCATAATGCTTTTTGGGAAGCATTATAGAAAGTTACATTAGTATTACTGTTATTTTGTGAATTTAAGGTAGTTTTCATTAAGTTAGGTAGCTACAGTTTGCTAGCGTTTTATTGTTTGTGAGAAGTAACAGTGGAAAAAAATTCAGTAGGAAAAGAGAAGAGCAAGATTTTTTTAAGAATTGAGAGGAAAATTGTTAAAATGTAGAGTATATAAATTAGATTTTTTACATGCCAACTTGTCTTAAGGCATTAGCAATATTTAGAGTAAAATATGTATCTTTGATTCTTCTCTACCCAATCAATATATAATATACTCAATCAGTACACCCAGTATATAGTATATGACATAGGGGATTGTGTGTAATGCTGGCTGACTGAATATATATATATCTCAAATGTCACTGCAGTCGCATATACATTTCTCACTCCTACAGTCTACATTTTATATGGTCAGAGCTCTCATTTGTTAGCATTAACATTTTAAAACTTTATATTAAATTAAAAATTTTAAATTTCGCATCTATTATGAGTATTATATATCCACAGCTGTCAGAGGAGAAAGCAGTTTCCCCATAAGCTTATCATCCTTGCTTGCCACTTTTTTTTTCATCCTGAAAAATTGGTGGATGTGCTTTGGTAGTCTGCCTTGCTTAATACCTCTCAGAAAAATATGACATATCACTTTCATAGAAGCAGGGTGAGGAAAATGACCTCACTCCCAGACAGACTCAGCCCTCTTCCTTAATCTTACTTGATGCTTCAGAGTTTGATAGTAGCAGGGAGTTGATATTGGTGGCAGTGACAGGAATGACAGCACTTTTTACCACTTGCTGGTGGAAGTACAAAGCTGTCATGCTTGAAAGCCAGAAATACAGCTTATGGAAGCCTGTAAAAAATGTGTGAATAGAATGGTAGAGATAGTTAGGATTATTTTCACATGTTATTTTATCATGAGCAAAGGGAGAAATATTATTGTGATTAACTTTGCTCAGCTCTTTTTCTCCTTAAATAATGAATATTCCTTAAAAGGTAATGGCTCTTTGTATTAGTGATGCGCCCAATTTTCCATTTGTTTCTACATTTTAACACCACTGTGTTTCAAACATCTATGAATTGCTGTAATAATCTAATATTTATTCTATTTCTTTTGATGCATCTATATGTTGTTATATTTCTAATATGTCCAATCTGTCAACTGGGATGTATTTTTCTTGTTTGGGATGCTTTTTAGAAAAAGTCTTCAAATTAATTTTCTTCTCTGAACTCTAACCCACAAATTGTGTTCTATTTGTATTTTTCTAGGAGCTGAGCATCTCCAAGTATTTTAGGTCTTTTCCGAGTCTTATCTGGGTTCTATTATCTAATTTTTCTCTTTTATGATATTATGTGAGCTGATTTTATCCCCCACATTTATTATGGGTCAACTCATGTTTACCTTTCTTGGAGTTCACTGCAGTCCTTGAGGGGTTTATATTTAGGAGTACATACTACCACTCATCTCTGAGATGTAAAGAAAATAATCTCTAAAAGTTTCCCTTAGGTTTCTTATTTCTCATCTTATTTAGTGGAAGAGAAGAAATACATTATTTTATAGTTTTCCCCTTGTTTCTTGCCTCCATTCAGAAAAATAACCTCCTTCAGTTGCCATGTTACTTTTCTTACATTTTCCAAGGTGATTTTGAATATAGTTTGAAGCTACTTAGTTACGATAGAAAAAGGTTTAATTATTTGCCCTTTTATTAATATTATCTTTTAGAAATATTGCTGTGTTTTTAAATTTTTAACTTAAAGTTATTTTTATGTAGCTATTAACAAAGAATGAGGGAAACATGTATATAATGAGTTGGATAGATGTTCATAATAAATTAATAGGGGAAAAAAGCAAAGGATGATATTTGTATTTTTCACTTCATATACATTGTTATTTTTCATTATGTGTTTATAATTTTTTATAATTATAAAAATGTGTTTAATGGTAAAACCAATTTCAAAATATATAAAGATTATTCAAACATAATTTTAAATGTTCATTTTGAATACCTTCAAATAACTAGAGCATTCTTGAATAATGTTATTTATTTTACTTTATTAAATTTATTGCTTTTGACAAAATTTTTTTGCCCTTGTTATCCATGAATTTTATGCAAACTATTATTAAATAGTTCTTTGATCATTAAGGATAATCTAGTTTCTTATGGTCCTCCTTCATCATATTTAATTCTTCAATCTCTATACCAGTTGTCTTTCTAGTCAGTTGTCAAACCCTATTGATTCTGCCTTCACATTGCTTGTCACATCTATACACTCCTTTGCAGAGCTACTGCCATTGTTTTTTACCAGGCTTTTCAGTACCTATCAAGGTGATGGCAATCGCTTCCTATCTTCTGCATCTTACCGAATCAATTCTGTCTACGTATTCCTGTTACTAATTTTTTTTATGCTCGTTTCTCATCTTGTATTCCCCCATTCCATATATCTGTGCTAGCATTTAAGGCCTTCTATCTTATAGCCCTAATTTAACTTTCTAAATAACTCCTCACTACTGTATTACTTTCCTTCCAAGGAACAATTTGCTCTTTTAGAATATACCGCAGTAACTTTCCTCAACAGCGCTTTCGTTTGTACCGCTCCTAAATTCAACATAATCCCTTCCTTCTTTGCCTATTAAGAACTTTACCCTTCTTTTATAGCATGTCTATTAAGAACTTTACTCTTCTTTGATAACATTTACCACATCTGCCTCTGTTTTTACGTATTGCTATATTTTTTTAGTACCTGGATTCTAGATTTTAAGCTCTTGAGGGTAATGATTCTATTTCATATAATTCAAAGTATCTACCATAATGCCTCTAGAGATGCTGTACGATTTCAATTGCTAATTGAAGTATAAAGCTTACTTAATTGTATAATCATAAAATGCAATAAAACCAAAAGTTTTATTGACTTTGGAAAGTAGCCTTGAAATACTATGTGGAATAAAGCTCTACTAAGGGCCTGTTTTCTTTTATAATTTTAGATTTTTTTTAATGTTTAAGTCTAATCTCAGTTAAATAAGGAGTCTGATTTTTAATTTCCAGAGAACTGAGATTTTGCTATATAGTATTACCCCCTTAGCTGTAAGAGATAGAAACATTCTAAGACCCCCAGTGGATGCCTGTAACCATGGATAATATATCATATAGTATGTTTTTTCTTATACATATAACCTATGATAAAGTTTAAGTTAAAATTAGGCACAGTAAGAAATTAACAACAATAATAAAATAGAACAATTATCAGCAAATTTAAATAGAATCATTTAAAACTTATGAATTGTTTATTTCTGGAATTTTCCATTTAATATTTTTAGACTGCGGTTGACCGTGGGTAACTGAAATCACAGAAAGCAAAACCACGGATAAGGGGAAACTACTGTAATTTTATTTAGGGGATGAAAAAATAGACCACATACCTAAAAATTGACTTACCATGGGTGAAAAATATAGATTTATTATGAATGGCATTTTTTAAAGAGCATCATTATAAATAATTCAGTCTCCATAATAGGTTTGAATATCTATTGGGTAGTAGTTAGTAGAATAATAACCTCCTTAAATTAACAACAACAAAAATCTAAAAAAGCAAATAAAATTTTCTTGTTGAGATCATCTTTGGTTTGTTTTAAAAATAGTTCTTATTTCTATTGCTTTGAAGACTTGACACAATTAACTATATACAAATTGATATGTATGTCTGTGATTTATAGCATATGGATAGAAAATATAGCTTTAAGAAAAATCCCATACTGAGTTTACTGTTGTCTCTTTTCTTTTGCATTTTTTTGATTTTCATTCTAACAGGAATAATTAGCATTCATTTTTTTTAAAGCAAAATTATTTGAAATAAAGTGAAAAGTTTGCACATTGGAGTGAAGCCCATCATTAAGAAAATAAAAATATTTCATCTTTTCACAGAACAAACATTTAATTTAAAAAATTGTTTAAACTTCTCATTCTTAAGCTGAGGTCAGTAGTTACAAGTATATTTGTGACTTTTTGAAAGCTAAATTTTTAACACATAAATATTATCGTAGTTTACATATTACATGCTATTTAGCACATTAAAAAGCTAATAGAAGCTAATAAGGAGCTAATAGAAGCTAATAGTAGCTATGAATTTTCTTTGTTGTAAATCAATTGGTGCCCTTTGTATACCTGAAAGATTATTACAGATGAGCAAAAATGCTTGTTAAATGTCTGCTCCAATGTCAAGTGTGGAAATAATAGCAATTTAAAGGGCAATGTTATAATATTGCCATTTATTTCTTTTGTTTAATTTCTTATTACAGAGGACAAGAAAGCATGAAAGCAGTTTAGGCAAATATATTAGAAATCTCTATTTTGATACTGAGTGTGTTCTTTGGCATGCTTATAAGCTTAAAGAGTAAAAATATTTAAAACAAAGATTTTTTTAAAATATGAAAGCTCTAAAAATAGTCTAATTTTTATTAACATTATAAAAGTAGATATTGAAATTTTAATATATGCTTGGGAGTCCAAGTACAAAATTCATTTTGAAGTTTTTTAATGAATATAAGTTTAAATGATATATTGCTATGCCAAATGTATTTATCAAATGAAAATTTTCTTGATATTTTATACATGAAGTGTTAATTTCTCTTCAGGGTTTCAAAAAATATGTCTATGCTACATTTTTTCAAATTGAAGCATTTTTTTATTTCCATAAAACAGTAGAAAATAAGGCAGAAGTAAACTGGGTCTTTACCAAGATTTGACAATAAGTTAACGTCCTTATCAGCAGTAAATCACTAGTTAATTTGCTATGTAACCTCAGTTTGTTTAAGCTATTGCCTGGTGTACATTTCTCCGTGGATTAGAGTATTCAGTAAACTAGATTGAATGAATCTCTTTTATTTATATAAAAATGATATATCATTGAATTTTTGAACATAATTTTTTTATTTAAAAATGAGTTGCCACTTGGTTTAGTGAATACAGTGTTAAAAAATAGAATAAAAGTTGTCCAGCTAACCAGTTATAATGTAGTATTTGCGTATTTTAAGTAACTTATTGCTAATTTTCTGACCCAATGATATTAGTACTCATTGATAGATTATTACATTATAATAATTGGAAAATATTTGATATGCAATCTCAATCCTTATAACCTATAGTTAGGGTTGGTAATTTCATAGTTTTTCAAGATGAATTCAGGATTGGAAACAAAGATATTTAAATTAAGTGGTGGTAGGGTAGAAAAAGTGACAACATTTATTGTTGCTTTAATGATTTTCAGAGTGGAAATAGAACTACTATATTTTGAAATACTTGGGAACTATGATTGCGTAGGAACATCGTGTAAATTTTATTACTCTAAAGTGCTATGTATCTAAAATTACAAACAGTTGGCTTTGTTAGGCTTTTTCTACAATGATATAAAGTCTCTTTTTTCTTTTCCTCCTCCTGGTATTCGGATTTGGATAGTTAACTTCTGTTATACGAAAGGCTGAATTGAATAAAGTTCAGAAATTGGTTTATTTTAATTTACTGGTTTTTTTACCAGTATATTATATTAATCCAGAGCATTTGGCTTAGACTCAAGCAAAGTGAGGAAGGAAGAAATAGGCTGGTACTTTAGTATTATTCCTTCCCTTTATTGTAGGTTCATTTGTATATTATTTGATCTTAGAAAAATCAATATTTTTTTCATAGTAAACTTGAATTTTAAAGTTTCCCTATCTTGGTGTACATATACAGGATCGTTTTTTGGCTCATGGATTTTAAAATCCTGTTAAACACTATGATTTTCTACATTCAAAAGAAAAAATAAAGTTTTATATATAGTCCCTTATTTTTGATATATCAAATATCACATTAAGTATACTATACCAGGAAACATAATATAGTGGTACAGAAAATCCTGGATTGTTTTGAGTCCATAATTTTGGCTTTTATGTTAAAATGCTATTCCAGTTATCACCATACAAATATATCTGTAGTTTGTGGCTTAGAAACAATATACTTTATAAAAAAAAAAAAAAGCAAGGATACCTATGTCAGTTACATTTTAAAGTTATACACTGTTTTAAGGCTATGTATTTATTCTTTAGAAAATATGACTTACATGAATATCTTCTGATGGACATAATATTGACAAAATATACACATGATATTACTTTAACAAACTGCCATGCAACAAATACATTAAATAATGAAGAAATTGAATATATATGACCTAATCTAATTGACATTCACATTGAAAATTTACAACATAACCAATACTTAAATTTTTTTCCCTTATATTTGGCAGTAATTTCATTTTTTTACAAGTTAAATTTAAAACTCATCTGACTGTGGATTTTGTGAAACTTAAACTTTTCCCTAGTCCGTGACAACTTGTGGTACCAAACATTTCTCTCTTATTTCACTATCTTCAAAGGTAATTTTTTTGTTTCTTTTAGGATCTATCCAAGAGTTGTGTATTACAGCATTATTAGGCATGGGATCAGCTTCCACTATGGAAACAACTCGCTTTTTCATTTTACTTTTCAAGACCTTTTGAAACTTTTGTCTAGTGAATGCATATAAGAGAGGGTGAAATATAGTTGTTCCATAAGCCATGACTAGAAAACACAATCTTAATTTTACTAAAAGGTCACTTGGGCCTAAACATAAAATGGTGGTATTTAAAACAGAAATTGGCGTCCAGCAGAGAAGAAATGTAGAAATAATCAATAAAGACATTTTGAAGACTCTTTTTTGTCTTTCTCGTCGTTCACGGTGTCGTTTCACAGCTCTCCGGAGGGCAATTATTACAGAAACTGAAGTTCTTACACCAAAGACTACATTTCTCCCACCACTGCTTTGTGACATGTCTGTAGTCTCGTGTTGTGTGGTTAGAGAAATTGTCTTTTTCTTTCTTGTTTTCTTCTTCTGCCCTGTTGAAAATCTTGTGCCTATTCGAATATTGAGAGCCTGAAGTATTTTGGTATATGTGATTAACATTACTATAACAGTGAAAAAGAATATTGGGATCTGTACTAGCAGATGGTAATACATTCCCAGTTCAGTGTAGTATTCATTTGTACTGACACATAAAAGTGTCCTGTTTTCCCATGTATTTCCACTTTGAAGACTGAAGAAATTTACCTCAATAAAGGGAATCAGGAAAGAGAAAAAAGAAAAAATCCAAATGGATGTCATTAACATTACAGCTCTGCCCATTGTCAGAATTCGGTTTGCAGGTTTTACAGAGATGTCATATCTGTCCAAAGTGATAGCAAAAACGTTGATTGCTGTTGAGACACTTGCAAAAGATACACAAGCCTCATGGAAACAGCAGATGAGAGCAGTGTTACTCTCCAGTGAAAGCAGAAGGATAACTATAGTTAGAGGAATACATCCCACACAAATTATTACATCAAGTACATGAAGATTCATTGTAATAATGTTACTGACAGAGTTGATTAAGTTGGATTTCATGCAGTAAAGTACCAATACGGTGAGGTTGCTGCCAAGTCCCAACACAATTTCTAACATGAGAAATCCGGTGAGAGACACTTGAAAGCTTAATGGATATGATAGTGGTTGGTACATATTGGTGTTGATGTCATCAATGTCATCTCGCACTGTAATGTTAGATTCAGACTGCATGTTGATTTCCAGAATGGGAGAAAAACACATTCTTTTGGAGCAGTTGGTTTTTTCCCTAGAAAGTGAAATATAGAATAAACTATTTGATATTTGGCAATTTAAATGACGTATAAAACAGGTGTTCCTTGTTAAAAATCTTTTTTATTGTATACTGAGTTTAATTTTTAGTTTGTAAACTATTAATGGAAAATATAGACTTAAGAAACATCCAGGTTGTATTGTTTTGATGTAAATGAAAACTGTGGTTTCCTTTTGAAGAAATAACTGTATGGAAAATTCCCCTTGTAGTGTTAAATTATTTAATATACTAAAGGGTGTTCCTCATTTGGGTTTTTAAGCTCATTTCTTGAGATAAAGTATATTTTTGTATAATAAAACTACCAGGTATACAAAACTAATTTTAGCCCAGTGTTTTAAAATTTCATTAAAAATATGATTAGGTAAGAAATAAATGATATTTTAATGTGCTCTAGCACAATGATTATAGGAGTAATTATTCCCATAAGATTTCAAATGAACAGGACAAGTGTTCATTAAAAATGATAAATGGTACAGAGTACTAGTTTGAAATTGAATTTCATATTCAGAAGTCTACAATGTGCTTGGGAGTTTTGGAGTTATTTCCCACAGAAATAGGCAAATGATAAGTATTTCATATATCACAGTTAAAATGCTCACTGAACTTTACAATTGGCAAACTTATAAAAATTAGAAGAAAAGGAACTTTATGCTAAAGTAAAAAATCACAAAGCTTGGTAAAAGAGCACTAATCACTCCTGTGAATGATTTATTTTGTGACCACACCCTCTTGTATGTTATGGAAGGAGAAAATTGAAATTAAATATCATGTTAAGAAATAGCCATTTTTAAAGTAGTATAAAATACTATATCAGTTGATTTTATTTGTTTAAACTGAGCCTTTAAAGTAAAAGATGAAATTTTAGGGAAAAGGAGTATGCGAAGCCCATTTTTTAAGGAAGCTTTTAAAGTTACACATTACTTGTAAAACCTTTTGTATACATCATGCAGTATATAATTTTGAAGAAAACTTATAAAAAACAAACTTACTAATTCATGCAAATCTATATTTTAATTTATAGGGGTTTAGAGTAATTTATAAAAATAATGTCTGATGTTCTGGGCTAAATCATCAGTAATAATATATTCAGTTTAAAATATGAAATCATACAACCAACTATATTTCACATTTCAAGTACAGCATTTCAACTGCAAAACCATATTCAAACATACATTATAAAAATTAATAATCTTCAAAATTTATGTTAACCTATACTTGATGTTACCTTTCACAAGTTTTAGAATACAATTTTATTTATGCATATTATTTTTGGGGTATTTCAGAAACATAAATGATAACATTTCTTTTGAGTTGATATAAAGTATTACTAGAGAAATATTTGAGTAAATGAAGGTCTTAGCTAAAATTGAAATCCTATAAAAATGGAAAATTTTGAGTGTGCCAAATTTTCTGAACTGACAGTTGAAACATCAGATCTTTGTCACATTGGCCTAGATTTATAAGTAAATAAATCAGAGATGTCAAGTTAGATGATCATTAAGAAAAATGCATCTCCTCTAGAGCATGATTCTATTCTTGTGTAAATGTTAAACAGTGTGGTGGGTGCATGCATCTTCTGACCTACCTGTTTGCTGTTGCCTTATTGGCCTTTTGTCTCACTATGGCAGTTTTTCACAAATTGATACATGATGTCATTCACAGATTTTGACATGACTTTTTACCTGACAACAATGAAGTAGCTGTGTTTTATTTCATGTCTTGTAGGAATTCTCTCATTTTCTCTCCAATACTTCAACTGCATGAATTATGAGATTTAGTTGGCTGATGGATTTCTAAAAGCAGTACATATTTGTGTTTGTTTTGCCTTAAAAAGTCACGACCAAGAGAAACTTCCTCAAATGATAGGAATTATGTTTCCCTTTGAGGGAGTATATGACAGTCTCTTTATTTTCCAGAATATGTGAAAACAAAAAAGGAAACATAAGGTTTCTAACTTCTAAAATGAATTTAGACATCCTTTTGTTACAATTATAAATCTGTTTCTATAGCAGTCCTTATTATTTTGAAATGATTTCTTGATCACATAACTTGCTTTATATTATAAATCCAGTCCATGTTCTTTTGATAAAAACCATCTGCCACTTAATTTGGTTTGTTTTCATTAGAAGAGAATACATAATTGGTCATAAAACTCAGATGGAAAAATCCATTAGTCCACATCAATTGATATGACTATCTGAATATCTAGTGCAGAAAACACTTGTTAAAGCTTCATTTTGCTTGCTGGTAAAGTATGTCATTTTCCTTTTGGGAATTCACGTTTCATTATTTCTTCAAGAATCAGTAGCTTCCACAATTCTGGTATGTTAAAGTATGAACAACTTCTTTAAAAATGCTCACCATTTTGTTTTCAGGCTTTTATGGTTGTATTATTTTTCTTTCTGTGGTTATTTTATGTAGTATCTTCTTAGGATGCTGTCCATTTGTTATATTCCAATAGTAATGTAGACCTTTTCCCTGGTTTAACTCCTTAATGTCTTAAAATCATGCATTACAGGAATATCTTGCAGTCCGTGGTTCAGACAGCTAGGGAGAAGCTCAGTCAAAGGCATTCTTCATATAATCGGTTGTAAATACTGAATTAGCTGCTGTGGACCCTTGTGAAAAGAAAAAAAAAATGGTTAAGAAGTAGGGTTTTTAATAATTTCCAATTAATTGAAAGTTACCTTAGTTTTATTTTAAAACCAAACAATATTTGTTATGAAAATAAGCTGTATTACTAGAGCCACAGCTATATACATAAAATGAAGAATTTCTTTATATAAAAGATTCCTTTTCCTAGTAAAGGTTGTACATATTATTTAACAATTGAGTTAACATTTCAAATATAACCGTGAGTGAAAAGCTGAATTTTTTAAACTAATTTCTGCTCTCGTTTTAGAAGCTAACCTGTATTTTCAGAGATTATGAACAGTTAGCATACACTAAACATTGTCATTTCCTCTTTGTAATAAATTGAACATCTCTTGCTGTAAAAATATTGTAGTTTGCTTAATTATTAGCACATGGTTTGAATTTTAACTTATTAAAACAGATTCCATGATAAGATACTATAAATTTCCATTGATGAATTATGTAGTTGAAATGTAAAAGGTAATACAAAAATGTAACTGCAAATTAAATATCTTCAAGAAACATGCCCGATAATAATTAACATAAAATTAATAACAGCTGAAACAGCTGAATAGTAAACCTGGTTCTTTTAAGAAGTACAAGCATTTTTTGAACATCCGAGGAAAACTGTACTGATTACATTAAGAATATTTAATATGTCTGAAGTGACTTAAAAGCTGATGTCTTCGTAATGAATTAACAAAGAGTATTTTTTGTATTTAACAATGCATCCTAAAAATTTCATTTAAATTATATCTTAAAAGAAATAGATCTAAAAATACATGTTTAGCATAAGTAGAATTAAACAAACTCTTAAAATTTAGGCTGAAAATTTTCAAAGTAATTTTTACCCCACTATGCCAGTTCAAAAGCAGCCGTATACTATAATAAGGAACACATCTTACCTCTGCTAAAGATTTGATAAATTCTTGATGTAGTTGAAGCATTTCCAGTTTTGATTGATTCATTTTGTTCACTTGTTAGTAGAGGACTGGGGGAAGAGGGTCATAAACATCTCTTCGAAAATGACCTTAATGAAAATATGTGTCTGTACTGTGCCATTGTTTCAGCAGTACTGCTCTAATGTATGGAACATGTAGTGCTGCTTAGAGGCTGCTGCAGTCTCTCACTCTTCCTACTGTGGAATCAATAAGCATCTGAAAATACATAATGAAGTAATTTAACATACTGAAGGCTTCTTGTCTCCAGAGACAACATTTAGATTCAGTCTTTCCAAAACGGAACGGCACTGCTTTTCAGAGGAAAGCCTGTTCTGGGCAGCTTTTGCAGAATGACAGCCTACCTTGTCGCTTCTCTCCACTGCAGAGAGATGCAGTGCATTCACTAATTTTGATTGGTCAGTTGTATTGGGCTTAAACTGTGCTTCATATGTATAGCAGGGATTCCCCCCCCCCACCACTGTTTTATATAAGGATGCTTTTTAAAAAAAGACTAAATATATAAGTGGTTGTATGTTTTTCTTAAATAGAATATGTGTAAATTAGTATTTTAAAAATGTATGTTCTATTCTGGTTTGTTGGTCACTTATGCCAAACATTAAAAATTTCAGGGAGGTAGAGGGGAGCAAGAAAGACTTACATAGTAAAAAGTATATATTCTTTTTAAAGCCTTGATAATTGCACTTGAGAACATTTTAGTCTATATATGTTTTTGGTTGAGATTCTTTGTTCTACAAATAGAAACCCACTGCATCTTTACTGTGAGCCACATTGAATTTCAACTAGTTTGTTTGTATTCAAGTCATCTTCTCTGTGTATTCCAAATTGTTGTGAACATCTCAAGGTATTAAATATTGTCATAACTTAAGTACTCATTCACTTGGGTATTCATTCAAAATATTAATCAAATTGATCCAAGGTGACTATACTTTAAAATATATATATTTTAAAATTTCATTGCTGACAGCATAGTCTCAGGGTTAAAACTTTAATCATTTATTTGCATTACTTTTGGAGATGACTACTTGGTCTTCTCCTTTGGTAACCCTTTTCATTTGGTAGGTATATACTGATCATGTACCATAATATTTTACTTCAATTGGCTAGTTCTGTGTTTGACCTGGGCACATTAATGAGTGGATTGCCACTTCTTAAATATTATATTAAATATGTAGCTGCATGCTAATGTTGTTAGTAAATAGATGTGTCAAAGGAAAAAGTAAGTTACATGTCTATAAGTTGTAAAGTTAAATTATTTTAAGATATACTTTCAAAATAAAAACAATGGTTTAAGTAATGAATGTAAAATATTTTAACATTAAATTTTCTATTAATTTTGGTTACCTATAAATAAGTTTCCATTAATAGTTAGGATAATTTTTTTTGGACTTAAGAATATAAAGTGGCTGGATTCTGTATCTCTTGACAAAATGGAAGACATTGCAGATGGTTGAATTATTAGAATGTTAATCATCATATATCTCCATTATTTTAGGACTATTAATCTTCATTTTTCAAAATGTATGCTAGGTTTTTTATTTATAATTGGAATTCTCTTATTTTGAAAAGCAATATGCCTTTTTATAACTTCCACTGGTAGTATTTAAGCTTTTATAAGGGAATGGCTGACTAGTGTATGAGTTTTTCTCATACACTCTCATTTCTATAGAAGTTGAGAGCAATGTGGTGGAAAATTTTGTTGTGAATTTCTAAAATATTGTGCACAGCCTTGGGTGGCAAGGCTTTGATAATACTAAAAATGAAAATGTTATGCATTTTGAAAGTCGGGAAAAAGAATCTTGTTAGAATGATAGCCATGTTAAGAGATGGCTGATACACACACACACACACACACACACACTCACAATGTTATTTTAAGCTTAAAACTAAAACCCAGGAAAACATGTTAGCATCAGTTGAAACTTGAGGTGGGGATGAGGAAATTATTAACATAGTGGAAATATATATAGTGCTTTTCTGCCAAAAAATTCAAGTATTTGCTTATGTTTATCATCAAAATAGCTCCGTATGGTAGAGGAAACCAAGGCACAGAGAAATTTACTGACTTCAAAAAGTCTAAGTAGTTTAGTAGCAGAGTCAGTGTTAGAATTCTGCAAACCCCACCCTACTGTATAGTTGGCTCTCTCTCTTTGTAAATGAAGGTACTTGAGACATAGAATTGGGTGATGGGTTTAGTCGCAACTTATTAGAATATAAGTTTTGGCAAGTGAAGCTTTCTTTGGGTCACAGTATAGCTTTGATTCTTCTTGTTGAAGTATATGCCTGTGCTTTAACTCTTTGTGAGACAAGGTTTCCAAGTTCTATTCAGATTATTTTGCAAAAACAAAATCTGGGATCACTGTAAGCGGTAATGGTAGCAAAAAAGCTCGAGTATGGATATTGCTCTTTGTTTTCTGTACAAGTGACTTGCTAAGGGTATGTAAAATATCACAAACAGCAATTTCTTGTATACAATTCTTAGTGGCAATATTATTTCTTTTTAAAAAACCACAAATTGGTTTGGTGATTACAAGGTTCTCTGAAACCTTAACAAGGGTGGTACTAAATTCCCCTGTTTTTAACAAATATGCAAATATCTAAACCACTGGATTTAGAATCATATTATTTTCATGAAATAAATTAATACCAAATTACATATATCAGAATTTACAAAGATTCTTGTTTCCATAGTAACACAGATTTTTCACACTTGTGCATTTAATATATTTTGTATTCATATAGGATACTAATTTTGGAAAATGCTACAATTGGTGATTTAAAACCAAATTTTATGTTATAAAATAATTTTATAGGTTAAATTTTTATTTAATTAATAATCCGGGAAAGCAGTTTGGCTTTTCTGACAACTAACCAATAGATATAAATCTAATCCCAAAATACAGCTCAATTAAAACCCTTTTTCAAAAGTTGTGTTTTTCTTTTCAGTTATAAATATTTTGATTGCATATCTGTTTTAGTTCCTAAAATTCCTGATATAGGGAGTCTTTGATTTTTAGTTTTTATATGTTTGTCGTCTTAAGTTTAAACAACTGTAACTGAGAGAGAGTAACTTATTGTTATATTTGCATTGCACTATTCATATCAGATCATTCTTACCCTGCTTGTGGCTACCTCTGATGCTATATTTTTGATGATTCTCTTGAGTTTGTAAGTAAAAAAGTCAAATAATATTGGAATTAACCATAACTGAAAGTGCTTTGAAACACTTTGCAAAGTATATATGCAAAAGCAGTTTCTAATTGCTGAAAATTACTTTTTAAACTATATTGCTTCAAGAATGCTTTTTCAATGGATAGTAAACTCTGAACTCTTTCTGATACTGGAAACCATGGAAGAAAGGATTATTTCGATTTAAAGCCAATTCAGAAATTTCATTTGGCTTCTCAACTTTAAATTTCTTTCAACAAATGTTTTATTAGAAAAACAGAAATGGACCATCTGCTGAAACCTCCATCAAGTGGGGAGTAGCCAAGGTAGTAGAGAGTCAACATTGGTGATTCATTTTCTATAAGAGAATAATTAAAAACTAAATATGTTGGATAAAGCACATGCATCAGAATGGCATAAACTTAACAGATAGAAAATTTCACAAGCCATTCTTCCCCATCCTTATCTACCTCATCTAAGTTAGGCATTTAAAATTTTCCAATTTATAACTACATAGTGTGAAAAATCACTATGTATTTATAAGTCATTTGCCAGCATCACATACATTATAAAATACGTAGTAGTTTTTTACATTTTATCATCCAAACCTAGACTTTGGACCCTGTGACTGTTACTACAGCTTAACCTCTCTCTGTTCTGCTGTGGGCATGTTTACTTCGGAGCCTTTTCCAAATTATTATCTCCACCACAGTTCTCTGGCTTACTGTTTTGACTCTTAATATGTCTTTTTGCATTCTTAAATATTATGGATTGTGTTGATTTTTTCTTACATTTTAATCAAAGAATTACACAAATAGCCATTTTTGTGCTTCCACCCCTGCCATTGGTTTCTCTTTTCTGTTGCTTCCTTTTCTTTGTATAATTCTCCCACTCTAAGTTACTATGCAGAATCAAATTTATTTTGTGTCCTGAGGCCAAGTCAGTTCGATCAACTAGATTATATATTTAACAAAGCTATGTCAAGTCCCCTTTTTTGTGCTATTATGAGTCTTATGCTCTGTTGGGAGACATATCTGAATGGCTGCCAATGATTTAATGGTCTACTATTGATACTAGTTAGGTATATAATGCTTTTGTAAGAAGGCTGCCAATCTTTATGTGTAGGGCCAGAGAATAGTAGAGTTCTGTAGGCTGAGTAACATCCACTGTGGTACTTGGTTCATCCATTTGGGAAAATGAATACATGTTAAGAGTTTACACTAGTAAATTCTAGTAATTCTTAGAGATTCTGATCACTGGTGACTTTCTGCTAGATAGGTTCAGCAATATATCTTCAGTTATTGCTACCTTCTAGTCTTCATTTAGGTTTATAATATACAAAAAGTTCTGCTGTTATTTTGGTTGGTATTGCAGACAATCTTTACATTAATTTGGGGAGAACTGACATCTTAACAATATTGAGTCTTCTAACTTACGGACACCGTATCTGTATTATTTTTAGAGCTTCGTTGATTTATCAGTATCTTTTAGTTTTTAGCCTGTATATCCTGCACATATTTTGTTAGATTTATATTATTTCATTTCTTTAGTGCTATTGAAGTGGCACCTTATTTTTTAAAAAAATTCCAGTTTATTTGTTTATATATACATATATATATGATTGGTTTTTGTATATTGAACTTGTATACTGCAAATCTATTAAACTCATATTGGGAGCTTTTTTTGTGAATTCCGTGGTATTTTCTATGTAGACAATGTTGTTTTCAAATAGAGATGGTTGAGTTCTTCCTGAAACATGTGTGACTTATTTATTTTTTTTGCCTTCTTATATTGCCTAGGACCTCTGGTATTAGGTTGCATAGTAGTGTGCTAGGAGAAGCCATCCACCAGAAGCCCTGATCATTCCTGAATGTTCTTGCTGGGTCTGCCAAGGATGCAAAGCCCTGAATGCTCTTTACCTGGTCCATTTATCAGGGTTGTATTTTTAACTAGCAACCTCAAGGGATGAAGTAATAACTTCAGACAAAGAACTTACAAGCAGACTTGCTTTTGCTTGTTATAAGAATGGTATATTTCCCAAGCTCAGTGTTCTTGATCTGTGATGGAAACCCACAGTATACAGAGCATCCACCTAGGTCTTTCTGCCAGGGGCACTTGTAGGGGCAAGGTAAACTGCCATTGATGTGATGCTCGTACTGCTTGTTGTATCATGGGTAATAAAGTCCTTTGTCTCTGACCCAGGCATATTATATGTTCTGCCACCATCCATGAAATACTAACAGGCAAGCTTCTTAGCTCATAAGTAGGGTAAAATCCTAGACCCTTAATAATTTTTTACACTTTTGGTGACAGAGATGTGATGTTGACAGGGATGTGGCTTCCTGCAAGAGAAAGGACAGGGTTGTTATGGACCAGTTTAGGGGATGTGACACCAGTAGCAAATGCTCTTGTTTAAGTAGTGGGATAGTAGAGAGTAATGAATTTTTTGAGGCTGAGCAGTGAGAGAGAGAATTAAATGAAGCTGCTCAAATGGTGCTTTGTTTTTTGCTCACTCTCTAGGCTGGAGGAGGAAAGAACTTTATTCCATTACTGAGGCCTCAGTGCCCTAAGGCAAAAGGCAGTATGGTTGTAGCTCTTGAATCGAGGGCTTTCCAGAGGTAAAATAAAAGGTGCCAGCAATGAAGATGCAGAGCTTTGGGTAGACTAAATATATAAGTTCATTTGTCAAGTCTGAGTGGGCAGCCACTTGAAATTGAATGTAAGTGCAAAGTCTTGCTTATTGGTGCATAGCTGCTCTTTCCCTCTGTGCTCTCTGATTCTTCTCTCTCCCTCTACTCTAACCTCAGCTGCTTAAGATAAATGCCAAGTATGGTAGGGAAACCTCAGGAGAGAGAGGAATTCAAACTTTTCTAACTCTGTTGACTAGAGATGCCCAAGTTACCCTCCTACGTAGTCATGTGGGGGAAAAGCTCAGTAGGTGGCAAGGGAAGCTGAAGGTACTGAGGGCTGTAGGGTGGAGCCGTAGCAGCATGCACAGGGGCAAATTAGAGAACCAGAGGCCCAGGCGCTTGCAGGAGCTTTGGGCATGCAAGGGAGGAAGTGACACCACCCTGGAGTGAGAGGCCAAAGGAAAAGAGAAGTTTTCGTAGCCTCTGCAGGCTAGCCTCCCCCACTCTCTGTACTCCCTATGCTCCTGGTAAGGAAATAATGTAGTCTCCTGGCAGCTATGACTATAGTCCCTTTTATGCATGTGTTAAATTCCTTGGTCTGTGTTCTTGCAGGGGAGAAAAACACTCAGATTCAGAAATGCTAAAATGTAGGTTGAGCCTCTGGGCCTATTCAGTGTATTGTTGTTTTGGCTTCCTTTGCTAAATGTATAATTGGTATTGATAATTGTTGTGTTCCTATACTGTGAATGCTTATAGATCCAGAGGAGACTCTCGCATTCATGGGCTGCTGCATGTAGATGGGTGACCCCCTGTCCCTTCCCTAGGTAATCCAGCAAAAAAGTAAGAATAAAAAAATGTATCATCCCAGGAGGAAAGAAAATCACAGCTTTGGTTAAAGGCTTGGTGGCTGTTGGGGAACTCAGGCCATTTCCCAGTACAGCAGTGCCACCTGCCTGACCCAGCTACCAAGTACACCTCTTTTGAAAAGGAGAATAACTATTAGCCTAATGGTAAGCTCTTGTTAAAACGAAATACCTGGCTGGGCACAGTGGCTCATGCCTATAATCCCAGCACTTTGAGAGGTCGAGGTGAGAGGATCACTTGAGCCTATGAGTTCAATACCAGCTTGGACAACATAGTGAGACCCTGTCTCTACAAAAAATAAATTAGTTGGGCATGGTGATGTGCACCTGTAGTCTTAGGTCCTCGGGAGACTGAGGCAGGAGGATCACTTGAGCCAAGGAGTTCAAGGCTGCAGTAAGCTATGATCATATCACTGCACTCCAGCCTGGGTAACAGAATGAGACCCTGTCTCTTAAAAAAAAAAAAAAAAAGTTGACAATAGATGTCTTGTGACTCTCTGGCCTGATGTCCCCATTTTGGGGTAGGTTAAATAAGACTTGATGGTTAATGAGGAAGAGCCCAGTAGACCTCATTGATCAAATGAAAATAGTGTGTTCACAGATGCAGCTGGCTTGGCCTTACTGTCATTTTGTTTTTCTGAAGAAGTAAAAGGTACCCTTTTTGGGGAAAAACTTATCTCTCACTTTGCTACCTAAAGTCACTGGCTTATTGGGGCCTTCAATTTATAGAAATTCTTGTAAATACCAGGGACTGTTTCACTGATGGTTCAGCCAAATTAAAAGCTGATGCAGCTGTTCAGGGTCAGTGCCAGCTACAGAATACAGAGTATGTAGAATCACTCCATCCTCATAGCTCTGACCTATACTTTAGTTGATTAACCTTGTTATATTTTTACTGACTCCTGGCCTGTTGCCAATAGCCTAACCTTCAGGTCTGCCCGTTAGAAGATAGGCAGATTAAAAACATCTTTTTTTGGTACTGCAAACTATGAAAACAAATTGCAGCTGCCAGACAGTCTGGCTCACTCAAGCCTGTGCCTCCAAGATCGCTACCATCTCTATCTAGATTCAGTATTGTATCAAATGTGGCAACACAGCCACTATAATAGACTGGGCAACCATTGTGTCTTCGGTTTTGGGAATGGGCCTTCTCAGTGTCCCTCCTCTACTTCCACTTGTAGGGTGAATTCCTTCTCCCTCTCATAGGGCTTCAGGATTATTCCCCCCACCCCCCATTTCCTTCTAGTTCTAAAGGGTTTTCAACAATGTCCAAAGAGTGACAGGGTCTGTTACTCCTCCCTCAGTGGTTTAAGTCTCTCCATCCCACCCCATCATATTAAAGATGGTAGAAAGAATCCAGACTAGATTTCATGCATTTCTCTCAGTGGCTGCTGTTCTCCTCCCCCAAGCCTGCACCATGAGGATGTTCTCTCAGGCCTTTCACTGGGCACTCAGTATTTTTTTTTTTTTTTTTTTGTGAACAGCTGGTGAGGTCTGTGGAAAAGAACCTGTGAATGGGTATGAATTGTCTGTGGACTCTATGGGTTCTATATTTTCTTGCTGGCACACATTCAGCCTTTTTGCAATTCATTAGCAATTGTAGCTGAATTATTTTTACTGGTGTCCAGTATTGTCTTCCCCAGGTCCTCAAGTGCTCATATCGCATATGTCCTTCAAGGCATCTGTCTTTCATTAGAGTTTGGGTTGATTGGTTGTCTTGTAACCTCAGCTCTAATGAGTTCAAGAAAAGTTTCTATTTGCAGATTATTTGTTTGTTTTTCCCTTGTTCTTTTTTGTTGTCAGAGTGTAAGCTATGTTCTTCCTAGTTTTCTACATCTCATATGGAAGCCAAAAAATACCTGCTGGCATTTTGATTGGCATCACATTGAATCTATAGATCTGTTGGGGAACATTCATATATTGAACATTCATTATATTGAATGTTCTGGTCTTCAAACATTTTATATCTCTCCATTTATTTAGGTTATCTTTAATTTTTCTCAGTAATATTTTGTATTTTTCAGTGGAGAGGTTTTGTCCATGTTGTGTCAAGCTGGGCAATGCTGGACTTATAACATTTTTGATACTGTTATAAATAGCATTTTAAAATTTTGATTTTATATAAAGAAATGCAATTGAATTTTGTATATTGAACTTAAACCTTATGATCTTGTCAAGCTCATTTATTCTCTTTTTCTTGATTCCTTATGATCTTCTTACAGAATTATATTTGAATGAATAGAGATTTATGTCATCCTTTTTAATCTAAATACCTTTTTTGGTCTTGGCTTGTTCCCATAGTGAAGATCACAAGTACTGTGTTAAGTAGAAATGGTGAGAGCAGATATAATTGCTTTTTTCCCATATCTTTGGGGAAAAACATTCAGTCTTTGTTTTTGTTTTTTTGTTTTTTCATTTTTGTTGTTGTTCTTCTTCTTCTTAGAGACTGGATCTCACTCTTTTGTCTAGGCTAGAGTGCTGCCACGGTCCAATCATAGTTCACTGCAGCCTTGAATTCCTGAGCTCAAGGGATCCTCCCACCTCAGCCTCCCAAGTAGCTGAGCCTACAGGCACGTGCCACCATGTCTGGCTAATTTTTTATTTTTTGTAGAGACATGGTCTTGCCATATTACCCAGGCAGGTCTCAGACTTCCACCTTGGCCTCCAAAAGTACTGGGATTAGTACTGGCATGAGCCACTGTGCCTGGCTGCATTCAGTCTTTCACTATTTAATTTGATGTTATATGTAGGGTTTTGATGGATTCCATTTTTTAGGTTGATAAAGTTTCCTTTTCTTAGTTTGTTGAGAATTTTTATCAGGAATGTATGTAAAATTTTTAAATGATTTTTTGCATATACTGAGAGTTCATACAGTTTTTCTCATTTAATCTGTTAAAATAGTACATTACATAGATTTGTTATTATTTTTTTTTTTTTAGAAATGAGGTCTCACTGTGTATGTTGTGCAGTCTAGACTCAAAGTGCTGGGCTCAAGCAATCCTCCTGCCTTAGCTTCCCAAGTAGCTGGGACTACATAGATTGATTTTTTAATATTAAGCCAACCTTGCATTTCTGAAGTAAACTCTACTTGGTCATGATAGATTACCCTTTTAGATACTGCATGATTTTATTTGAAATTATTTTGATAAAGTCTTTTGCCTTTGTGTTCAAAAGGGATATTGCTCTGTCATTTTCCTTTATTGTAATGTTTTTGTGTGGTTTGGGAATCAGGACAGCGCTGGACTCATAAAATGAATTCAAAAATATTCCTTTAATTTTGAAGAACTTTGTGTAAGATCAGTCTTAATCTTTTCTTAATTATTTGATAGAATTCACTAGAGAAGACATTTGAGCCAGGAGGTTTTATGTTGTTTAAGTTTTTAATTATAAATTCAAATTATTTGGTAGGTTCAGATTTTCTATTTTTTCTGTGTCTGTTTTGTGAGTATTAATATCTTTAAAATAATTTGTTTATATTTAAGTTGTCAAATTTATTGGCATCAATTTGTTTTTAATATTTCTTTCCTCATTGTATTTTAATGTCTGTAGGCTCTGTACTGATATGATATCATTCATTATTTATATTTGGAGATTTGTATTGTCTCTCTGGAGGCTTATCAATTTTATTAATCTTTACAAATAATTAGTTTTCAGTTTCATTGTTCTTAATGAAAATGTTCTTTTGTGGTTTTTCTGTTTTATTGATTTCTGCTCTTCAGTATTTTCTTCTCTACTTTGCTGAAAGTTTCTTTCATTAATTTTAATCTGTTTTTTCCTAATATGTGCTCAGTACTGCTTTACCTACATCCTACAAATTTGGGTGTTTTTTTATATTACCTAGTAGAGTATGTTTTCTAATTACCCTAGGGTTTCTTTGCTAATACATGGGTTACTTAAAAGTGTGTTTTCCAATTTTTAAATATTTAGTGATTTTTTCCAAAGTTTTTTGTTATTGATTTCTAATTTAATTCCGTTGTAGGCAGAGAACAGACCTAGTATAATTTTAAATTTGTTTAGGTTTGTTTAGTAGCTCAGAATATGGTCTGTCTTGATGAATAATTTGTGTACTATTGAAGATAATGTGTGTTCTCCCATTGTTGGGTGTAGTATTCTATTAAACAGTTTAAGTTGATGATAGTATTATAAAGTCTTCTCTATTCTTACTGATTTTCTGTTTACTGTTTTATTAATTTTTCAATGAAGTTAACTTTTTACTGAAAGAGGAATTGTGAAATATCCAAGTATAATTGTAGGCTTGTCAATTTTTCCTTTCACTTTTTCCATTTTTTGCTTCATGTATTTTTACTGGGTGCATGTACGTTTTGGTTGTTATAAAATGTATGTCTTTATCCCTAATAATAATCCTTGTCTGATATTATTTTTTACCCATTACTTTTAAGGTATCTGTGTCTTTGTTTTTAAGGTGTATTTTCTGTAGATAATAATGATTTGTTTTTGCTTTTTAAAATCCAGTTTAATTTTTGTCTTTTAATGAGAATGTAGTTATACATTAGTTTGCATTTAATATAATTTTTACATGGGTAGGTTTAAGTCTTTGCTACCTTTCGTTTCTTCTGTTTGTTCTATGTATTTTTTGTTCATTTTGTTTTCTTTCTTTCCTACCTTCTTTTGGATTAATTTTACAGTTCCATTTTATCTTTGGTAATGTTTTTTGTTTTCTTATTTTAGTGGTTGTTTTAAGTTTTATGATATACATGTTTAATTTACCACAGTCTACTTATAAGTAATCTGTCAGAACATGTGTAATGTTGGAACCTTACTACAATATGATATCCACTCGCCCCTTCTATCAGTCTCATTCTGTTGTCCCAGGTAGAGTGCAGTGGCCTCATCATAGCTCACAGCAACCTCAAACTCCTGTGTGCAAGTGATCCTCCTGCCTCAGCCTCCTGAGTAGCTGGGACTACAGGCGCACACCATGAAGCCCCACTAATATTTCTGTTTTTAGTAGACAGGTCTTGCTTTTGCTCCAGTTGGTCTCCAACTCCTGAGCTCAAGTGATCCTCCCACCTAGGCCTCTCAGATTACTGGGATTACAGGTGTGAGCCACCGTGCCTGGCTGGCCCCTTCCATCTTTTGTGCTGTTTTTTTATTTCACGATACTAACATATCATTGCTACTTTTGTTTTAAAGAGCCAATTATCTTTCAAGCAAACTTTAAAAAAATTCATATTTATCCATATATTTATAATTTCTGACACTCTTTATTTCTTTTTGTACATCAGAGATTCCTTCTGGTATTATTTTTCGTCAGCCTAAAGAACTTACTGTGACATTTTTTGAAGTGCAGGATTGTTGGCAACAATTTTTTTCTGCTTTTCTTGTCAAAATGTGTTCCTTGTGTCTTCATTTTTTACTTTCATTTTTGATATTCCTCTATATTGACACTTTTTTCTTCTATCATTTAAAAAATATTTTGTTATTTTTTGGCATGCATGGGTTCTGATGAAGTTATCTGTGATCATTCTTTGTTCCTCAGTTATGTATCTTTTTTGCTGACTCCTCTTAAGAGTTCCATTTTATTTCATTGTGTTTATAGTTTCATTATGCTGTGCCTTGTGATTTTTGTGTGTACCTCCTTCCTTGCTTCTGGTTCATTAATATTCCTGAATCTGTGGTGGTTGCTGTTTCTGCTGGTATTTTTTTTTTTTAAATCAAATTTGAAAAATATTATTTTATTTCCTCAAATACTTTTTCTTTCTTACCTCTTTATTCTCCTTCTTAAACTCCAGTAACATGTATTTTAGACTCTCAGTGTTATCTCACATGTCACTGAGGCTTTGTTCTTTTTTGTTATTGCTGTTGGTTATTTTGGGTAGTTTTGCTTGCTCTCGTTCCAGGTTCATCAATCTTTTCTTTTTCTTTTGTACTTTGTGGTCTGTTGTTAAGCCCTTCTAAAGAATTTTTCAATTCAAATACTGTTTTTCAGCTCTACAAGTTTTATTTTACTCATTTTTATAGTTAACTATTTTATAGTTAAAAATATAGTTTTATATTTCTCTCTTTTGTGTTCATATTTTTCTTTAAACATAGTTGTAATAGATATCTTAATATCTTTGTCTCCTGATCCTGTCTCTGTCTGCCTTGTGGCATTCTGTCTTTCTTGCTGCATCTTGGTATTTGTAATAATTTTTGGTTGAATACTGGTTATGGTGTTTGAACACTGTGAATGGATTTTGTTATCTTCCTTTGTTGAATGTTGCACTATGTTCTGTCAGGCAGCCAAGTTACTTGTGGATCAACTGGATCCTTTTGTGCTTGTTTTTAAGCTGTATTGGGGCAGCCTTAGAAGAACCTTTACTCTAAGACTAGTTGAGTCTAACTATTAAGGCCTAATCCTTCATAGAGCCATACTGAATGTTCCTGTGTTCAATAATATCTCCTCATGTTGGCTTTCCAAGAGCTCTAGAGTGTTTCGCAGTACCTGTGAGTTTGAGTATTGATCAGTTTGCAGACTTTTTGGTGGTAGTTCTTTGCCTGACCTTTTTGAGTCTTACCGCATGGCATTTATAATTTAGTAGTCCTTTGAAGACTTACAAAGTCCTGTATAGAAATTTATGGAACTGTTTCTCTGTTTAACTTTTTCTGTGAAAGGTCGTATATAGAATTTTCTGGAACCATTTCTCTGCTTAGCTTATTTTTTTCTATTATGACCTAGGATTTCAGCTTTCTCAGCCTGCCTTAACTTCAATTTGTCCCTCCAATTCTTGAGCCCATTGTGTTTTGCTGGGTTTTTCCCTTACATTGTAAGGGAAAGTATATTTAGCAGAAAGCCAGAATAATCATAGCACTCACTTACAGTTGTGCATTGCCTGTTGTCTAGTATCTGAAAATAGTAGTTTCATAAATTTTGTTTAATTTCCCAGTTGCTAGGGTGAATCTTATAACAATTACTCTTTTAGGCTGGAAGTAGAAGTTTAAAATCTCTTCTTAAAACTAAATTATTACGGTACTTCTTTTAGCAATTAATTATGAACTACCCTGTGGCATTTTTGTTTACTGCTGTCTTAAAGTTATTAAAATCTTTGATTGTTGTTTTACTTTTTATGCTTTATTTCTTTTGTGAGAGCCAATAGGCTAGTAATATTCTATAATTCAGATTCTTGGTGTTTGAAATACCTGCCCTGGACAATTTTCTCTCATAAGTGCTTTTGTTATTTTTTTTTCCTCTTGGTGGAGAAGATCACCACTGCTGGAGAAAAGATTAGATAGCTATACAATTGGATGCCTTTGCAAATTTATGCCTTCTAATCTCTAGTCATTTTTCTCTCTCTCACAGTTGTTATATAGACCGGCGGTCAGGAAACTTTTCGTGTGAAAGGCCTGACAGTAGATATTTTAGGCTTTTGGGGCCATATATAGTCTGTATCACATATTCTGCTTTTGTTTTTGTTTTTGTTTTTGAACTCTTTAAAAATGTAAAAACATTCTTAGCTTGAGGGCTCAGTTTGGCTCATAGGTCTTAGTGTGGTGGCCTTGATATAGACCACCACCACTTCATTCAAGGACCCTTCCCTCCCTCTCATTTTTACCGGAAGACCTTACCTTTTACTAGATTGCAAAAACAAAGGATTAAATTTTGTCAACTTCTTGCTTCCTATGTATCTCATCTAAAAGCATACCTAGATCTTCAATTATTTGTCCATCTTTCTTATGTGAAGTGAAGATGTATGCATATCTTTTCATTTATGCCTAAACCCACTCTGTGGGTTCCTGCTTTCTTCCTCTTCTAAGTTCATTCAAACCTTGTTCCATTTTGCTCTTATATGTATTATCTTCCCTGATTCTTCCAACTGTGCATATTTGCTATGTTCTCACTTTACTCCTGCTGCTTTAAAATTTGCATTTATGCCATCCACTACAACAGTTTATCTTAAGTGCTTTTAGTTGAGTTTAAATTGCAAATGGAAAAAAATTGCCTTTAAACTGTAATAAAGTACATAGCTATAAGGTGTTTTAATGATACATACTCATTTATGAGTCAGTCTTGTCCATGATTTCTTTATTTCATAAATTAAAAGCTTTTTATTCCCCTAGTGACAACATATTAAGACATATTAGAACATCTCAAGCAAAAACGTTCTGTGGTGGTGAGGGAAATAACTCTAAAAGGCAAAACATCAAGTACAGATTTTTTTTTTCTTTTTAATTTTAGGAATCAGACTAGATCAAGGCACATTGTGTTGCAGGCGTCACCTCACAAATCTGCCAACGCATGTCCTTTCTGAGCTTCAACACAGCTGCTGTCCTAACCACTTGCTCTTCTCTCCTAGATAGTGGTCCACATTGGTGTTTTGGTTTATGCCGAGGAAGGAAAAATACAAAAGAGTCTCTTCCTCATTTTTCTTATGATAATATGACTTTAAAAATACCATAATGTGAGTTAAGTGACAGTGGCTTCTCCAGGATCATTCTTACATTAAGAAACACGAAGGGTATTAGGTGTTTTAAATATAGATGAGTCCATTTATATTTTAAAAAACCTTTAAAGAATAAGGTTACTTGTAAAGAATAACGACACATTAAAAAACTACATGTTCTTACAACAATTTGTTCTATTCTTTTTCCCCTGTAACACAGTTATTCCTCCCCCGCTCCCCACACAACAGATTTGTAATGTAAGAATAGAATCCTGGTGCAGCCTGCAACTCCCAGAGGTAAAACACACAGTACTAGACTTCCATCTGTAGATTTTACTTTTCAGATTCCATGCCATTTTTTCAGAGTTAAATTCAAATTTGAAATCGTTTAAGCTTTCAAGGATTGTATTTATGTTAGGTTGTTCTCTTAAGTGATTTTATCATACTAGTTATTTATATTCCGTGTTTAGATATTTTGTTAGGCACAATTATTCTTTTTCAATTATATATACTATAACCTTGCATTTGCTTATGTCCTAAATTTTAATTGCTTCTTTTTGTCATATTGTGATAGTTTTGAAATGGTCTTTTACTCTTGAATTTTCTCTTCCCTCCCTTTTTTTTATGAACTTAAAATAGCCTCATTAATGAGTCTTTTATGTATTTGAGTAAATTTCTAAAATTTATTTTGAATTAGATGTTTTAGGTACATACATATAACTAAGAATTATTTGAAATTGAAGAAAGGTGGTATGAATGATCTGGAAGGATTAGTCATATAGTAATTTAATATTTTTAAATGCATGTTTGACATTATCCTTGGATTTCAGAGTATTTAGCTTAGAATAAAGAGGATATATGGATATCATAATAGCTGTATTAAGTATTTGAATCTGTTGAATCACAGATGAACTCTTATACTAGTAGGATCAAAATTTGTGCCATATTGTGCTCTCTTTTTGAGCATGTGATGTAATGAAGATATTTCAGATAAGTTAAAAATACAATTGTTTCACTAGGTTTAGAAAGGAGACCAGTAAACGTGTTATCACATTGACTTATGTAATCTGGTGAAATTGCTCTGTGAAAACATTAGGTAATTTAGCATATGAGGTTTTGACTATTTCTCGCATCTTGGAAGATCCTTGATTTATAGTAATTTATCTGCTGACAAGGGTATGAAATGCATGTTGGTGTTGCTGATGTTCAAGGAGGGAGTCATTTAGCTAATATATGAGCCTAGCTCTGCCTACTTTCCCAATTTCATCCTGGTTAATTCTCTGTATTCCTTAGATTCTCATCATTGATACCATATTTAGCGCCTCTCAAGAGTTGCATTTAAAACCTGGGGAATTCTTGAAATTCCTGTCATTTATATCTATTGAAAATACCATATTAACATGAAAGAGTTGAGTCTTGTACTTTCAGCTGTAATTCTTGCTCACTTTAATCTTGAGGAGACATGACTATTGTTCAGGTTACTTTAAATAATAGCAAAATCACCACAGGAAAGTGTGATCATTTGGTTAAGCATTTTACAAATATTTATGCTTTACCTTCTTGTGTCAGCTAGGGTGTAAGATGCTAGGGAAACAATGACAAATAATGCATTTGTAGTTTAGCAAGAAGACAGACAAATATTAATACACCATAATGATATAAAGTAACTGCAGTACTCAGGGTTAAATATAATGTGCTGTGAAATCACATAAGAGGGACATGATCAGAGATATGAATGATATTCAGGTATTAGCTAAATCAAAGGGATGAGTTCTGCTCCAGATTGGTGAAAGTATACCACATACAAAGGGTACAGTCTTTCCTAGAAGAAATTAGAGGTGGAGAAGACAAAGGAAGGACAAGGAAGTGTTGAGATAATAGGGCCAGGTAGTAAATTGCCATGCAAGCCATGTTAGAGAATTTGAACTTTTATAGGAGAGCAATGATGATTGGGTTAAACAGAGTAATGTAATCAGACTTGTACTTTAGAAAGATCACTCTGACAGCAATGTCAAGTGGATTGGAATACTGGGAGCATAATTAGAGATAGGAAAGCCCAGTAAGCTAGGCAAGAGTTGATGGTGGTAAGAATTAAAGGAGTAGCACTGAGGATGGAACAAAGTAGTGGGATCCATTTTAAGGAGATACAGAAGCAGTGAGCTTTTGTTAAAGAAGTAGGGCTGACTTGGCAAAATTAAATGGATAGTAGGGCTATTCTGAGTTACAGTTCTTAGGAGGAATGGTTTTGTGGAGGATGATTATAAGTATACAGTTGATCCCTAAACAATGTGGGGGTAAGGGTGCCAACTCCCTGTGTAGTCAGAAACCCACATATAATTTTTGACTCCCCCAAACTTAACTACTAATAGACTAATATTGCCCAGAAGCCTTACTAATAACATAAATAGTTGATTAACACACCTTTTTTGTGTGTTATATGTATTATATATTATATTCTTACAATAAAGCAAGCTAAAGAAAATAAAATGTAATTAAGACAATCACATGGAAGAAAAAATTTATTTAGTATTCAGCAAGTGGAAATGGATCATAATAAAGATTTTCATCCTCATCTTCATATCTAGTATGCTGAGGAAGAGGAGGGGTTGGTCTTGCTGTCTCAGGGGTGTAGAGGCAGAAGAGGTGGAGGAGGTGGAAGGGGAGACAGGAGAGACAGGCACACTTGGTGTAACTTTACAGAAACACATGGTAATTTCTGTCTGACTTTTTTTGCTTTTTCATTTCTCCAGAAATGTTTCTATATGGTACCAATCATTCTTTCTCCGTTTGCTTTAGTTTCAGTGCCTGTATCATAGAAGAGTCCATGTTGTAAAAGAAGTCAAAAGCAGATGTGAATAATTGGAACCCTTCTGCCAGATTGTCTAATGTCAATTTGTTTTCTTGCACTGCTTCTTCTACATCATCTTCCTCATTGTCTAGCATTAGTTCAGAAAGCACTTACCTTCATCGAGTCATCTTATATTAATTCCTCTGGTGTCTATTAGCTCTTGAATTTCTCCAAGATCCATATCCTGAAACCATTCACCACCCTTTTTTTTTTTTTTTTTTTTTTTTTTTTTTTTTTGCCATATCCATGTTTCTTTCATGCTTTCCTTGATTGGCTGTCATAAATACTGTGAAGTCACACACAACATCTGGACAGTTTTCTCCAGCAGGAATTTATTGTTTCGGGCTTGATAGCTTTCATGGCTTTTTCTATAATAATGATTGCATCTTCAGTGGTGTACTCTTGCAGACTTTTATGATGTTCTATCTGTTGGGATTCTCTTCTATAGCATTGACAGTCCTTTCCATCGAGTACCATGTGTAATGAACCTTCAAGGTTCTTAGGACCCCTTGATCTAGAGGCTAAATTAGAGATATTGTGTTTAGGAACAAGTAGATGCCTTCAGGATTGAGCTCCTGGGGTTCAGGGTGGCTAGGGCATTGTCTAATATCAGAAGAACTTTAAAAGGCATTCCCTTACTGGCAAGGTACTTCTGACTTCCGGGACAAAGTATCAATAAAACCAATCTAGAAAAAAGGTTCTTGTTGTCCAGGCCTTCTTATTATACAACCAAAAGACTGGCAGCTGGTGTTTGTCTTTTCTCTTCAAGGTTTGGGAGTTGGCAGCTTTATAGATAAGGGCAGTCCTGATCATAAATCTGCCTGCATTTGCACAAAGCAGTAGTGTTAGCCTATCTCTTCCTGCCTTAAATCCTGGTGCTCGCTTCTCTTACTAAACGTCCTTTGTGGCATTTTTTTCCCCCCAGAATAGGGCATGTTCATCTGCATTAGAAACCAGTTCAGGCAGATATCCTTTTTCCTCAATGATTTTCTTAATGGTATCTGGGAACACATTGCTTCCTCTTGGTTGGCAGAAGCAGCTTCTCCTATTATCATTACATTTTTTAAGCCAAACTTCTTTCTAAAATTATCAAACCATCCTTTACTGGCATTAAATTCTCCAGCTTTAGATCCTTCACCTTCTTTTTGCTTTAAGTTGTCATAGAATGACTTTTCTTTTTCTTGAATTGTATTAGAGTCTATCGGGGTGCCTTTTCTATAGCAATCCTACACCCACATAAAAGCTGCATTTTCATTTTCTTTTTCTTTTTGACAAGGTCTTACGTCTTGTGTCTCGCTCTGTTGTCCGGACTAGAGTGCGATCATAGCTTGCTGCAGTTTCAAACTTCTGGACTCAAGCAGTCCTCCTGGCTCAGCCTCCCAAGTATCTGGGACTACAGGCACATGCCACTATGTCTGGCTAATTTTTAAAATTTTTTTGTAGAGATGGGATTTCACTATGTTGCTCAGACTGGTCTCGAACTCCTGGGCTCAAGCAGTCGTCCCACCTCAGCCTCCCCAAGTGCTAGGTTATAGGCATGAGCCACTGCACCCATCTAAAAGTTGCATTTTCAATACAAGATAAAAAAATGTTTCCTAAAAAGTATAAGATTTTTGTACCTGGTAGCATAGCTGCAACGATGGCTTCGCTATTTTCCTTCTCTTTTGTTTATAATGATCTTTATGGTAGATTCATGTATCTTGACATGGTGGGCAACTGCAGCTGCAGACCTCAATCTGTGGTACATATCAAGCAATTCAACTTTTTCTTGTAATGTCATGACTTTTCTCTGCTTCATGGGAGCACTTCCAACATAACTAGATGGCACTTTGTATGGGTCCCATGGTGTCGTTCAAGATTTATGATATTGCACTAAACATAATGAAAAACATGTGTTGAAAATTATGTGAGATCCATGAGGGATCACATTTACTGCAATACACAATTCACTGGAAAGACGAGAGAGGCTGACATGGAGATGATTAGTTGGGTGGTGTTTTAAGGGGATCATCACAACTCACTGCAATAACAACAGGAGGTAGTAAAATAGTCTAGTATGTACATATATTTTATGCATTTGTATCATACCTAACTTTTTCTTAATTCTTTGCGTATGTCTAGGCTATGTGGTCTGTCTACATGTGTTTTCAAATTGTCGCAAATCTCCAAAAGATTTTCCAAAAACCAGTGCATGAATGGACCCACAGAGTTCAAACCCATGTTGTTCAAGGATCAACTATATTCTGGCACATATTGGATTTAAGGTGCTTATTTATTGGACATCCAAGTATAGATATCTAATAGGGACTTGTCTATGTGGATTTGAAGTCCGGAGAAAGGGGCAGAAGATACAGATTTGAGAGTTGTCACATATAGATGGTAATTGAATATGAAAAAATATGGAGTTGGATCCTTTAAAGAGACAGTGGAAATAGGACTGATTCTTGAACAACTCTAATATATAAGGGATGAGTATAGGAAGAAAAGACCACAAAGGTGACTAAGAGGAAATAGCTAGAGAGGTGGGATGGTGTTATATGATAGAAGCTAAGAAAAGAGTATTTTAAGAATGAAGTAGTCAAATAAAATAAGACTTCAAATAAGATAATAATTAAAAAGTGGCCTTAGGATTTAACGCAACAACAACAAAAAAGTATTTGGTGACCTCAGCAAGACAGTTTAGTACAATTACCAATTACAAGGACTGAGATCAAAGTGAACATTAGTGTAATTACATTTTCCGTATGCCCCTTTCAGTGAAAAAGCAATTTCAGTTGTCAGGTTCAGCAATAAAGCAGTCCATGGTTTTTTTTGAGGGGGGGGGATCACCAAAAATAAAATAAATTTGTTGAAAATCATTTTTGAAGACTTTAGAATAAAAATCTGATTCTTGAAATGCTAGAACTTGGAACTATAGATTATAAAAGAAAAAGAGAAATAGGGGTCACAATATAGCTTGTATTCTAAATAACTGGGATTTAATCTAAGCTCTACCAATGACTCAGAGTTTCATCTTATAGATAATATATGGCTATTGACAAAATTTAATGAGATATTGTATGAAAAATGCTATAATGCCTATAGTATAATGCCTATCAGGGGTGTATGTGTATGTATGTAAATATGTGATATATTGAACACCTTATATATATAGGTTAATAACTTCAGGGCACTTTTCTTCTTGGTATGTGTATTATTTACCTATTGTCATGTGACAAAAATGTTTAAAACAATAGACAATCATGAAATGACACTGTTTCTGGAGCTGGGGTAGGCAGAATAATAGTCCCCTAATGATGCCCATGTCCTATTTCCCAAAACCTAGCAAAAGAGACTTTGAAAATATAAATTAAGATTATGGATCTTGAGATGGGGAGATGATTTTGGATTGTCTGCGTGGGCTTAGTCTAATACATGAGCTGTTAAAAGTAGAGAACCTTTCCCAGCTGACATCAGAGAGATGAGGCAGAATGGTGTTCAGAGAGATTCAAAGTGTGAGATGGAAGTCGGGGCTACGAATCAAAGAATGTGAGTGGCCTCAGAAGCTGAGAAGATCCCCGGGCTGACAGGCAGCTAGGAAACAGGGAAGTCAGTCCTACAACAACATGGAACTGAATTCTGTCAGAAACCTGAATGAGGCTGGAAGCAGATTCTTCCCCCAGCCTCCAGTAAGAAATGCAGGCCGCCAATACTTTGATTTCCAACCAGTAACAAACAGCAGAGAAAGCCAGTTGAATCCACTAGACTTCTAACCTATGTAACTATGAGGTATAAATTGTATTGTTTAGAGGCACTAATTTTGTTATAATTTGTCATGGCAGCAATCGCTAACTAATGCAAAGCATCAAGGATCCAGAAGCACCTTAGCTGGGTGATTCTGGCTCAGGGCCTCTCATGAGGTTGTGAAGCTGTCAGGGCTTGACTGGTGCTACAGGATGCAACTTCAAGCTCACTCACATGGTTGTTGGTAGGCCCCAGTTCCTCACCATGAGGGCCTCTCCATAAGGCTGCTCACAGTGTGGCAGCTCACTTGGCCCAGTGTGAGTGGGGAGAGAATGGCAGTGAGAGCATGCGGGTATACAGTATAGAAGCCATAATGCCGTTTATAGTCAAATCTCAGATGCTACCATGTCTGCCATAACTTCTTGTTCACACTGACCAACCCTGAGATAACAATAAATTATGCTGTACAGAAGAATGTGATTACCAGGACTCACGGACCATTGGAGGATCATGTTGGAGGCTAGGTACCACAAGTACGTGTGCGCCTAAGATGACAAACTCAGTTCCATATTGCCTCATTAACCATGTAGAGAACCAGGTCTGCAGTGTAATTTTAAGCAAGTTATTTAGCCTTTCTAAAACTGAGGTTATTCATTCAAAATTGAAATTAGTTGAACTTAGTTTTATATGTCAGTACGAGAAATCAGCTTAAGCTAGTTCACGCAAATAAGGTATTTCTTAAAGGTCCTAGCACTTTCTGTTTTTGAATGTGCTGTTTGAAGATTAAGGATCCTGAGGTATTTTTGAAAAATTCAAGGAATGATTGAAGATAGAAGACTATCACTGGTTTGCCTTAATTTAGATGATTATTCTTGAACCAGTCAAGTTTGGTCACATCATATGAACATGGCTTCTCTCTCTGCAATTATACAGATTGTAGGGAGAGGGTTCTTAGAAGGGTTGCGGAATGGTACCGCTACTGCAAGGGGCACTCTTCTCAATGTAGACTATATGAAGGGTACTTGTAAAGTTGTGCAGTAGGCAGTCTGTGTAGCTGTACATAGTGGCCCTGTGTTTACATACTTTTGACTGCTTTAGCACTTGTGCCCATAGGTATAAGTGTCTCTTTTGTTCAATGGTGTGTCTTTTAGCATGGTGCCTAGCATATGATTGCTCAATAAATATTAGTTGAATGATTGATGTGGCAATATGACCACTATTCAAATATTTAAATACTTTTTAACATATACCATTCTTTTTAGTTATCATAATTAATATTGTTGGTTTACACCTTATATTGTGGTACCAAGACTGTTCTATTTGCACTAAAGAATGAACTAGAACAATTTGTAAAATAGTGGAATAAATGAAAGTACTTGCTAGCCAATTTCTGATTGTTAGGCACTTTTCCAATTCATCTTTTAAGAGCCAAGTCCAAAATGGAATTAACAGCAGACCCGTGTGCAACACAGTTGCTGTGTGCTGAAGAATTGCTTTCTGTTTGTGTGAGCTCACCATAAGTATAGAAAAATTTAATAATCTTAAGTATTCTATGGTTATATGGTTAGTATGTGAGCTACTTTAGTTGTATCTTGAGTAATTATGCTATTGTCTCTCAGTCAAGCTTTTGGAAATTTAGCAAGTTTAACAAATAAGACCTTCGAAGTGTGGTTTTTTTTTTTTTTTTTTTTTTTTTTTTTTACTCTGTGAGTATTTATTATCTCTATTTCTACTTATTAGTGCCAGAGTTGTATGTAATTTTCAAGATATGTGTGTCACAAGCCAAAAAGAAGTACTTTTTTTGACTAGTGCTTTTTAAAATTGTATTTTCAGTTGTTTTGTTCTATTCAATTTTGATGTGTTTCTTATGGGGAAATTGCTATTCCAGTATTACAGGGGAGGCATAGCCCTTGCTCTCTTGAGTTTATAGTATATAGTATTTGAATATTTGGAGTGAGTGAAGCCAAGAGAATTATAAAAATAACTTTAATATGGTCAGTATTCAAAAAGAGGTATTAATAACATGCTGTGAAGGTGCAGAAGAGACCATCTGGTTTGAAGAGTCAGAGCAAGTTTCATGAAATGGGTGGGGGGTGAAATAAACAGGTATAATTTTGAAACATAGGGTTGGACCGAGTGGAGAAAGCAACGTAAGGAATGTGCAGTGATCTCACTGATTTAGTCTTTGAGCTTGTAGCTTTAAAATCCTGAACTGCTTGGCCTATACTACTTTACATGGCTGACGTTTTACTATTAATTATTGCTAAGAGTGATAATAAGATGGACTTGAATAATTTAAACTCTATAAAAATAAATAGAATAATTTAGACTGTATTTTAAAAATAAATTTTATGATTAACTTGCAGCTCTAGCTTGCAACCAACAAGTTTACTGAGGACAGGAGAATTGTGGAAGCTTTGGATAGACTAGAGGATGGTATAGAGTATAGAGACTTACAGAACTGGAAGGAACCATAGAGACCCCGTTAACTCATTATCCTCATTTTGAAGATTAAGAACCAGGACCAAAGGGATAAATGAGTTGCCCATTTTTCTACCCATATTTGCAGTGATGGAGGTGGTCCTGTGTAGGTCTGTGTCTTGTAACAGTCAGTCTGTTAGGATTGTTTGAAGCAAATCACTAATTCATTTTTGCTAAAGTAACTGAATCTGAAATATTTAATTTGTACAGAATGTGTAGACTCCTACAGATAAATCAGCCCAGTGATTCCCCTGCTTCCTGCCCCTCTTACTAGACATCTCATTTATATTTCACCTAGAAGAAGATAAAAAAAATATGAAATATTTAATATCAGTTTGGCTGTAGCAGAGACTGTGAGTGGGATGGGTAGGAACATAATTATGCCAGTTGGCATAAGTTCTTCATGGCACATGAACATGAGGGGAAATTCTAAACTACCCTTAAAGAGGAAGAGATTGAATTCACCACAAAATAAGAGAAGTATTTTAACAAAAAAATATTTTTGGACTATCAGCAAGGTTATTCACATTTTTTCATTTTTTATTAGCAGGATAATTTTAGGTCTCTCCTCTATCATAACATTTCATTACATTGGAGATATCATTTTGGCCAGAGGTAATTTTTTAAATAGCTTTATTAAGGTATAATTAACATACCATGTAATTCACCCATTTAAAGTGTATAATTCAGTGGTTTTTAGTATATTCAGAGAGTTGTAAAATCACAGCCACAGTCTATTATAATTTTAATACATTTTCATTATTTCCCCAAAAAACTTCATACATATTAGCACTCTCCTTCCCCTGCTAAAGCATGCAACCCTAGGCAAGCAATATTCTGCTTTCTGTGTTCAGTGATCTGACTACTCTGGACACTTCATATAAATGGAATAATATAATATGTTATCTTTTGTGACTGGCTCTTTCACTTAGTGTATGTTTTCAAGGTTCTTCCATGTTTCAGCATGTGTCAGTATTTCATTCTTTTTTATTGCCAAATAATATGTACCTTTTATTTATCTGTTCATCAGTTGATGGACATTTGGGTTATTTCTGCAAATATTTTCTCTTATTCTGTGGGCTGTTTTTCTGAAGTAAATATTTTTTTTTAATGTAAAGGTAATACAATTTGAGAAATATAACTTATCCTCTTTTTGTGAACCTGCAGGAAAGGAATACCCTTGATACTGCATCTTTCAAAGATATTATAGACCCCTCTCAAGCTCAGAAAGAGATTAGAAAGTATGAATTAAGTAACTAGAGAGGTATAATGCAAGGTCAGCTGTTTTATTACAATATTTTCCAAACTGTATTTTTAGATCCTGTTCTCTTTTACTGGTAAGCTTTAAAATCTCACGTTTGTATTCTCTGAAGCACTTCTGTTATAGCATATTATTGGGTCTGCCATCTACTCAAATAGTCTGTAATCCTAAATTATCTCTCTCTTGGTGACAAATTGCATGATATAACTTTCGCTTTTCCTATGCACTTTTTTTTTTTTAGGTGAAATTCATTTAAACCTCAGGTAAGACTGTATTTCTAGAAGGTAACATGTAGCCTGATGCATATATATGAATGTAGGGAGAGATAATAGTTGACATGCTGTTGGCCTGATGTTTACCTTGAGTGCATGTATATACGTATTTGAAGAGTTTTTTAAAAAAATACCTGCACTTATAGCACGTACAGCCATATTGTGCTTTCTCTTTCGTCAAGGCCAGATAAGATGCTTAGTTCTTGAAATTATGTAAGATTTTCTTTCCTTATCTATGACATGTGACATTTGCTTGGCTCATGGATCACAGTTTATGATAGAAGGAAAAGAGTCTTATTAAACTAATACATACTGATAGGTTTATTATTTTGAGGAATATTTGTATTTTAAAAGTTAACCTATTTTACTAAATCATTCCCAGATTGATGGAATTTAAAATGTTTTAGTGAAGTGAATAACTCTGGGGAGTGGGGGAGATTTTTGAGCATTAGTCATTAAAATTTAGCACATATGGTCTAAGTAAATGCCAGAAGAGATACAAGTAATATGCTGTGAAAATTCAGAAGATAGATAAATTATTTACAGATTGGAAGATTAGAAAAGATACTATGTAGAGTTCGCACTGGAACTGAGTATATAAAGATGAGATTTTATTGGGATGTTTGGGGGAATTGGGAAGGTGTAAGCATTTGGAGTTAGAAGGGAATAGTTAATATTCTAGTTTGGCTAAAATGTAAACTCTGGATAACTGGTTATACATATCATATTGAATGCACACTTTTATTTCTACTTTTTCCTTTAAGTTCACTAAAATGACACTGAAGGGCTAAAAAGGTGTGAATCCACAAGGACGGACAAAGGATCCAAGAAGAGATACAGCAGAGGAGAGAAATTAACAAAATTTTGGAATGTGGAGAGCAGATAGATGAGGGTTGATTGATTTATTAAAGTGCAGAAGGTGAAAGTATAAATATCTTTAGAGGGGAAAGCCAGGAAGCATGTCACCCTACGGAATTCTGGAAAGGCTCAGAATTAGAAACATAGTATACTCTTGAAGATAGGTTGAAGGATGAGACTAAGAAGAAGGGATATGTTTAATTTCTTATAAGCTGCTATTACTTAGAAAGCAGTTTGGTGTTGGAAAATAGGTGCATTAACTGGTAATATTCTCTTTCTTAGCAACTAAACACTGCCAAGGATCTAATCAGTGGTCAATTGAAGGTTAACAGAACACACTTAGGTAAAATTGTGAAATAGATGGTTGCTCTAAATCTAAGGAAGATATAAGAAAATGAAGTAGCATTTTGGCAGTCCTCAATTCCCTGTGGGTAAATTCTTAGTCTTTAATGGCAAAGCTCACTCAGTTTTAGCATTCAATTTTCTCCTCATCTGCTTATCAGAATCTGCTTTGAATGAAGTATTTACATGGCGAGTCTCCTCTCTATTTGCTGTAAGACTGTAATCTTGTTAAAGCAATTCTAGGTTCATCTATCATGATCATGGTCCCAAATACATATTTTGCCTACTGTGTGTCTGTGTGTGTTGGGGGGAAGGCTAATTAATAAGAGAAATGACAATTCTTTCTATTTTTCTACCCTTTTTTCCTCTCCACTCCATGCTGAGCATATGTATGTACACACCTGAACTGTTTTTACTCACAACATTTCTGACGCCAAATGTATGGTATCTTTTCCAACACCACTTCTCCAATACCAGATGGATGTCATTCATTCAGTTCAATTCTGACTCTATCTACCTGGAGTTAGCAGCAGATCCCATAGGTTAAGTAGTCAGTCCCACAAGTCTATCCCCCGTTCAGCTGCTATTTACCAAGTCCCAGTTGTCACTAGTATTTCTGGTCAACTGGCTGTAGATTCAGGGGGTTCCCACAACTCCCTCCTCAGGTTTGATAATTCAGTAGATTGATTCACAAAACTCAGGAAAGTGCTTAAGTTATTATAACTTGTTAATTATAGAGGATACAAGTCAAGAATAGCCAAATGGAAGAGATGTTTAGGGCAAAGTATGGGGAAAGGGACATGAAGCTTCCATGCCCTTTCTGGTGGGTCAACCTCTCAGCTCTTTGATGCATTCTTCAACGCAGAGTTCTCTGAACTCAATTACATATGCATAATTGATTAAATTATTGGCATTGGTGATTGAATCAATTTCCAGCCCCCTTTCCCCTCCCCAGAAGTTGGGGGAGGGGAAAATTCTAATCTTGTAATCATGTATTGATCTGTCTGGTGATGAGCCCCCATCTGGTGCTAACAGTCATTTCATTAGCATACGGAATCACTGCAGAAATTCCAAGGGTTTTAGGAGCTGTGCCAGGAATCTAGCACAAAGACCAAATATTTATTTTTTATTATATTGCAACACCCTTCTTAGCTTCTTTTACCAGGAAGAAGGACTAAAACTAGACTACCCTATAGCTGCTGAAAGTTTTAATTCTTTTACTGATTTCTGCTGAAGAGTTCAGAATTAAGACTTATAAGAATTAATCTTATAATTAATTCATTCAAACAAGTACATACTGAAGTTCTTCAATGTCCTACATATTGCTCTAAGCACTAGAGATACAACAGCCAAATTTCTGCTCTCAAGGAGATTAAAAGAACGTTTTATGTGACCAACAAGTAAATTCATATATGGTACCATTTACTGATACGGAGAATACTGAGTTAGGAGCAGTTTTCTAGGGGAAAAAAACCAATTTATTTTGGACGTTAAATTTGAGATGCCTTCTAGCTACCCAAGAGATGATGATATATGAGTCAAGAAATTCATGGGGCATTTTGAGGCTGAGGATATATGTTTAGGTCACCCATGTGTCTGTTGATGACAATGGTCCTGGATGCTGAGCTCCTCCCCAGCAAAAGTATAGGCCTGCCTCTGCCCTTTGCAGTTCACCTTACCAGACTTAGACTCCTGCTCTCCTCTTTCTCCTCAACCTCCTTTTTTCAATCTGTCTCATTTTTGAAATATCATTTTGGCACAGAACTTCTGCAATTTGCCCAGTCTTTCAGATCCTGGAAAAGTACAACCCATTCTCACTATGAGGGAGAATGCCTCACAAGTTTCAATCTGCTTACCACTATGGTGATTTTACGAGTGAGTGAAAGTTCAGAATTTTTTTCCTGGCCCTACCACTGTAAGCTTCTACTTTCTGGAAACTTTGTAGATAAATGGAGAAACAATTTTCTTCCTGTATTGGATGACCTACTTATGGATACTTGAATTTGAAAACCCAGAAAACTCTAGCCTTGGAGTGTAAATCCAAACCTTCCAAACCCTGCCTTTTGGAGTGAATAGTTAGATATCTAGCAGTGTTTAAAGAAGATACAATATCACAAGAAAGTTAGTTTTATTTGAGGATGCAAATTTAATTCAGTGTAAGAAGAATAATCAATTATATGTACAGTTTAAAAGACAACATTATCCCAATAGAGAAAAGATATTCAGTACATTCAACACCTTTTTAAAATTAAAAACTTAGAGTAATAAGAAATAGTAAGGGACATCCTTAATCTGTGAATATCTATAAAATAAACATTATATTCACTATTGCCACTTTTATGCAATGTTATGCTAGAGATCTTAGCCAGATTAGTAGGACAAGGAAAAGAAAATAGTAGAAAATTGTGAGGAAAGAAACAAAATTGTCTTTATTTGCAGATGACATGATTGTCTACTTAGAAAACTCAAAAGGATCTTTTGATTATAATCTATTATTATAATTAATTCTTTTATGTAATAATTATATAGTTCATTAAATATATTTAATAGTTATAATATAATCTAGTAATTATTACAATAATATAATTTCACCAAATTGGAAATAACATCAATTTATAAAAATAATGTTTTTCTAAACACTACATATAAAGTTAGAAATATAATTTTTAAATAAAAAGATACATTAAAATAGCAACAAAAAAGTAATGTATTTAGAAAAGAGCAGTTCAGGTGGTGTGGTAGGTGTGAAAGCCTATTTGCAATGGGTTCAAGAGAGCATGGGAAGAGTAATTTTAGATAGAATATAAATAAGTTATTTGAGGAATTTTGCTTGCTGTAAAGTGCGTCAGAGAAACTAGTAGTCACTGGATGTCAGTTCTAAAAGTTTCTTTTTTTTTTTTTTTAAGCTTGAGAAATCGCGTTGCTGATGGGATGATTCAGTAGAGAAGAGAAAAATTGATGATGTAGGAGCGAGAGGGGAACATTCCTGGAAGATGTCCTTGATGAGGTGGGAGGTGGTAGAACCCAGTGTACAAAATGGATGGGTTGGCCTTAAGGGTACCACATGGGTTTGGATAGCAGCAATTGGGTTGAATATAAGATCATTAGAGGAAAGGAGGTCAGGAAGTGGTAATGAATAGCATAATTTGATGACATGAAATTCAAAGCTGGAGTTCTTAGGGAGGATGGTGGGAGAATGGTCTGGTAGTATCAGTAAGAAGCACAGTGGAAAACAACCTAACTTCCAGGCATATGATAGAAGGGGTAAATAAAATAACATTCTTCACCTGAGGGGTTGCAGGAGGAGAGCTAGGTTTCTGGTAGAACAGGAAGGTATTTATTTCCCTCATAAACCCTGTTTCTGACTCTCTAATTTAAATTATTTTCCTTGTTATAGTCTTTTCTTTTCAAGCACTTAAATCATAGTTTATAATTACTTAGTCGTAAGTACTATTTGTTTGGCTGTGAATGGCATAAACTCTGCCATACAGTGGCTTAAAAGTAATGGATGTGTTTTTCTCATATAATAATCCAGCGATGGTGTAAGGGAGGAAATATAATTTCTCCTCAATCCTCATAAGTTTGTAGTTTAACAAAAGACAGATTGGCAAAAGAAAAACAACTGAGTTTGTTAATGTCTGCAGTGTACATTACATAGGAGAAAACTTCAATGAAAGGTAACTCAAATCAAACAAGGGCCTAAAACTTCTGGTTTATGTAACATCTTTAACAAAGAATAATACATTTTAGAGAAGTGACAAGACAAAGGAAAGCAGTTTTAGGCTCCCAGAGGTGGAGAAATTGTGGGAAGGTAAATTTATGGGAGTACACTAATGGAGTAAGATTTGTTTGCAGATTCCTCTTGTGCTGTCTCTGAGCTGATAAGAGTTGTCTCCTGTAAAGGAGAATTTATAGCCTGTCTTTTGGCAGAAAAAAGGGGAGGATAGAAAGAGCCCTTCCTTCAATTGCTGCTTCTTAATTACTGTTAGCTAAAAAATATTTATGTCAAAGAGTCATATTTTGGGGTGACATACTTTGATTTCCTTCCGTGTTGTATCTCCTCAAGAATGATGTTAAGAAACTAAGTTTCTTCTCTTTTTCTACTCTACCATTTTTATTTTTATTGGTAGGGCCTTAATAAGATTGCTGTACCTTCAAGCATTGAATCTAGTTTCCAGGTAGGAAAAAGATAGAAGTGCAAGAAGGAAGAGGCATTGACTACCTGAAAAAGTAAAACTTTTCCCAGAAATTCTTGACAGACTGGCACATATATCTAATTGGCCACCTCTTGCATGTGAACTATGTCCCATGGAAATATTTAGCTACAAAAGGAGATTTATTTATCTAGGCATCTTACTACTTTGAATAAAATTAGAGTTTGGTTAATTATGAAGAAGGTAAAAGTAGATATTGGTTTACGTAGTTGCACCTACTACAATGAAAAAAATACTTAGTATACCACTGTTATAGGAAAGTAAGAATTTCAGTTTCTATGAGGAATGCCTAATTCTGTTATAGTTTAGAAATACCTATTAAATGCACATTAAAACGTATATCTAAATATAAATAATACACTGACATATAGCAAATAAAAAATAAAATATGCATGTAAAATACATGTTAAAATCTTATACTTCTTCTCTCAATAGTGGGACTTAAGTATCTGAAAGAGCACCTGTCACATAGGAAAAACACATTCAATTATCTTCCAAGCATCAGCATTTTATATCTTTAGCAGAAAATATCACATAAGCAAGAATAAAAGTTACTGTAGCCTTTATATAAGATGCCCAAACCTCAGATTTCAGCTTATTGTTTTAAAATAAGTGATACCAGGGCTGTGTTATTCTAATATAATAGATTAATATCAAGCAGCATGTACCAGGGCTGAATATTCACCTTTTTGGAGTGGAGTCAGTAAAGGAAAGGTGACTTGATGAAGTAAAGTAGAAAAGAAATGAGCATGTGGCAATATATCCCTTTGTTTCCTCTGGTTCTCTAATAAAATTTCTGATTACAGTACCTTGCGATGAAGTAAAACATTCATGTTTTTGAAAGAGATTTTACAAATATCTCATTTGAAACTCATACTGATCCAGAAAGGAGATCCCAACTTAATGAATGAGCAAACTGAGGCCCAGAAAATTCCTTGTCCAGGGTTTCATGGCCTATAAAATTTGGGATTAGATCTTTAATTCTTGACTTATGGTTTAGTTCTTGGTCAATACATGCCATTTGACCAGAAATAGTGTCATGGGAATGTATTCTCTTAATTTATTCAGGTATTACTGTAAGTGGATATTCACTTCTGTCTCTTCTTTTTTTCATTTAACAAAACAAAATGATAAGATATTAACTTCTTTGAAAACACAATTCAGGGTGATATTTACATTATAAAAATATCATATTATTCACAAGAATTATTACTTTTTAGAAACAAGAGCTTGCTCTTTTGCCCAGGCTGAAGTACAGTGGCCTGGTCATATAGCTCACTATAACCTTGAACTTCTGGGTTCAAGTGATACTCCTACCTCAGCCTCCTAAGTCGCAGGGACTATATAGGCACCGCCTCTGCCTTTGGCTAATTGTTTAAATTTTTTTAGAGATAGGGTCTTGCTATATTGCTCAGGCTGTTTTTAAACTCTTGGGCTCGAGCAATCTTCCTGCCTCAGCTACTCAAAGCATTGGGATTGCAGGCATCTACCACACCCAGCATACAATAATTATTAAATAATAAACTTTTTATTTTCTTTCAACAGGACAGGCACACCGAGTTTTGATGACATTTGCGGAGCACCCAAGATCCAACTCTGCTTAAATTCTCTATTGCTTTGGGATTTTCATTATATTCCTTTTTCCCCCCTTTAAGTCAGTTTTAGTTTTCTTTCTGGCAGTTGCAAGCAAAAATAAATTAACATTTAAAAATTTAGACCTATAAAATTTAAAACTAGTGCTATGTTTAAAATAGAAGGGTTTTTAAAAATAACCAATATACGTGTATGTATAAAATATACATAACAAAATTTGCCATTTTAACCAGTTTTAAGGATGTAGTTCTGTGGTATTAAGTACACTCACATAGTTGTGCATCCATCACCACCATCTAGCCCCAGAACTTTTCCATCTGTACCAAACTAGAAGTCTGTACTCATTAAACACTTAACTACCCATTCCCCTCTCCTCTCAACTATTGGCAACCATCCTTCTTTCTGTGTCTATGAATTTGACTTCCCTCATACAAGAGAATCATATATTTGTCCTTTTGTGGCTAGCTTACTTCATTTAGCATAATGTCTTCAAGGTTCATCCATGTTGTAGCATGTATCAGAATTTTTTTTCTTTTACTGGCTCAATAATCCATTGCATGTATATACCACATTTTGTTTATCCACTTATCTGTCCATGGGCATTTAAGTTGCTTCAATGTCTTGGGTACTGTGAATAACCAGCCTCTCTTCATCCTCTCCATCCCCCTACCCTTCTCAACCTTTGGTAACCACTGTTCTACTCTTTGTCACCATGAGATCAACTTCTTTTAGCTCCCACATGTAAGTGAAATCATGTGGTATTTATCTTATCTGGCTTATTTCACTTAACATAATGTCCTCCAGGCTCACCCATGTTGCTGTGAATGGCAGGATTTCCTTTTTATGGTTGAATAGTATTCCATTGTGTATATAGACCATATTTTCTTCATTCATCAATGGACATTTGAGTTGCTTCCACCTCATGGCTATTGTGAATAATGCTGCTGTGAATATGAGTTTACAAATATCTGTTCAGATTCCTACTTAAAAATCTTTTAGTATATATAGAAGTAAACTTGATAGACCATACAGTAATTCTATGTTTAATCTTTTGAGAAACTACCATACCGTTTTCTACAGGGGCCGTACTATTTTACATTCCTACCAGTGATATAAAAGGGTTTCAGTTTTTCTACATTCTCGTCAACCCTCTTTATTTTCTGTTTTTCTTTTTTAATTGCAGCATAAAGCACATAACATATAATCTATCATCTTAACCATTTTAAATATACAGTTTAGTACTACATTTACATTGTTGTGCAACAGATCTTTTTCATCTTGTAAAACAGAGATTCCATACCCATTGAATAACAACTCCCCATTTTCTCCTCCCCTGGCCCCTGGCAACCACCATTCTATCTTCTATCAGTTTGACTACTGTAGATATCCCATGTAAGTAGTACAGTATTTGTCTATTTGTGAGTGACTGATTTCAGTTAGCATAATGTCCTTAAGGTTTATTTGCATTGCAGCATGTGACAGGATTTCATTTATTTTTAAGGCTGAATACTGTTCTATTGGGTGTGTATACGATTTTCTTTATGCATTTATCTGTCAATAGACATTTGGATACTTCCAGTTCTTGGCTATTGTGAATAATGCTGCAATGAATATGGGTGTGCAAATATTCCTTCTAAATCCTGCTTTCCTTTCTTTTGGATGTATGCCCTGACATAGGATAACTGTATCATATGGTGATTATAATTTTAATTTTTTGAGGAAACTCTATACTGTTTTCCATGATAGCTGCACCTATTTACATTTCCAGCAACAGTGCACAAGCGTTCCTATTTCTCTACGTCTTTGTCAGCACTTTTTTTTTCTTTTAACTAGTGGCCATCCTGAACAAGTATGAAGTGATACCTCATTGTGGTTTTAATTTGCATTTCCCTGATGATTAGTGATGTTGAACATCTTTTCATATGCTTGTTGGCCATCTGTCTGTCTTGTTTGGAGAAATGTCTATTCATATTCTTTGCCCATTTTTAAATCGGGTTTTTTTGTTGTTGCTTAATTGTAGGGTTTCTTTATGTATTTTGTCTATCAAATATATGACTTGCAAACATTTTCTCCTATCCTGTAGGTTGCCTTTTCGCTTTGTTGATTGTGTTTTTTGCACAGAAGTTTGTATTTTTGACATAGTCTGTGTAGTCCAATTTATCTTTTGTTGCCTATGCTTTTCGTGTCATATGCAAGAAATCATTGCCAGATTCAATGCCATGAAGTTTTCCCTTATGTTTTCTTCTAAGAGTTTTATAGATTTAGCTTTCGTGTTTAGGTCTTTGATCCATTTTGAATTAAATTTTGCATATGGTATAAGGCAAGGGTACAATTTCATTATTCTACATGTGAAAATCCAGTTTTCCCACCACCATTTGTTGAAAAGACTGTACTTTCCTTGATGAATTGTCTGTGCACCCTTGTCAGAAATCACTTGGCCTTATCAAAATCATATGCAAGGGTTTATTTCTGGGCTGTCTAATCTCTTTCACTGATCTGTATGTCTATCTTTATGCCAGTACCCCACAATTTTGGTTGTTGTAGGTTTGTAATATGTTTTGAAGCTAGCAGGCGTGAGATCTCCAATTTTGTTCTCTCTTTTCAAGACTGTTTTGGCTATTTGGGGTCCCTTGAGCTTCCATGTAACTTTTAGGATGGCATTTTGTATTTCTGGAAAAAAAAAGGCCATTGGGATTTTGATAAGTATTGCATTAAATCTGTACATCAATTTGGGTAGTATTGACATCTTAACAATATTAACTTTTCCAGTTTATGAATGTGGGATATCTTTGTGTTTGTGTCATCTTTAATTTCTTTTAGTCACATTTTATACTCTTTTGCCTCTTTGGTTAAGTTTGTTCCTAAGTATCTCATTCTTTTTGATGCTATTGTAATTGGTATTGTTTTCTTAATTTCCTTTTTGGATTGTTCATTGTTTGAGTGCTCAAATGCAATTCTTGTATGTTGATTTTATATCCTACAACTTTGCTGAATTCATTTATTCTTTCTTATAGTTTGTGTGTGTGTGTGTGTGTGTGGAATCTGTAGGGTTTCTTACATATAAGATCATATCATCTGTGAACAGAGATAATTTTACTTCTTCCTTTTCAGTTTGGATGCCTTTGATTTCTTTTCTTGCCTAATTGTTCTGGCTAGGACTTCCAGTACTGTATTGAATAGAAAAAAATAGAAAGTTTTTTTGTAGAGTAGAATATATGTATTATAAATAGAACATGACTTTGGAAAAGAATTTATTTTCTCAGACAGCTTTTCTTACAAGGCACTGTCCTTTTATTGATGGTAATCTTTGGTTAACTGAGATGCTTACACTGGAACTATTGCCTTTGTGTGTGTTATTGTGTTTGCCTCTGGGCTGTACTCAGATCATATTCTTATTTAAGTATCCTAAGATACTTAAGTATCCTAAAATCCTCAGAGGATTAAGTGGTTCCATCTTGTTGATTCCCCTCTCCCTT
>VBSM01003176.1:33090023-33115840 GCA_008086735.1 Cheirogaleus medius
AATTTTTCTATTTTTAGTAGAGACGAGGTCTCACTCTTGCTCAGGCTAGTCTCAGAGTCCTGGCCTCAAGCAGTCCTATCACCTCAGCCTCCCAAAGTGCTAGGATTACAGGTGTGAGCCACCAGTGCCTGGCCTTGATGATTCTTTTTGTACTTGAGATTCAATGCTTGTGCTGAAGCATTCAAACAAATGAGATGGGGTATAGACAAAGTAAGATTGGCAAAATGATGATAGTTGTTGAAACTTAGTAGTGGATACAAGTGGCCCAAAGTATCATTCTTTCTTTTTTTATGACATTTTTATAATAAATATTTTTTAAAACCCCACAGAAATTCCTGTCTAAAATAATGGTTCTTTGGACTCTATTATTTGCAGGCTGACCTTCATTTAAAAATCAATGTAGCTGATAATAAGATTTTTCTAGTACGTAATAATGCTTGATAGTAAGATGATAAAAGTTTGATGCCCCAGATAAAAAATAGACCATCTTTCATGTATTATATTCTTTGAAACTTAAGTGACTTTTTTTCTCTTTTTATTTTAAAAGATTTCAAACTTGAGAAAAGTTGAAAGAATAGCAAAATGAATACCCTGTACCCATAACCTACATTTACCAGTTGTAAAAATTTTACCATGTTTACATTATCTCTCTCTATAGATATCCTTACTAATTTTCTGTTTATCATGTATTGATAAAAGTATATAGAAATATTTTACTATAATTATTATAAATATTTATTTATAATATATAATTATAAATATAAGTATTAAAAATACTATAAATACTATACTAAATTTATATTATAATTTTTCTATTTCTTTCATTTTTATTAGTTTTTGCTACATTTATATTGAACTCTTATGTGCAAAAATGCTTAGGCTGTATCAGGTATATTAGTTTACTATGGCTGCTGTAACAAATTACCACAAATTTGGTAACACAAATTTTTTACAACACAAATTTATTCTTTTACAATTCTGAAATGAGTTTTAAGAGACTAAAATCAAAATGTTGGCAAGGCTGATTCCTTCTGGAGACCCTAAGGTAGAACACATTTCCTTGCCTTTTCCAGTTTCTAGAGGCTGTCCTCTTCATTCCTTGGTTCATGGCCCTGCAGATTATCTCTTCTCCTGCTTCCCTTCTCATTTTTCCTTTTTCTATAATTAAATCTCCCACTGCTTCCATTTTATAAGGACACTCGTGATTACATTAGGGCCTGCCCGGGTAATCCAGGATACCTCCCTATTTTAGGAGCCTTGATCACATCTGCATTGTCCCTTTTAGCATGTAAGATTGCATTTTACAAATTATAAGGATCAGGATGTGGACATCTTTGGAGTGCCGTTATATTCTGCCTAGCATAGATGGCAGCATTTCCCAAATTGATCTATAGATTCAATGCAATCCTTGTCAGAATCTAAACTGGTTGTTTCTTGCGGAAATTGTTAAGATTATCCTAAAATTCATACTGAGTTGCAGGCAACCCAGAATAGCTAAAACAAATTTGAAAAAGAATAGCCAAAATAAACTTGAAAAAGAACAAAGCTGGAGGACTTATACGTGCTGATTTCAAAACTTTCTATAGAGCTACAGTAAATAATACAGTCTGGTTCTGGCATAAGGATAGAGATACAGATCAGTGGAATTGAGAGTCCAGAAATAAACTCACATTTATAGTCAGTTGACTTAATATTTTGAAAATTAAAAAAAAAAAGTGTGCAACTGTTTGTGTTATATGGATAGACTATATAATGCTGCAGTCAGGGCTTTCAGTATGCTTGCTCTCAGAACAGTGCTCATTGTACCCCTTTAGGTAAGTTTTTATCCTTCACTCTCTTCCCACCTTCCCCTCTTGTTAGTTTCCAATGTCCTTTTTGTCTTCTGTGCCTGTGTGTACCCATCGTTTAGTGAGAACATGTGGTATTTGTTTTTCCATTCCTGAGATGCAATTCTTAGGATAATGATCTTCAGCTCCATCCAAGTTGCTGCAAATGACATTATTTCATTCTTTTTTATGGCTGAGTAGTGCTCCATAGTGTGTATATCCACATACCACATTTTCTTTATCCACTTATGAATTTATGGGCACTTGGGTTTATTCCACATCTTTGCAATTGTGAATGTGCTGCAATAAACATTTAAATGCAGGTGTCTTTTTGATGAAGTGATTTCTTTTCTTTTGGGTAGATATCCAGCAGTGGGATTGCTGGATTAAATGAATCTCAATACTGTTTTCCATAGTGGTTGTATTAGTTTGCAGTCCTACCAATAGTGCATAAACATTCCTTTTCCTCTTTATCCATGCCAGCATCTGTTGGTTTTTTACTTTTTAATAATGACCATTCTAACAGGTGGAAGGTGGTATTTTATTATGGTTTTAATTTGCATTTCCCTGATGATTAGTGATGTTGAACATTTTTTCATATGTTTGTTGGCCATTTGTCTATTTTCTTTTGAAAAAATTATGATCATGTCTTTTGCCTACTTTTTGATGGTATCGTTTGTTTTTTTCTTGCTGTTTTGTTTGAGTTTTTTGTAGATTCTGGATATTAGACCTTTGTTGGATGTATAGTTTACAATTTTTTTCTCATTCTTTTGGTTGCCTATTTATTGATTATTTCCTTTGCTATGCAGAAGCTTTTTAATTTAATCAAGTCCCATTTATTTATTTTCATTGGTACTTTATTTGCCTTTGGGTTCTTAGTCATAAATTCTTTGCCTAGACCTATGTCTGGAAGAGTTTTACCTATGTTTTTTCTTCTAGAATTTTTATGGTTTTGTGCCTTACATTTAAGTCTTTAATCCTTATTGAATTAGTTTTTGTATATGGTGAGATACATATGGTCCTACTTCACTCTTCTGCATGTGGCTATTACAGTCAATTGATTTTTAACAAGCGTGTAAAGACAATTCAATTGATGATGAATAGTCTTTTCAACAAATGATGCTGGGACAACTGGTATCCGCATGAAAAAAAATACGTATCACTTCCTCACACCATGCTAAAAAAAAAGGAACTCAAGATGTATCATAGACCTAAAGATCTAAAACTCAAAAATCTCTTAGAAGAAAATGTAAGAGTAAATTATTATGATCTTGGTTTCTTAGATATGACATCAAAAGCATAAGTGACAAAAGAAAAATGAGATAAATTGTACTTCATCAAAATTAAAAACTTTTGTATATCAAAGGACACTATCAACTAAATGAAAAAGCAACCCACAGAATGGGAAAAGGTATTTGTAAATCATATATCTGATACAAGGTACTTGTGTGCAAAATATATAAAGAATTCTTACAACTCAAAATTTAAAAAGACAAATAATCCAACTAAAAAATGGGCAAATGCAGGGCATGGTCCAGTAGTTCCAACTACTCAGGAGGCGGACACAGGAAGATTACTTGAGCCCGGAGTTTGAAGCCAGCCTGGTCAACCTAGCGAGACCTTATATTTTTTTGTTGTTGTTGTTTTTTTAAAAAAAGGGGGGGCAAAGGACTCGAATAGACATTTCTTCAAAGAAGATATTACAAATGGCCAATGAGCACACAAAAAGATGGTTAATATTATTAGTCATTAGGAAAATGCAAATCAGAACCACAATGATATACCACTTTACACTTTCAAGAATGACTAAATTGAAAAGACATATAACATTCCACTCATTCTGAGCTGTCACATTCATATGATGCTACTCTTCTAAGATCACAGTTTATTTAATTCTTTTGAAAGATTAACTGAAGCATTGTTATTCCATAAAGATTCTCTATAATAAGGGGCAGCCAAAATATTTTAGACAAAATTTTGTGTGGTACTCTTAGTAATATTCTGTTAATTAGTATCTTTCGTTGTATAGTTGGTTTGTCATGCACTAATGCTTGAATTTTTTTTTTGCTAATGTGGAACAGACATGGTGACTTTCATTTTATTTAGCAACATGTCTGATGCCTGTGCTTTAAGCCCATATAGTTTTTGTTTCACTTACCTAACTCCTCTTCATAAGCGTATTCATTCTTTGTGACAATTGTAGTCAGTAGCTCAAGAGCTCTTAAGCTGAGAGAATATGGAAACTTGCTGGTAATGTGCCAGTGAATGTTGTACTGAAGATTAAATAGCTCATCCTGCAGCTGCTCTGCATGTGGAACCTTTATTGACTTCAATTCTCAATTAACTCATTTGGTCTATAGCTTCAGGCCAAAATTGGGCATTGATTGAAGATGGAAAAAATGAATACATGAGAAGGTGTTTTAGTTTCCTAGTGTTACTGAGCTGTTATGGAGGGTAACTGACACATTATACCACAAACTGAGTGCCTTAAAATAATAGAAAATTATTCTCACACAGTTCTGCAGGCTAGAAGTCTGAAATAAAGGTGTTGGCACAGCCATGCTCTCTCTGAAGGCTCTAGGGGAGGAATCTTTCTTTGCCTCCTCTAGTTTTTGGTGGTTGTGGCAATTCTTGGTGTTCCTTGGTTTATAGGTGAGCCATTCCGATCTCTTCTCCCTTCACATGGCCTTCTCCCCTGTGGGTTTCTGTGTCTTAACATGGTGTTCTCTTTTCTGTGTCTTTCTCCAAATGTCCCTTATAAGGTATCTTACAAGGGTGCCAATCACTGGATTAGGGCCCACCCTAATCCAGTATGAGTTTATCTTAAGTATTATACCTGGAAAAACCCTCTTTCCAAATAAGGTCACATTTACAGGTTTTGGGGGTTAAGAGTTCAACATACCTTTTTTGCATAATACATTTCAACTCATAACAGAAGAGTATGTATTTTTGTCTTAAACTATATTTAATTCTCAAATTGTGAAATTTGTGAGTATAGTGTTTTCAGAGAGAGTTAACATGGAGTGAATTTAGTAAAGAGCAATGAACAATAAGAGAAAGAAGGAGTGATCAAGCTTGAGCCATTGTAAATTTTGATGTATAGGAAAATCCAAACCTTAACTACTGATCTCTAGTTATCTCTCTTTCAGTCTATGTTAGTTTATTTTTCTTACCTCAAGACCTTCACTCCTGAGTTGGACTCAAGTGTGCTCTATGTATATAGCCTTCCTTTTGGAAAAAGGCCATAAGTGTTTATGGTCAGAATATCAGAATAGATAAACATATTTTAAGACCAGAGGAATTGATTTTTGTGGCCAGGCTGTTGGGCCCTTCACTGCCATAGTGAAAAATTCAAAATCCATATAACAAGTAGTAGTTAGAGATCACTCGGGTATTTTTCTGAGTCTACAACCACTGTCTGCTTCTGTAAGTATTTCAGCTTTCCCCAGAACTTCAGTTTTTGACTAGAGATTTTCTTATGTATCAATCAGGGTTCCTAGTTGAGGCCAACTGAATCTACTACACCTGGTTTAAGTAGGAAGGATTTATTGGAAGATTTTAGAATATATGTAGAGAACAAAGCTTTAGATGTCCACAGAATCAGACTTTGATGTAGAACAGCCAAGACCACCCCAGACAGTTGAAACACGGAACTATACTATGGGACAGTTTTATGAACACTGCGATGGCCTGAATGCTTGTGTCCCCCACAACATTCATATGTTGAAATCCTAATCCCCTAATGTGATAGTGTTAGGAGGTTGGGACTTTGGAGCCCTCATAGGTGGTATTAGTCCCTTATAATAGGAACCCCAGAGAGCTCTCTTGCCATTTTTCCGTCATGTGAGGATATGTCTGTAACCTGGAAGAGGGCCCTCATCAGAACTTGACCATGCTGGTACCCTGATCTCAGACTTCCCGCCTCTAGAACTGTAAGAAATAAATTTCTGTTGTTTATAAGCCATCCAGTTTTATAGTACTTTGTTATAGCAGCTCAAACGAAGACAAATGCTATCTGTGCCACTTCCCAGATCCTGAGAAGTGTGTGACCCTGGGCAAGTTAATTAGCTTCTCTGTGCCTCAGTTTTACCACCTGGAAAGTGGAGCAGATAAAAGTACCCAACTAAAGAGTTGTTGTGAATATTAAATGAGTTCTTACAGGTTCTTATAACAGTGTCTAGACATGTAGTGTGTTAGTTTGCTGCTAGAGCTACTTTAACGAAGTACCACGAACTGCATGGCTTAAATAATAGAATTTTATTGTCTCATAATTCTGGAGGCTAGAAGCTCCAAATCAAGAGACCAGTAGGTTTGCTTCTTTCTGAGGCCTGTGAGGGAGAATCTGTTCCATGCCTCTCCCTTAGCTTCCGGTGATTTGCTGGCAGTCTTTGGAGTTCTTTGGCTTGTGGAACCACTACCCCAGTCTCTGCCTTTATCTTCACATGGCATTCTCCATGTGTGGCTATCTTTGTCCAAATTTTTTCCTTTTTAAAAGGACACCAGTTATATTGGATTAGGGGCTTTCATCTTAACTATGCCTTAATTATGTTTAGGCCAGGCGTGGTAATCCTAGCACTCTGGGAGGGCGAGGCAAGAGGATCACTCAAGGTCAGGAGTTCAAAACCAGCCTGAACAAGAGCGAGACCCTGTCTCTACTAAAAATAGAAAGGAATTAATTGACCAGCTAAAAATATATAGAAAAAATTAGCCGGGCATGGTGGTGCATGCCTGTAGTCCCAGCTACTCGGGAGGCTGAGGCAGAAGGATCGCTTGAGCCCAGGAGTTTGAGGTTTCTGTGAGCTAGGCTGACGCCACAGCACTCTAGCCAGGGCAACAGAGTGAGACTATGTCTCAAAAAAAAAAAAAAAAAAAAATCTAATATGACCATATTTCTAAATAAGGTCACATTCTGAGGTACTGGGGATTAAGACTTCAACATATGAATTTTAGGGGGACACATTTCAACCCATAACACATAGTAAGTACTATATGAGTGTTAGTTACTATTGTAATTGTTATTTCTGATAACTAGTTGTATTATGACTCCATATAATTCTCCTAACCTTTTGCATCAATGAATTACATTTATAATGTACGGATTAGAGAGTAAATATTCTCAGAGTTAACTTCAAGCCCTTAAATTTTATAAAGCTTAATAATTACCGTTAATAACTTTCATGTGATTTCTTCATTAGTAAGGACTCTTCAGAGTATGGATATGCGATTTTCATATACCCATATAATATTTGTTTTTTTAAAGTAAAATTCAGATATAGAATAAAAATGTGGATAGAAGTTGTTATGGTAACTCACATATATATATGAAGATTCTATGATTATAGATGTTTGTATATGATGGGTACTATTCATAGAGAATAAAATATATAGAGATACGTATTTTCCTTATTTTTTATATCTGTATTATAAACATGATTTATTTATGTTGTTATTTGTCAGAGTGCTTTATATTGTCAAATAAGATCCTTTATTCACCTGATTTTTAAAGGAGTAAAAAGGACTTCTATCAGTGGATTTATGTGGACTTTGTTTCTTTTCATATTACATCTAAACCAGTATAGTATAATCCCTGTGTTTTTGTAAGTTATGTTCCCTGCGTGATAGTTCTATATCTTCTGAAATCTGAGGTGCAATAAGCAAGGGATTGATAGTATCTTGTGGATAAATATATTTGGGAAATGTTATATTTTATATTCCTGTTTAGGATGTTTACCATGTACAGTAGTGGTTCTAAGGAATACTATAGTAAAGAAGTCTGCTTTATTTTGCGTTTAACCTAGCATTTCCTAAAGTTATTATAATACCATATATTGCAGAGTCAGTGTCCACTAAGGTTTTGGAATGGTTGGACCTGAGAGAAGCAGTTCTTCCAGTTTCCATAATTAGGAATTATATGAATATTTTAGCTCTTTGGGAACACAGGGTTTTAATGTATAAGTATTGTTCAACTTTTTGGATGGGGGACTGCCTGGTTTATAATTCTGTTTTCTACTTTGTTAACAAAACTATAATATAAATGTAGAATTGATGACTGTTGTCTTTGTTTAGACAGTGCCTAGCACATAGGAGGCATTTAAATGGCTATTTGAAAGAGAAAATCAAAGTCATACAGATCTTTTTTGATGTCTTTCATAAGTATAGCAAAAAGGAAAAATGATTTTTTTGTTGTTGTTGAATAAACCCTGTAGTTCTGTTTGATGTATTTCTGTTGCAGTTTTTCTCTCTTTTCTAAAAGTCTTATTGAGGTATAATTGATATGCAATAACCTGCACTTGTTTAAAGTGTGCAGCTTGATACATTTTGACATATTTATATGCCTGAGAAACCATCAACACAATAAAAATAATAAACATACTCCTCACTCCCAAAAGTTTCCATGTGAGGCTTCCCTCCCACCTTTCTCCAAAATCCTCTCCAGTCCTCAGGGAACTGACCTACATTCTAACTTGCATTTTATAGAATTTCCTTTCTATCTATAATCATCTGTTCATTGCTTCTCTTCTTCTATTTTCTGCATTCTTTTAGACTGAGTATATTTTATGATTATATTTTATCTCATTTGTGGACTCATTAGCTCTAAACTCGTATTTTTATTTGTTGCTTTGGGGTTTATAGTAAAACATCTTTAAATTATCAATATTTATCTTCCCTGCATTCCAAGAAGATATTCCCTGTGGTTATAGTGTATTATTATTTTTATATATTGCAAGATTGTATTTGCTAATATTTTGTTGATGAATTTTTGCATGTATGTTCTTGAGGGAGATTGCTTTGTCGTCTTTTTTTCTGGGGGCAGGTAATATCTTTGGTTTTTGTATCAGGGTAATCAGATTGGCTAGTATTTTGAAGATTTTTGTGTCTATCTCTAGAGGTATAATGTTCTACACTATTCTTTTTTTTTTTTTCCCCCTATTTTTAGGCAGTGTTCCCTCTTCTTTCATTGTATAGAACTGATTTATTTCTTTAGTGATGGTGAAAACATCTGGGCCTGTAGAGTTCTCATTCTGAATGTTTTAAACTACAAATTCAATTTCCTTAATAGTTATAGATCTACTCAGATCATCTTGTATGAGTTTGGTAGCATTTCTAAGTTGTTCAGCTATTTATAGTATTCTTCTATCTTTTAATTCCTGTAAGGTCTATCTGTAGTGGTATTCTCTTTCATTACTAATACTGTAATTTGTCTTCCTCCTTGTGCTCTTTTTTGGTCTAACTAAAGGTTTATCAATTTTATTGAGGTTTTCAAAGAATTAAGTTTTTTGTTTGATTGATTTTCTCTATTTTTCTATCTTCAATTTCATTGATTTCTTTTTATTAGCTCTCATCTTATTTAGTTTATTTTACTTTATCTAGTTTCTTGAGGCAGGATTTTACATTATTGATTTAAGACCTTTTGTTTTGTAAGAACATATTTTTTTCTAAAAGTACATCTAGTGTTATTAATAAATTCCCTCTAACTTCTGCTTTGGTTGCATCACACAGATTTTGATGTTGTATTTTAATTTTCATTCAATTCAATATTTAAAAAAATTGATATCCTTTGTGATTCATTGATTATTTGAAAATGTGTTAATTTGCAAAGTTTAGAAAATTTTCTAGTTTAATTTTATTATGATCAAAGAGCATACTTTTATGATTTCAGTTCTTTTAATTTTATAAAGTTTATTTTGTGGCCCAGGACATAGCCTATCTTGGTTAATGTTCCATGTGAAGTTGAACAGAATTTTGTATTGTTTTTGTTGGGTGAAGTATTCTGTAAGGTGTCAATTAGATCCTTTATTTATAGTGGTGTTAACTTTTTCTGTATCCTTGCTGATTTTATTCAGTGTATCTAGAGATATTGACTCTTATTTCTGACTATGTACTTATTAGAAGGTAGGCACTAAATAAAATACCTGAAATATCTTTCTGTAAGTGAAAAAGATTTTGTTTAAATCCATGTTTTTAAACAATAATGTCATATCGACAATACCACAGTTAGTGAGGAAAAAAGGAAAAACTGTGCCCAGAGGAACATGATTCACTGTCTTTCTGTTTGCCCTGGGCAATATTTTGTGCTAGCTAAAACAAACATAGAGTAAGATTTAGGAGAGGAAAACTAATCCCCATTTTTAATAGTAATGTTTTTTTCCTTCCCCTTGTAGTGAGAGACAGAAAAAAGAAGTAAGGCTTTTGGTACCAAATTTCCATGAAGCTTTGAAGAACAAGAAAGATCAACAATCCCTGAGAAGTCCTTTGGACTTCAGAAATATAAAGATTCAGCTAAAGGAGTTTACTTAAGCCCAAGGCTATTCTGTGCATAGTTTATGCAGTAGTATCAATTAAGAATTGGTTAGAAAAGTACAAATTTTAACCTGGGTTTATTTTCTGTAATACTAAATTCCTTAAGATTACCTATCTGTTCTTCAGAGTCTTCTCCCTATCCCCATAAAAAGAACAGGGGTTAGCAACTAATACCCTATTATGAAAATAATAGCTTATTTATATGTAATTTTTTTATGGTTTATAAAACATACTTCATGCATATTAGCTCATTTCATCCATACAACCCTGCTTGATTTCCAACGGAGACTTTTTAATCTTCGCTTTCTGAGTCTCAGTAAGGTTAAGTGATTTTTCTCAGGTCATAGAATTGAGGAGGTTTTTTTTTTTTTTTTTTTTTTTTTTTTTTTTTTTTTTTTTTTTGAGGCAGCATCTCACTCTGTTTGCCCAGAGTAGAGTGCTGTGACATCAGCCTAACTTACAGCAACCTCAAACTCCTGGGCTCAAGCAATCCTTCTGCCTCAGCCTCTCAAGTAGCTGGGACTACAGATATGTGCCAGCATGCCCGGCTAATTTTTTCTGTATATTTTTAGTTGTCCAGCTAAGTTCTTTCTATTTTTAGTAGAGATAGGGTCTCGCTCTTGCTCAAGCTGGTCTCGAACTCAAAGGATCCACCCACCTCGGCCTCCCGGAGTGCTAGGATTCAGGCTTAAGCCACCACAACTGCCCCGAATTGAGCAGAGTTAAGCACAGATGTTCTCATTCTTAGTTCAATATTTTTTCTATCATACTTTGCCTGAAGGATGTACCTGTTTTCTTTAAAATGTTAGTAAGAAGCAATTTTTAATTAAAAGATATTTTTACTGATTTTAAAGATGTTTCAATGAATATTTGCTATTTTATGTAAAGATTAATTTCAAAGATTATTAGAAAGGTTTAATAGGTTTTCAAACATTAACTTATGAATGTCATTTTATTTGAACTTGTTATTTAATATCCTTTGCTTATTGGAAACTATAAATTCTTTATATGTTTTTGATGGTAATACTTTATCTGTTTCAGTTACTATAAATATTTCCTCTATTTTCTTTTTTATTTTTACTGTTTTTCATTAAAAAATAGATATTTAGTTGTGAAATATTTCTTGTAATTCATTTATTTCTTTAAAGGTTAAGAAATTATTTTTCCTCAGTAGCTGGAATAGCATTTTACTCTTTCTTAAAAATTTTTTTCAGAGATCGGTTTTATACATTTATGACAATTTTCTATTTGTCTAATTATGTTTAGGTTATTGCATATTAAAATCTTACACATATTAGGCCCATGATATTCTTTATTTCCTATAAACGTCATTTCTGCTTTCTTGCAAATACCTCAGGACTTTAGAATTTTTGCTTTATAATTTTACTATGTTTTAAATTAGATTACACATTATTAGAATTACCCTGCAATTGTACATAAATATTTTTCTTTAAAGTGTTTTTCCCCATAGGTGTGTTTTGTCATCAGATTCAAGATATCTACATAAATACAATCAAAACATCAAATATAAGAATAAAGCACTCTTTGTAGTTATAATAATGAAATGAAAATCAAAATATTTATGAAGTTGTCCTTGGAATTTGGGATTACTTTCACTCTAACTTGTGTGTTTTCTAAGGTTTCTTTTTTTTTCTTTTTGAGACAGAGTCTCACTCTATTGCCCTGGCTAGAGTGCCGTGGTGTCAGCCTAGCTCACAGCAACCTCATACTCCTGGGCTCAACCTCCTGCCTCAGCCTCCCGAGTAGCTGGGACTACAGCATGCACCACCATGCCCGGCTAATTTTTTTCTACATATTTTTAGTTGGCCAATTAATTTCTTTCTATTTTTAGTAGAGACGGGGTCTCACTCTTGCTCAGGCTGGTTTTGAACTCCTGACCTTGAGCGATCCTCCCGCCTCGGCCTCCCAGAGTGGTAGGATTATAGGCGTGAGCCACAGCGCCAGGCCATCTAAGGTTTCTCTAATGAAATAATTTTGTTTTTAATGAGCCATGACTGTGTGTGTGTGTGTGTGTGTGTGTGTGTCTGTCTGTCTGTCTATGGGTGTATCTTTAAAACAATTTTTAAAAAATTGCTGGGAACATTATTTTTTGGTACTATTAGTAAGCTAAAATTTCATTTTTGATTGGATAAATTAGTTCTATCAGTATTATAACCCTTACAATATTCATGTTGTTTGGTGTTATTTTGTGGGGTTTTTTTTGTTTTAAGTTATTTTGCTTAGTGTTCTGTAGTAACTGTGTTTTTTATACCGTATCTGATATGGTAGCAAAGAAGATTGATACTTCAGAATGAGTTCAAATGTGGTTGTTGTGATAAGCCCGAATCTTTGCGATATAATTTATTTTAATTTCAGAATGAGTTTAAATGTGGTTGTTGTGATAAGACCCAACCTTTGCAATATAATTTATTTTAATTTCAAAGGTAAAATTTTTGTTGAATGGATTCTAAAAGGGCATCTTTTTCTCTCCAGATTACTGTTTATCAGCTTTCTAGATAACCCTCTATGAACCAGAATTTTATATTCTGATATTTGCTTTTGCAAAAAGGCTTTAAGTCTGAATTTCTTAATCAGGCAAGGATGTGAGGAAGAATCAAATGTGGAGCTTTTTAGATAGCATAATTTTATGATTGTGTTCTGAGAATGGCCTCAAGAAATAATATATAAGTGAATAACTAAAAATTTAAAAGTGAGCAGACTGGGCAAATTCTCATAACAGGTATGGTAGGCAAACAGTAACTATTATTATATAATTAATACAGAGTAATTTAAGAAAAAGATAAGGAAGCAAAAATTTTGTAGAGATTCTCAAGAGGAAATATTGTTAGTAAACAGTATTCACCTTTGTCACCTAAAAATTCAGATTGTATCATCAATAAGAACATATTTCTTACAGCAGCATATAAAATATTGAAAACAATGATAATATCCAGTGCTGTCTATGGTTAGATTACTCCTGCAGATTACTAGGAAAAACATACAAAGTGGTATAGCCCTTTTGAAAAGTAGTTTGATAATTAGTATTAAGAAACTTAGAAGTATAACTTTGATCTAATAATTCTGTCTTTGATTCTTTCCCAAGTAAATAATTCTAGATATTTAAAGTCTTTACATATAGAGCTGTTTAAAATAGTTATTTATCATAATAAATATTCCATATTAAGGAGAAGGTTAAATAAGTTTTTGGTTCATTCATTTGTTGAAATATTGGGCAGCTGTCAAAAATTGATATTTAAGAACTATAATAGGATGGGTAAATACTTATAACATTAAGCTAATAAAGAATGAATTGTAAATAACTATAATTAAAATAAAAACAAGAACAAAATAACTCATAGGTAGATTTAAAAAGAATATAATAAACATTTACTATTTTCATATTTCTTTCTTTCTTTCTTTTTTTTTTTTTTTTGGAGAAGGGGTCTTGCTGTGTTGCCCAGGCTGGTTATAAGCTCCTGGGCTCAAGCAATCCTCCCATCCAGGCATTATAGGAACATGCAACTGTACCTGACTAGCAGACATTTACTTTTAAGGTCAATCAAGATATTAAATATTTTAGAAACTTCTGAGGATTACTGGTAAATTTTTTGGAGACATATATTGGAATGGTGTTCTTTGCAAAGTTGGTGTATAGGAAGGAGCCACTTTCATTGTTAAGTAACTTTAGCCAGCTGCCCAGACCCTGTACATCAGTTTTTCCTTTCTCTGTTCTTTCTCACATAAACTTCCAGGGGGAGGATATGTGCTATTTTGGTGCTACTTGAGAATTTGGGGATTTATAAATTTCTCAGACGTACTTCTGGAAATTCCAGTGATCCACTCAGCAGTGGTTGCCTCTATGTTGTAGGATTATATGGTTCTCCCCTTTAAAAATTTCTCTGATTTACAGAAATTCTTTAGCAAGTATGGTCATTTTTAAAAAGATTATCCAGTTACTAGTTAATAATCTTTGCATTAAACTCTTCTTCCTGAGATAATGTATTTTGCTTTTCCTACAGTGTCTCATGTGCTGTTAATCCCATCCAGACATTGTGCATTTCACCTATAGAATTGGATTTGTGCCTTTATTATCTGTGTCTTTATTTAACATGTTCAGTCTTTTCTTTTTTTGAATATATGGAATGCAGTTATAATAACTGTTCTAATGTTCATGTACAATAATACTATATTCTGTACCATTAGCTCATGCTTACTTTATCTTTAATGGAAAAATGTAAAAAAATGCAAAAACCACATTTTTATTATGTCTAAGCTATAATACTGCCCACCAAACTTAAGAATTAGAATATTAAAAATATGTTGTATTACTATCTCTGCTAACTTTTCTGAATGTTATTAATGTTTGTATGTGTCCCAAATAATATATTGTTTAGTCTCATATTTTTAAAAACTTAATAAGAATTTCTTGCTGTGTGTATTCTTCTAAAACTTGTTCTTTTTCCTTAACGTTATGTTTTTGAGTCATTGATATTGATATGTATAACCCTGTCATTTGTTTGTTTTTACTCCTCTATAGTAGTACTTTGAATGAATACATTATAATTTTATTTTTCTGTTCTCTTCTTGATGATTATTTGGGTTTTCAGCTTTATTTTGTTTTTAATAGTTTTCAGCTTTATTTTGTTTTGTTAAAAACATTCTTATACGTGTCTATGAGCATTCTTATATGTGTCTTCCAATATACACCTAGGAATGGAATATTTTGGTCATGGGGGATACTCATATGAAGCATTATTAGATAATCCAAAATTGTTTTCCAAAATAGTTTACTAATTTACAATGTTCATATGTGTGTAAAACATACATATGTTTGTATGTACACATACATATGTATATTATATGTGTACATATATACATGCATATACACATAAGTATGGATAACACTACAACTGTACTTCCTGGCCAAATACATTCACTTTTTTCTTTGTTGTTGTTATTTTTAAGATTATTTATTCCCAGAAGTAGAACCATTGATTTAGAGGGTATGAACTTTTTTTCTGTTTGGCTAGCCACCTTATTTTAATTTTTGTATTATTTTTCATGACTTCCTATTTACTCTTTAAATTTAGTTGTATTTATTATGAAAGTTACACATGTAAAATATACTCAAATTGTTCTATAAAGTTTGTCATTAAAAAATGTCAATCCCCTGTCTTCTTCTCCACCCTATTTACTCTTTCTGTCTTATTTGGAACATTTAGCTCCAGAATAAAGTTATTTATTAAATAGAAAACATTTTGGAAACTATATTTTTAAAAATATGGATTTTGAAAGGGAACTTTGTTCAACAGCAAATCTATATTTCTTTGAAGAAATTATATGATATTTTGATACCTTGATATTTATTCAATATTGAAATACTTAAATGTGTGTGTTTTTTAAAACAGATTATCTTTCTCAAGGAATAGATCTTTCTGGAATAGAAATAATAGAAAATGATCTGCTTTTTATTGCAAGAGCTCGACTTGAAGTGGAAAATCAAGCTAAGCGCCTATTGGAACAAGGTGTAGAGACTCAGGTAATAAAAATATCACTTTTTTAATGTGTAATGTCATAATACAGATGAACATTTGACATCAAGTTCAAAAAAGTAATACATATCTTCATTTTATTATGGAGGAAGTATGTCTACAATTTAAATTGGAGAGTAGGGCATTTATAAGGAAAATTTATTTAATACATATCTAATGTTTAATTCTAAAATAGACCTAAGATATATAACATGAAATATATGATGTGCATATGCAGATGGGTAGCTGTTGAGCTGCTTGTTTTGTCCAAGGCACTGTTACTCATTTTAAGCCTTTTAACAACCCATAGAATGAGAGAAAATATTTGCAACCTACTCACCTGACAAGGAATTGATAACCAAGATATACAAAAAACTGAAATGACTCAATAGGAAAAAAGAAAATAATCCTGTTAAAATGAGCAAAAGATCTGAATAGACATTTCTCAAAAGAAGACATACAAATGGCTAACAGGTTTACGAAAGAAGGGTCAACATCACTAATAGAGAAATGCAAAACAAAACTATGAGATATCTCACCCCAGTTAAAATGGCTTTTATTCAAAAGACAGACAATAATAAATGCTGGAAAGAATGTAGAGAAAGGGAACCTTTCATACACCGTTGTTGGGAATGTAAATTAGTACATCCACTATGGAGAAAAGTATGAGGTTCCTTAAGAACTAAAAATAGCACTCCTGTATGATATACCCAGCAGTTCTGGGTATATCTTCAAAAGAAAGGAAACCAGTATCATCACCAAAAGCTCAGCACTTGTCCCCAGGCCACATCAGAAGAACGAGGATAAGTTGTTTTAGAAGGCCTGCAAATGGGGAGGATGGAGACTCCTGTCTAAAATGGCATCCTCCTCATAGTAAGCAGAAATACAGAGCTTTTTAAAGAGAAGATTCTTACTTCTAGGCTATTGTTTAACCACAGTCGATGATTCTGATCATCCCATCTTCCCCAAAAATCTGGTGACCAGGACCTCATCCGGACAGTTGAGCTGGGCCATCTCCTATAGCATAGAGAACCAAGGACACTTCTCTGCCCCTCCAACCTGAGGCAGGGATGCAGGTCCTAGTTTTACAAAAGGAGTGGGGATTGTTTTAAAGAGACAGAAAATATTTTTGCCGTTTTTTTCAGGCCATTCCCTCTGTTACAGTATATTGAAGAGATATATGCAATCCTGTGTTTATTTCAGCACTATTCACAATAGCCAAGATATGGAATCAACCTAAGTGTCCATCAACAGATGAATGGATAAAGAAAATTTGATACATATATATAATGGAATATTAGCTATAAAAAAGGACGAAATCCTGTCATTTGCAGCAACATCGATGAAAAGGATGGAACTAGAGGACATTATGTTAAGTGAAATAAGCCAGGCACAGAAGGTCAAATTTTGCATGTTCTCACTGTTATAGTAGGAGCCAAAAAAAAAAAAAAAAATTGAACTCATGGAGAAAGAGAGAGAGAGAATGGAGAATGATAGTTACGAGAGGCTATGAAGGGTAGCAGGGAGGAAGGGGACCATAAAATAGGGATAGTTAATGAGACAAAAATACAGCTATGTAGAATTAATAAGATCTAGTATTTGGCAGCACAATAGGGTGACTATAGTTAATAATTTATTCTATATTTTTAAATAACTGAAAGAGTGGAATTGAGATGTTCCTAACACAAAGAAATGATAAATTGTTGCGGTGATGGGGATACCCCAATTACCCTAATTTGATCATTACATACTGTATATTTGTATCAAAACATCACATGTGCCCCATAAATATATACAACTATTATATGCCCATAATAATTAAAAATTTAAAAATTTTTTAACTTGAGATTTTTCCTAAGGTATCATTTTCCTGATGCTTAATTTTCTGAATCACAAGAAACTCAAAAGTATTGATGTATTTAGAATCAACAAATTAGAATTAAATCTCAGTTCTACACTTGTATTACACCTATATATTTCCTCCATTGGTATTGGACTCAAATATAATTATTAATATTTAGAGTTATTTTTATATCCTTTAAATCAGGAATTTTATTTTGTGCATTTGTATTAGACAAAATTAATGTTATTAATGCTCAGTTCTTCAAGTAGTCTCTAAATCAGGAACGTACTTATTTGACTTCTGATTCTTAACTAGCTGTAATTTTAAAAATATAAATGAATAAATTGCTTTTTAAAAATTTTTGAATTGAATATTATATACATAATAAAAGTGAACAAATCATAAATGTACTTACAGAATGAAATACAGTGCAAACGTATCTGTGAAATCAAAACCTAGGTTAAGAAATAGGACACTACATTACTCCCAGAGTCTCTTCACCCCCTTTCAGAATTACTGCTCTCTCTCCCTTCCCCAAAGGTAACCATTTTTCTAACTTCTAACACTAAAGATCAGTTTTAGTTGTTTTGACAATTATGTTTTAACTCTAGGTCTATCTATGAAGATAAATAGATAGATGCTTATGTTGTTAAAAAAATAAAATATTATTCTATATTACATAAGAAGAAATAACTTTTTTAGATCCTTGAAAGAGAAGGAAAGACAGCTCTGTAATCAAATTTTTTGCCCGGAATTAAACAAGGAAAGATAGTTGTCTTCCTAAGAAGTGCCTTCAAGATTTGACTCTGTAACCTTCCATCCTATATAAATTATACCTTCTTGGAGTTTTAAACTAAGAATTGACTTCCTGTAACATATATTGTCCTGTTCCTCATAGGGTTGCTTTCATCTCCTACACCTTTTTCTCTTGACTCCATGACTTAGGCAGTACTTTTTCTCTCTATTCCAAATTCCATAATCCTGGATGTTATCAGTACCTATGGAGATGGTTATTCTCATGCATTGGGCTCACAGTTCTTTGAGGTCCACTGTCCCAAGATTGAGTCTGGGACTCTATCTGTTCTCTTCTGTTCTACTTTAGCATCTTTTTCCCGTATCAACATTGGATGTTGTCTCATTAGCATTTGGTCTAAGTTTCCAGTGTCTTGTTGACTGTGGACACCTATTTTCTCTTCCCTCTCACTTTCTTGATCCTATTATAGCTCATAATTCTTTTATTCATTTAGAACATCAATCTTTTAACTAATCTAGAACAGCAGTGCCTTTACTACTTGATGTTTTTTTACTCTGTTAACCATGTCTGTCCCCTTCTCAGGCTCTACTATATTAAGTTGATCTAAGAGTTGTCTCTTCACCTGTTCTCATGACTTAGTGATTCTCAAGCTTTAGCACGCATCAGGATTGCTGCGAGAACTTGTTCAAGCACAGATAGCTGAGCGCAACACCCCAAGTTTCTGATTTTGTAGGTCTGGCACCAGACAGGATTGCCTTTGATGATATCTTCACATTCTTTCCCTGTTGCCTTCCTACTAATCTTACACAGGAAAATGCCATCTGTGGATCACTGAACATGTATCCCTATTTTGCTTCTATGCCTAGGTTTCTCAGTGCTGTTTACAAACAAAACAAACAAAAAACAGACAACTGTAAGGTTGATGTAACTAAAATTTATGGTTCTGAAATGCAGCTGGGCTCCCATTATTTTTTATTATGTGTAGTTCCCCCTTCCATTTCACAAAGGTTTCAAATTTTCTTTATTCACTGTAAGCCTTTAGTCCAATTCCTTTTCTCTTATTGTCATAAGATGATCTTGTCTCCTCACAAAGAAAATGAAAGTTATGAGGCATGAATATTTTCAACTTCCTGCCAATTTTATTCTCAAAGATGCAATTCCATCAGATATCTTACCTTCCTATTAAAGATGAATTCCACACCACTGTAGCTGCCCTGCCCTGTACTATGCTCTTTGACTCATCTGAATCTTCAAACTTTCCCTTTCTATTAGCAGCATACAAAGACACTAAAGTTTCTCCCACTTAAAAAGAAAAAGAAATCTTCATTTTTAACTGTTTATATAGTCATGTCTTATTATGTAGCTGTTTCCTAGTCTCTTGACTTGACATCCAAACTGTTTGGAAGAATCGACCACCCTTACTGTCTCCTTTTCCTTACTTCTCATGTAGTCCCCCAGTCTATACTATTCTGGCTTTGAACACACCTTCAACAAATCTACTTTCAGGGAGGTCTCCAGTGAACTCCCAGTTTCCCCAAAGACTTGACCTTATTTGCTTATCTCAAATATTTGACATTGGTGACCATTTTAACTTCTTGACACCTACTCTTCTCTTAGTTTCTCTAATCCCAGTCTTTCCCATTTTTCTTCTTTTTCTTTTGAAGTTACTCTTGGGTTTCTTGTCTATTCTTAACAACTTCTGCTTACTTCCTTAATGACTGTGTTTCCTATATATGTTTGACCTCTTTTTACTCTAAATGCTTTTCCTTGATGATCTCATATATTCCTATTGTACATTCCTATTTGCTGATAACTTTCAAATCTCAATCTGCATCCCAGATCTCTATTCTAAACTTTGGCTCTGTATATCTGCCTGCCTACAGAATGCTTATATTGGTTAAGGTTTGTTTATAGAGAACCGAATCTGCTTTAGCAAGTTTTAATAGACAGGGATTTATCATAGGATATCATTGGGAGGGCTCAAGAAAAAGACCATAATCTGAGTATCACGAAACTACTATATGAGGCAGAATTGGGCAACTTGGGCAGATTTTGCTGCTTCCATGTCAGGAAACTGCCCACTGTTTTGTTATCCTTCAATACAGTTGAAAGCTTCAGAGCCATATTTCCTCTGACATAATCTAGGTCAGCAAAATGATGCCCTCTGTTCTGCCTTTTGACTCTTATGAAGCTAAGGACTATATACATCAGAACCTTGCCAGAAAAAGCATACTAAAATGAAGCCAGAATGTGTTTTTAGCAAGCTCATTCATAGTATCATCCATATTATTCCATGTGGACATTGCAGTGACTTTCTAACTCAGAATATTAAAAAGCAGTGTTGTCACATGTATCTTCTCCTATGTTTATGGAAACTTAGGAATCAGCTAATCTAAGGACCAAAAAACTTTTTCAAGGAGGCAGATAGTAATTATTAGTTTAGACTTTTTGGGCCATTTAGTTTCAGTTACAACTACAGAACTCTGCTTTTGTAGCAGGAAAACAGTCATAGACAGTATGTAAATTAGCTTGGCTATGTTCCATTAAAACTTTATTTATAAAAATAAGCAGTGGGCCAGATTTGTCCCATGGGCATAGTTCGTTGATCCCTGGTCTAATCTGAATGTTTCTGTCTTCTCATTTCTCATCCTAATTACTATAGTTGTCTCCTATTAGTGTCTCTAATTTCCACTTACTAGTCATAGTGTCCCCAGAATGATCTTAATATAAAGTATATCTAATTATGTCCATTTGCCACTTAAAATTCTTCAACAACTTTCAATACAAAAGAGAAAATATTTTCTGGGATAGTTATTCTAGTTATTCCTAAGTATAGCGTATTTTAGATATTTTATTGTATTGTGTATATTTTAACAGTTGTAAAATTTGACTTCAGTTTTTAACACATTGACTGCCACACTAGTAAAAAAAATTTTTCATTGGGGCCACAGTGTTTTACTAAGAAAATAGAATAAAAACTTTGAAAACAAAATGATCCTTTCTGATTTAATGAAAAATTTATTATTTTTTTATTGTTTTCTATGTGTGAGTTATATGCAACTGAAAAATAATTCTCGCTCTTCCAAGGTGAAGAGACATGTGAGTTACATATGCTTCACAAGGCCCCTGGTTCAAAACTAGCATGAGTTAAATACAAATCACATGGCAGTTAATGTGTTAAGTTCATATTAAAAATTAAGAGACTCACAAACTTTTAGGAAATTAATATTCCTTAAATATTGATAGTTTTATTGTATGTCTATGTTACCGAAAGCTTGGCCACTTGTCCACGAGGCCGAATCAGAAGAACCAGGACAAGTAGTTTGAGGAGGAAGGAAAGAGAGTTTACTTTGCCAACAAAGGAGGAAATATGGTAGACCTTCTCATCTCAAAATCCCAAATTTCCTGAACATAGGTGTAAATACAGAGCTTTTAAAGGGAGGGTTCTCAGCTTCAGGCAATTACTGTCGTTAACTATTCTAAAACTCCCATCTCTGCCAAAAACAAAGCCTGTGAACTCTACCAGCCGCCCACTTGCAGATCTGGCACCACCTGGGAGTTTTAACAAAAGACTTAACCTGCCTCAGGGATACAGCCCAGGCTGCAGTTCCCAAAAGAGTGGGGGAAATTTTTGAGGCCATTCCCTCTGTTACATCCAGACTATATAAAGTTAATTAAAAGATTATTAAAGTAGATGATTGTTATTCTTTAAGCAATGGCATGTTTTTAATCAATAAGATTAAGTTAAAAAGATAAGAAAAAGTATAAAAGTAATGTGTGTCTACATGGGCAGATGTGGAGTGATCTGCATAGATCTTAGAAAACAGGAGTCAGAGAGCTATATTTTGTTGTATGTCTCAGTATTGTTCACAGGAGGGTGGGTATATTCTGCTCAGACCTATGTCTCTCACAAAGTTAGATTTCTGGCTTTTCAGAGCTGAGAGTATTAAACCCTTAATTAATAATGATGTCACTCAGATAATGCTTCTTGGGAACCAGGTGTCTTAGTGGAAAGATCCTGTGTTTTGGCACTACTGCCTTTTCTTGTTGGAGAGCAGCAAGACAGAGATGTCATCCAGCTATGTCAGCAGGCTGTTTAGGAATTAAGAGTGAAACTAACCTTTATTGAAGGCCTGTTCTTTGCCACATTTTGTGTTAGTCACTTTACATTTGTTATCTCAATTGTAATAATAGATCTGTGAGGAAGATATAATTATCCACTTTCTATATGGTTAGGGAAACAAAGACATGGAAAGGTTAGGAAATTAACTGAAGATTACACAGCTGGCAAGTGGTAGAATCATGATCTGGGCCTGCTTTCCCCTTTTCTTTAATAAGACCAAGGAGTTTATTCTAATTTTGTTAAATAATTACATTGAAAATTATTTGACAGTTTGTAAAGCAATTTATGTTGAAAAAGGAATTTTTATAGCATAAAATTTTTTTAGGAACTCTCCATATGATGAATAATCTAAACTGGTCTCTCAGTATTCTTCAGAATTTTTGTTCTCTGGCCAACTTTTTTTTTCCATCCTTTGAAATTACTATTTTAGACTTTCTCTTCTTTCCTTCAACCTTCCCCCTGTCGCTATACCCCCCATTTTACTCTGAGCAGATGCTCTTAATTTCCACTTCACAGAGAGGCCTCTCACACCACCTGTGCTCTAAATCCTATTTTCTTCTATTTTCTTGGAACCTTGTCTTGTTGATATTTCCATCTCTCATTTCCATCTTCATCCTCTCCCTTGTGCTATCTCCTTCTCATCTGCATTTAAACATGCACATTTTATGGCACTCTCTCTGAGTTCTCTGCTTTTCAGTCTCACAAGCTTTCTTTTAGTTTTTCACATCCCATTTTCCTTCCTTTGTGCTCTTTTTATGCCTGGAATACTCTTTCCACTTCCTATTAAAACAGATACTGCAGCTTATATGTACTTTATTCTCAAATTATATTCTCCCATTTATCAGAATTCATTGAAATAGTTAAATGTATAATTAATACTTATCTAGCAGAGGGTTCCTGTGGCTGAAAAACTAAAAACAAAATTATTGTAAGTATATGCTGAAAGAATTACAGTATTTTAATTTTGGAGTACTGTTACATTCATAAGGTATTTTACAGGCTTGTAGCCTGAAGAGATGTTCAATAAACAAAGAACTTCTGAAAAATTATATCATATTACTTACATTTAATAATCAATTTGATCTCTCAAAAGTGTTGATGATCCTTTTTATTGAGTATGTAGTTGATGGCCATTATTTTCAATATCAGTTAATTGCAAAACTTAAAAAGCATGAGAGTTTTTAGTGCTATCTTTACCAGTTGTAAAAATCAATGGTAGTTAAGAACACCAAAAATTCTCCATCTCTTTTGTCTTCAGTGATTTTAGTTGATTTGGTTATTGGCTGAGAAGTCAATGAGATTTTTTTTTTTATTATTGAATTTCTGTTGTCTAATTGAATCATGTTAAAGAAAGAAATGTATCCTGTTTCCTCTACTTCATTGTATTCTTCCCTTCCTAAAATGGTAATAATAGTAATAATAATAGAGCCACCCAACTGTAATTTACAAGTATGTTGTCACTTTAGTTGAATGGCTTCTGAATATTTGTGTGCCCTCCAGATTCATATGTTGCAGTCTTAAATACCAAGGTAATGGTATTAGGAAGTGGGCCTTTGAGAGGCAATAGGATTAATGTCCTTATAAAAGACTTCCTCCACTTTCCATGAACCTTCCACTCTTACCCTACCCCTCATTTCACTCAGAGACTGAAAAAGCTCCTTATCTCTTTTGCCATGAGAGATCACAGCAAAAAGATGTCCATGTATGAACCAGGAAGGTGGACCCTCACCAGACACCCAATCAGCTGAATCTTGATCTTGAACTTCCCAGTCTCCACAATTGTGAGACATAAATCTCTGTTGTTTATAAGCCACCCAATCTACTTTGTTATAGCAGTCAGAAAAGATTAAGACAGTAGCCATTTCTTTATTATTTGAAGCAACTGTTTATTAAAAGAAAGTTAGTGCAATTTCTTTTTTTAGCATTCCTTTCCAAACCAAAATTTTTTTAGTAAATGCAGATATTTCCCCCTAGTTAATTGGTTAAGTGCACTGTATTCATTTGTAGGCTTTAAATAGCTTTGTAGTATTACAAAAACTCTACAACAGTATTACAAAATTTCTATTTTCAAAGTCATAAACTAAATGAATATTTAGATACAGAGGAGCTGTTGTTTCTTTCTATAAAAATATGTAAATAAGCTTCAGACTTCACAAAAGCTTTATTATTTCTGTATGGAAAAAATTTATAGTGATGTCACTACCACTGTATTTACAAAAAGTTTGGAAAGACTGATGATTTACAACACATCTTCTGGGGAAGCATGGTGTATCATCCTGCTAGAAAAAACATTGTTCGACTCTATAGAAAGTCTTTCTCACAGCTTGGGGACTGGGTATGCAGATGCCTGCAGCTCTTCCCTGAAGCCCATTTCTCTCTTTCTCTCTGTTTTCTACTGACCCTTGAAATCTTTCACTGACAGAAGCCAAACAGAAAAAGAGAGAGGGCATTATAGTATTTTCAGGATTGCAACAGACTCCATTACCTTAAGCTTTAACTAGCTTTCAAAAATAGGTGATAGAGATTTTAATCTGGACGAGTTCCTGCATCACCATAGATACCAGGCCCCCACAGTGAAATGATGACATTTTAATTAGGAAGATGGCTTTAACTTATGAATTATAAGCTTTCACGGTAAACAAGTAGGAGACTTTTTGCAGGTTCAGAGCAGAGGAAGATAATGTACTTGCCTTTAAAGGTCATCAGGGATGAGGGTCTCTGTGTTTCATTCTTTCAGAGTTTTGTACCTGGCTATAATCTCCCCTGTGGTAATTGTTGCTAGTGATGGTAACAAAACATGTATCAACTGGCCTTTTCCCTGAGACAGAAAGCCACCTTGGTCAAGCCCAGAGTGTCCTGGTATTCATTGGTTGTCAGCCGTAAGTACCCTGACAACATGGTCTAGACAGGGTTTTTCTAAGGTAACAATGTAGAATTTAAGTTCAATAGATAAATGTCTACATAGCATACAATAAGACATTATGATATTATGAGCTTTTTAAAATTTTTTTTATTTTTATGGTAGGAAATTCTGAATTATTTCTAGTATAGAAAAGAGACCAGTTCAAATGCATGTGTTCAGTGGAATCTATGGAAGTTAAGCATTTTTTTTACGCTTCACAAAGTAGTTCCTGGCAAAGTTAAACACACTGATTCCTTTAACACCCCGGTATCAGTTGCCAGGAACTACTTTGTGAAGCGTAAAAAAAGTGCTTAACTTCCATAGATTCCACTGAACACATGCATTTGAACTGGTCTCTTTACTATACTAGAAATAATTCAGAATTTCCTACCTTAAAGGAAAAAAAAAAAAGTTCATAATATCATAATGAGCTTTTTTTTTTTTACTTTTATGGTAGGAAATTCTGAATTATTTCTAGCACCCCTCACAAAAATCAACTCACGCTGGGTAACAGACTTGAACCTTAGGTTTGAAACT
>VBSM01003176.1:33115940-33139542 GCA_008086735.1 Cheirogaleus medius
ATATACATAACTTTAACATTTGTACCCCCATAATATGCTGAAATAAAAAAAAAAAAACCACACTGATTCCTTTTGAAATTAACTGTAGTAAGTAGTTCAGCAGGCAACAGTTCTTTTGTGACCTCTTCCTTCTCTTATGGACCTAACAAACACCAATAGTAGACTCTCTCCATTGCTTTGTCAAGCCTTAAGAGGTTTAGCTTTCATATCTTTAGCTGCTAGAAAATTTTCTGGCTCATCTCGTGAATTCTAGAACAGATCTCATCATTTTAAGCATATGGCAAATCTTTTGTATATTTGGTCCCAATATTGTTTTTGCTACTTACTAATACAGAGTTTCAATAAATTTTCAGCTCTTGTAAAAAGTGTTTTTTTTGGCACACAGTAAACAACTTGAAAGAGTGATTATAGTAAGAACTCTTCCAGTGACACATATCCAAAAGTTTCATGTCTTTCTTTTATGAAATTCAGTTGATAATTTGACATTGTTCCACTCGAATTTGTCTGTTTGTGCCTATCACTATTAGCTTTCTTTAGATATAATAAAGACTTGGGATGGGGTACATTGACATTTAATTAGATTAAGTTTATGACATGCATAAATAATAATTTTAAAAATTACTCTTCCACAGTTTCTCTTTAAAGATAATATATTGTTATATAATGTTAATAATAGTAATGTTATTGAGCCACGTGCAGTGGCTTTTGCTTGTAATCCTAGAGACTCAGGAGAGTATAGCAGGTGGATCACTTGAGTCCAGGAGTTTGAGAACAGCCTGTACGGCATAGTGAGACCCTGTTTCTAGAAAAAAAAATTTAAATTATATGAGTGTGATGGCATGTGCCTGTAGTCCCAGCTGTTCTGGAGGCTGAGGTGGGATGATCCTTTGAGCCCAGGAGTTCAAGGCTGCAGTGAGCTATGATTGTGCCACTGCATTATAGCCTGGATGACAGTGAGACAACTCTTTTTTTTTTTTTCCTTAAAAAAAAAAAAATAATAATGTTAATTTGTGCTGGCATAGTGTTTTATAATTTTAAAAGGTATTTTTAAGCATTTAAATTTCTCTAAAGCTTAATCTTGTTTATTGTATCCTTTCTATTTTATCCTTAAATTTGAATGGAAATTTATTTGAACTCTCATTTAATACTCAAAATCAGGAATTGGCAGACTAGGGCCTGTGGCCTATTTTTGTATGGCCCAAGTGCTAAGAAATTTGTTTTTATGTTTTTAAATGGTTGGAAAAAAAAACAACCCCAAAACAAAAAATGTGCAACAGATACCATATGTAGTGGGCAAAGCCTAAAATATTGACTATCTTGCTCTTTAAAGAAACTGTATGCTGATCCCCACTTTACATAATTGTGTTTTCTTGATAGAAACTTCAATCTTTTCCTCTTTTCTTCCCTCCCCCCTTCTCTTCTTCCCTCCATTCACCCTTTCCTCTTTTCAGTATTTCAATTACCATATGATATTTCTCTATTTTTGTTTCACACCAAATAGTAAGATAATACTGTTATTCTAGTTTCTGTATTATACAGTCAAGTTATTTTCTTATTCTTTGACAAATTCTCTTGTCATTAACAACCCACAGTAACATTAGTTACTTTATTATTTTGTTCTATTGCCATCTTGCAGTTCAGTTCACATCTAATTAATTGTCTGCTTTTAGCCTTAGGGTCTTTTGGCATTATTGCTTTCCATAGTTTTCTAGTTCAGTGAATGGCATTTTATTTTCATTCTGCTTTGTAAATAATTTTTCAATAACTGACTAAATTTTTATTGTATTTTCACAGAATTCTATTACTGCTGTTTGATTAAAATTTGGTAGTCGCTCTTCAGTCTATGTAATTGTTTTCTGTTTCTCAAAAATGTTTATGTTTGGGTAACTGTGATTTTATATAAGCAACCTTGTGCTGGATTTTTATTATATTTAATAGTAGTAAATGCTAGATTTTTTATTTTATATAATAATTAAGAAAAAAATGAAGACCCAGGCAACCACTTTGGGTCCTTATAGATTAATTTGTATTTTCCATAGTTTTATATAATTAGGGTTATATAATATGTGCTTATGTCTGGTTTTCATTCAAAATAATTATTTTGAGATTCATCCATTGGTAGTTTGTTTCTCTTTTATTACTAATTAATATTTCATTTTATGGAATATGTTTATCCATTCACCTATTGATGGGCATTAAGTTATTTCCAGTTTAGGGCTATGTAAAGAAGGCTACATGAACACTCAACTACAAGTCTTAGGATCAGCATATGTTTTCATTTCTGTTGGATAAATACCTATGGGAAAAATGGTCAGGCTCTTGCAAAAAATATTAATTATGCTTCTTAAAGAGACTTCCAATTTTCTGAAGATGTTCTATTATCTTACATTCCCACTTCAGTACTTCAGAGTTCTAGTTCATCCATATTCTTGTCAACATTTGATGTTGGCAGTCTTTAATTTTAGCCATTTTAGTGAGAGAGTGGGAGATTCTTATTGTGGCTTTAATTTGCCTTTTCTTAAAAACTATTGCTCTGACCAACTTTTCAAATGCTTAATAATAAAGGGTCTTTGTCCAATTTTAAAAAGTCTTCTAAATTGTCTTCTCATTATTGAGTTGTAATAATTCTTAATATATTCTGGATGCAAATCTTTGTCATATGTATGTATTACAAATATTTTCTTTTATATGGTTTCCGTTTTTTTTCTATTAGCATTGTTATTGAGGTATGATTTGCACACAGTAACATTGTTATGAACATTACATGTTTAGTTCCATTAGTTTTAGTAAGTCTGTACAGTTGTACAACCATCTCACAACCCAGTTTTAGAATATTGCTGTCACCACAAAAAATTTCCCTCATGTGCTTGCTTGCAGTTAGTCCCACCTGTCACCTCCAAACCCAGGCACTTACTCATCTTGATAGATTATAATTTTTGGCTTGATAGATTTGGCTTTTTCTGAAAATTTCCCATAAATACAATCATATGGTAGATAATATTATGTATCTAGCTTTTTTCACTTAGCATAATGGTTTTTTTATTTTTTTATTTTTTTGAGACAGAGTCTCACTCTGTTGCCCGGGCTAGAGTGAGTGCCGTGGCATCAGCCTAGCTCACAGCAACCTCAAACTCCTGGGCTCAAGCAATCCTTCTGCCTCAGCCTCCCTAGTAGCTGGGACTACAGGCATGCGCCACCATGCCAGCTAATTTTTTCTATATATTTTTTTAGTTGGCCAATTAATTTCTTTCTATTTTTAGTAGAGATGGGGTCTGTCTCTTGCTTAGAGCATAATGTTTTATTTAGGTTCATCCTTGCTGTATGTATAAGTAGTCCCTTCTTTTTTATTGCTGAGTAATATTCCATTTTATAGACATACTCATTTTGTTTGTGTATTGGTAAGTTGATGGACATTAACCTATTAGACATAATGCTGCCTTTCCCTCCAATACTGTCTTTTTGGAAAGCAAAAATTTTTTATTTTTGATAAAGTCCAGTTCATCCATGTTTTCTTTTGTATATTATCAAAGAAATTTTTGCCTACCCTAAAAAGTTACAAAGCTTTCTTCCTAAGATTTCTTTTAGAAATATTATAATTTTATCTTTTAATTTTTATGTACAGTGCTAAGTTCATTTTTTTTCCATAAAGATATTCAGTTGTTTTAGCACCTTTTGTTGAAAAAGATTGTTTTTTTCCTCTATTGAGTTACTTCACTGTGAATTTGTGGATACTTTGTCATCTAGAGATTATTTAATTCCCTGTCAATCTTTCTCTTAAAATTTTTAACATCTAATGATTTTTGCCTAAATCTTTTTTTAAATTATTTTTTGGTCAGAGATTGTGATAGGATGATTTTCTATTTTTGTTACTCCTCTGTGTTAATTAGCTGTCATTCTTTTGTAAAGAACTTTCACTCACTAAGTAGGGATATTTGGTTACCCTGAATTGCTTGATACCTTCGCCTTTTGAAAATGATGGGTAAATACTTAAATTTTTCACTGTCATTACCAGTTTACAGAGTAATGAGTTAGTATAATAGTCATCACCAATGGTAGCAGAAGAGGTGTGATTTTTGTTTTGCTTTTTTCCCTTTTTTTAAAAAAAGGTATTGTTATGAGCTCATGCATTTTAATATATTGTGTTTCTATCAGTTTGGTGCTACATGAGACTGCTTGAACGGTAACAACAAGCTAGATTGATAGTGGCTTAAGCAAATAGGGATTTGTCTGGATGTGGGTGGTACTAACATTTTTCAGGTATTTAATAAGGATTCAGGTCTTTTTTTCCATTCTGTCATCCTTAGTGTCCTCTTGCTTGTCCCATCATGGTCACAAGATAACTTTCATACCCCTAGGTATTATGTCTGTGTTCAAGGTGCAGAGGTGGGCAGTGCCAGCTGCAAGCCAAAAGGCAGTGTTACAAAATCCTTCTCCAAAATTGCCTCAGCAGACTTGTCCTCATGTCCCACTGGCCAGATCTGGGTCACATGGTCACCCCACCTGTCAAGAAGACTATGAAAGCAAATATCTGGCAAAAAAGAATTATCAACATTGGCTTAGGCTCCTCATGAGTCATTGTATAGGGTAGTACATATTGCCACCTTTAGAGAAAATTAGGTTTTTACCAGTAATAAGAAAGGAAGGAGTTTTGAAGAACGGCTAATACATGATACTTGCCATAAATATCTTTGGTAAAGCACAGAATGGCTTTATATATTATATTGTATTTTTTAAATAAGCCGTATTTACATATGTAACTTAAAAATTTAATAAAGCATTAAGATTTGGGGGCTTGCCACATTAATTTATCATTTTCATTTCCTTATAAAATTCATTTTATTATTGAACACATATTTAGTGTCCTATTAATAATTAGCTAATATTTTCTAATGATGAGAACATGCTATTATACTTATTGACATCATTTAAAAACTTTTATTTAATTCCAAACTGTGAACTCTTAGACTGTCTTCTTCAGATTTATTTTATAAAAAATTTGGAAATTAATGTATCCTTTTTTTCTCCATATTGATCATCCCTATACTCTCTCACTCATTTTCTTAGGCTATCTGTGTATCACTTCTTCTGTAGAACCTTCATCCAATTCATGTTCATCTTCATTCTTGCCTCTCCTCCTTTTTCTTTTCTCTCTCATTCTGACGCCCTCCCCCCCATAGATCCTCTTCATTTTTCTACTTCTGTCCAAAATAAAGGCTAGAATAAAGTTGATTTCTGGTTGATAAGATCATATTGTGCTATTAAATGTCCTTCTTAGTATCTTAATTTCATTTGGGTTATACACTGTTGACTGTTGATTGTTAACAGGTTCTGAAATAATCATATTAGGTTAGCTGAGAAGTACATATCAAGCATTAATGGTCTGCATGTTACTGAATCAAAAAAGCTACTGTTAAGCTCTGAATCATAACCAAGGTAGCTAATATAATTTTGGCTTTTAAATTACATTATTTAATGTGATTCTCTCTTTCTTTAGTACTTGTGATCTCCCATGGAGCTCTATTAAGTTTTCAGTGTTCTAGGCATGTGGTGTCTCCAGGAAAAGTGTAAAGTGTGTGTATCCTGGTAGGGCACATGCACACAGATGTTATAAACTGCCTTAAATATTTTGGCACAATATATAATTGTTATATAGAGGGTGTTGTGAATTTATTAACAGTGTCCTTCGTAAATAAAATATGGGGGATTTTATAATTCCCTAATTATTGTGTGTAGTTAAGGTGCTGTGCTTTTTACTATCTTAAATTTACTCAAAAAATCAGCCTAATTTTATTATATACATGTTCTACCCAGGGAGTGATTTAACGAATTATCTGCTTTGTGGTAATGATTTTTTGGTTTGTAGCCTTTCTGTGCTATTTTAAAAAAAAGCTATATAGTTTTTTTCAGCAGTAAGGATTGTCTGTATAGTAAAAGATAGCTACTCTGCAGTTGACTTTGCATCTTTTTTAACTATAACCTCTGTTTCTTAGAGAAAGCCAAGTGGGTTAGGGACATGTTGGTCATTTCTTTGTTTTTCTCCCTGCCTTTTGCTCTTGCCCTCTCCCCTCCACCCCCATCCCACCCCTCCCTGTCCTCTGTCTCACTCCTTCTCTCTCTCTACTCCCTTTTCCTCCCTCCCTTACCCCTCTTTTTAATGTGATTTTGGGGCTAATTATATTTTAGTTTATTTTAATGGAATGTACAATGGTATACTAATTAAACTTCAAAGAAATATTGAGGTCCTGAAACTACCTCACTAATAAATTATTTTGGAAGTAACATTTCTTAATTTTTGCATGTTTTCCATTTAAAATAAGTTGGTATCAACTAAGACTTTATCATAGGTCATAAAGCTTTGTGAACTGAATCATTTTGTAGAGTGGTACATGGACTATAACAGCAGAATAGGATGAGCTAAATTTATATTCTGTGTTGTTCTTTTCCTTCTCTCAGCTTATTGCCCTTCTCTTATATAATGAAACACTTAAAAAAAGAATTTAACTTAATTTAACTTCTAAAAAATTATTTGATTAGGGGGAAAAAGTAAAATGTGATTGTTAGTCTTCACGGAACAAGGATTATTTGATCCTTTTCAGAATTTTTGAATATATAATACTGTTACCCACAGTAGACTCCTGGACTTGTATATTTATGTCATTTTTGCATTTTATTTTCAATTAAATCAAATTCTGTCACTATTCATTTTGATTACAATTATATAAAGCTTTTAAAGTCCTGTCAAACTTTATTCAGTGCTGTATTTATTCTCACAGAGGTTATCTCATATTAGCCAATGGCTTAGTAAACACTAGGATGTTGCTAGCTATTTCATGGAATAATCTTTACAGAAGTCTTGCTGTATCTCTGTTCCATTAGCTGTGTGCCAGCTGTTGCTTTGGTTACAGTGTTTCCATTTTGGCAAGCTTTTTAGGGACCTTAAACAACTATGCTTCTTTTCTCACTATTCTTGTGAGATTTTATTTTCCTCCCATGTAATGCTACAGAAGGATTGAAAAAGAAAGAAAAAATCACGTCATATTTATTTCTGAAGCAGGAGAAATAGTTTTAGTTTAATAAAGAAAATGGTTGTGCCTCTGGTTCGAGTTGGTGGTTTTTTTTAAAAAGAAAATGGTTGTGCCATATTCTGAAGTGCTTTTGAGGAGGTAGAAGTCTGTTTTTTTTTTTTCTTTTTTTTTCTTTGTATAAATTTAAGTGGTACAAGTCCAGTTTTGTTACATGAATATATTGCATATTGGTGTAGTTGGTGCTTTTACAGTAACCATCACCCGAATAATGTACACTGTGCCTGTTAAATAATTTCTCATCCCTCACCCACCACCCACCCTTCCAAGTCTCCACTGTCTATTATTCCACACTCTATGTCCATGTATACATATTTAACTCCTACTTACAAGTGAGAACGTGTGGTATTTGATTTTCTGTTTGCGTTGTTTCACTTTAGATAATGGCCTTCAATCTCATTCATGTTTTTGCAAAAGACAGGATTTCATTCATTTTGATGGCTGAATAATACTCCATTGTGTGTGTGTGTGTGTGTGTGCGCGTGTGTGCATGTATATGTTAATATATATACGCACATCACACATTTTCTTTATCCACTCATTCATTGGTGGACACTTAGGTTGATTCCATATCTTTGCTATTGTGAATAGTGCTGTGATAAACATACGTGTGCAGGTACCTTTTTGATATAATGATTTCTTTTCCACTGGGTAGTTACCCAGCAGTGGAATTGCTGGATGGAATGGCAGTTCTACTTTTAGTTCTTTGAGAAATCACTATACTGTTTTCCAAAGAGGTTATACCAATTTACACTCCCACCAACAGTGTGCAAGCATTTGTTTTTCTCTGCATCCTTGCCAATATCTGTTATTCTTTGTCTTTTTAATAATAGCTATTCTTACTGGTCTAAGATGATATATCATTTTGGTTTTAATTTGCATTTCTCTGGTGATTAATGATGTTGAACATTTTTTCATATGCTTGTTGATCCATTTGTATGTCTTCTTTTGAAAAATGTCTATTCATGTCCCTAGCCCACTTTTTAATGGGGTTATTTATTTTTTGTTGTTTTTGAGTTGTTTGAGTTCCTTGTAAATTCTGGGTATCAATCCTCTGTTGGATGCATAGCTTGCAAATATTTTCTTCCATTTTGTAGGTTGTCTGTTTACTCTGTTTATTATTTCTTTTGCTGGGCAGAAGCTTTTTAGTTAGTTTAAGTCCCATTTGTTTATTTTTGTTTTGTTGTTTGTGCTTATGAGATCTTAGTCATGAATTCTTTGCCTAGACCAATGTCCAGAATAGTTTTCCCTAGATTTTCTTCTAGTATTTTAATAGTTTCAAGTCTTACATTTAAGTCTTTAATCCCTCTTCGGTTAATTTTTATATATGGTAAGAGGTAAGGGTCTAGTTTTAATCTTCTGCATATGACAATCCAATTTTCCCAGCACCATCTATTGAAAAGGATGTCTTTTCTGTAGTGCATATTTTTGTCCACTTTGTTAAAGATCAATTGGGTATACATATGTGGCTTTATTTCTGGGTTCTCTATTCTGTTTCATTGGTCTAGGTATTTATTTTTATACCAGTACCATGCTGTTTGGGTTACTATAACCTTGTATTATAATTTGAGGCCAGGTAATGTGATGACCTCAGCTTTATTCTTCTTGCTTAGAGTTGCTTTGGCTACTTAGGCTCTTTTTTGGTTCCATATGAATTTTAGGATTCTTTTATGTAATTCTGTGAAAAATGACTTTGGTATTTTGATAGGAACTGCACAGGTCTATAGATTGCTTTGAGCAGTATGGTCATTTTAATGATAAGTCTTCTGATCCATCAACAAATTTATTATTTCTGCTCTATTCCATGGTCTTTCATCTAATATTATAATTTGTGAAGTTGGAAAATTTCATATAAGATTAGGTGATTTGTTGAAAGTCACAGTGACAATATTCAGAAAAATTATTCTTAGAATATTGAATATCTAATTTAAAGAGAAGACATTGTCTACAAGATATTGCAACTTTTTAATAGAAATTTATCTTTTTCTAGCATGGTATTATAAAAATGTTTTTAGGGACAGGTGCAATGACTCACACTTGTAATCCCAGCACTTTGGGAGGCCAAGATGGGAGGATAACTTGAGGCCAGGGGTTTGAGACCAGCCTGAGCAACATAGCAAGACTCTGTCTCTACAAAAAATTTTTAAAAATTAGCCAAGCGTGGTGGCGTGCACCTAGAGTCCCAGCTGCTTGGAAGGCTGAGGCAGGATGATTGCATGAGCCCAGGAGTTTGAGGTTGCTTTGAGCTATGATAATGCCACTGCACTCTAGCCCGGGCAACAGAATGAGACCCTGTCTCAAAAATAATTTTTTTTTAATTAAAAAAACGTTTTAGTCTGTCTGTTTTGAGATCTCTTATAATTGTTAGGGAATATATGTCAGCTGTACACCTGATATATCTGGAGGTCTTATAAAGTCAATGGCCTGTCACTAAGCAGCTATGGGCCTGTCTTCCTGGTACCTTAATTTCCTTAACTGTAAAATGAGTATTTTAATACTTATTGTACCTTCCTTGTGATGACAAAATAAAATTAATGGATGTGAAGACCCTTTTAAAAGCTGGAAACAATATTTATACATAAAGCGTTGCTATATTGAGGAGAAAGCATCTGCTTGGTGTATACTGTTTACCACAGATCATCACAGTGGGGCATTGCAAAGAATGAGGACCACCCAAGGGCACAGAGTACCAAGAATAAGTCTGATTTTGTAAAGAGAAGGGGGTTGGATGGAGGATGTAAGGAAACATAGAAGTCCTAGAATTTATCCTGGAACATTGGAAAGATAGGTATCCAAAGCAGGCAGTTCCAAGATGATTAGTGAATTGTAGTACTCACATTGTATTTGTCAAGATTACTTGTGGGATGAGAAATATGCAATGTATGGGGGATGGTCATGCTAGAGGCTCTGCCTCGAGGGGGGAGGGGGGCATGGGCAATATACATAACCGTAATATTTGTACCCCCATAATATGCTGAAATAAAAAAAAAAGAAGATTCTATTAAGGACAATTTATGATTTTCTTGATTTAAAGTATGCTAAAAGTTATGATTCACAGCAGAGCATGTGAAGCCTGGTAAGTGAGGCAAAAAGTTAATTAACCATTTGCTGCTGACTTAAAATCATCAAACTTCCCAGAGAATGTAGTAACCTAGAGTACTAGTAAAGAAGAAATTTGTTTTATTTCAAAATATTAATTAAGGGGGTACAAGTGTTTTTGTTACATAGACATCTCATATGATAAGTCAGGGCTTTTGTTGTGCCTGTTACCAGAATATTGTTCATTGTACCAAACAGGTAAGCTTTTATCCCACACTCCCTTTCCTGCCCCCCTTGCTCCTTGATTACTCATGTCCTTTATATCGCTTTATGTGTACCCATCTATTAGGTCCCACTTATTAGTGAGGATATATGGTGTCAGGTTTTCCATTCCTGAGATACTTCACTTAGAATAATGGTCTCCAGTTCCATCCAAGTTGCTACAAATGACATTACTTCATTCCTTTTTATGGTTGAGTAGTACTCCATGGTGTATGTGTACGTGTATGTGTACATATATATAATATATATGCACACAACATTTTCTTTATCCACTCATGTATTGATGGGCACTTTGGTTGTTTCCACATCTTTGCAATTGTGAATTGTGCTGTGATAAACTTTCAAGTACAGGTGTCTTTTTGACAAAATGACTTCATTTAAAAAACGTGAATATTTCTTTATGAAAAGGCCACTACCATGCTCCCAGTAGTAGATACTCAGCAGCGGGATTGCTGGATCAAATGGTAGGTCTACATTTATTTTTTTGAGGAATCTCCATACATCGAGGTGGTACTAATTTGCAGTCCCACCAACAGTTTTAATGGACAATTTTTATGGAGACTTTAAACTTGAGGATAACCTGTGGTGTGTAGGTGCCTTTCAGCAAGATTGGGTCAACTTGTTTGTACAGAGAGATAACATAAGTACTAGTCCCAAACAGTGACCTGCAGAGTGGTAGCGGTTGTGTTGATGTTTTCATCAGTTCCCTCTAAAATTAAAAATAAGAACTTGGCAGTGGCCTTTTCATAAAGGAATATTCACATTATTTAAAGAATGTGTGTGATTTTGAGGATGTTTCCCTCATTTTTTTTGTATTTAAATATCTTTTCTTTTACAAATTAATGATAGTATATAATGAGGTTTTTTTAAATGTCCTTAGCAAAATAAATAGATATTATTCATTGATCATTCACTTTACCTTCTTTAAAAATTTATTTTTTACCAATTAAAAAAAGCAGGCTTTTCTTTAATCAATATTAATGGTTATTTGCAAATAAACATTGTTATTTGGAAAAAACGTCACTTTTTGTTAAGAGACATGGTCTCACTCTTGTCACCGAGGCTGGAGTGCAATGACACAATCAGTGCTCACTCCAACCTTGAACTCCTCGGCTCAGATGATCCTCTTGCTTCAGCCTTCCAAGTAGCTGGAAGTACAAGTGTGGGCCACTACATCTGGTGAATTTTTCTTATTTTTTTGAAGAGACTGAGTCTTGCTATGTTGCCCAGACAGGTCTCGATTCCTGGCCTCAAGCAGTTTTCCCACCTCTGTCTCCCAAAGTGCTGGGATTACAGGTATGAGCCACTGCACTCAGCCAGCATCAACTTTAAAATTAGATGTATGTGAAACCTTGCTCTGCCATCTGTTCTTTGTTGCCTTAGGCTGTCTCTTAACTTCTCTATGCTTCAGTTTCTCTCTATATATGTAGGAAGCATTAACAACTACCTCGAATGTTTTTTGGGGGAAGATTAGACATCATATATGTAAAATACCTTAGGTAATGCCTGGTTCATAATAGAGCATACTAGATGATTGCAGCAGAGAAGCTATTATATTTCAGACCATAATTTTCATCATTAGTAAATTGAGTTTCCTGGCCTTGGAATAAAGATCATATATTTTTATACTCTGTGCAAAGAACACCTGGGCTGCAGAGAGCCAGGTCTAAAGCTGTGGAGGAGAGTATCCAAAATGATGTTATTGAGGAAGATCAGGTTTCTTAATTTGGCTTTCAGGAATGATGTGAGTAGTGTTTCTCAAACTTTGGTATGTATAAATAACTTTGGATGCTTGTTTTGAAAATGCATATTCCTTCCATGTGGAATAGAATGAAGTTGGACCCTTACCTTGTGCCATATACAAATCTTAACTTACAGTGGATTAAAAGACCTAAATGTAAGACCTGAAAATGTAAAACTCCTAGAAGAACACATAGGGGAAAAGTGTTATGACATTAGATTTGACAATGATTTCTTGGATATGACACCAAAAGCACAGGCAACAAAATAAAAAAATAGGCAAATAGGATTACATCAAATTTGAAAACTTTTGCACACCAAGAGAAACAATCAACAGAGTGAAAAGGCAACCTACAGAACAGGAGAAAATATTTGCAATCCATATATCTGATAAGGGGTTAATACCCAAAATACATGAAGAATACTTACAACTCAACAACAAAAAACAACCTAATTAAAAACTGTGCAAAAGAGTTGAATAGACATTTCATATGAAAAGATGCTTAACATGATTACTCATGGAGGAAATGCAAATCAGAAGCACAGTGAGATGTGCCTTCCACCCATTAGGTTGGCTGCTATCAAAAAGATACAAAATAGCAAGTGTTGGTGAGGATGTGGAACAATTGGAATCTGTTCTCTGTTGATGGTAACTCAATTCCCCATTCCCCCCATCCTCCTAACCTCTGGCCACTACTCCTATCTCTATGAATTTGACTACTCTGGGTACACCATACAGTATGGTGGAATCATACAGTATTTGTGTTTTTGTGATTGGCTTATTGCACTTAGCATAATGCCCTCAACGCTTATTCATGTTATAGCATATGTCAGAATTTTCTTCCTGTTTAAGGCTGAATAATATTCCATTGTGTGCATATACTACATTTCATTTTTCCATTCAGCTATCGATGGACACTTGGGTTGCAAGCATGTATATATTTTTCTGTTACTCTTACCTTTCTGTATTGGTTTCCTAGGGCTACCATTATAAATTACCACAATGGTAAAAAGGAATTTGAGGAGAAAAAAATTACCACAAATTGGGTGGCTTAAAACAACAGGAAGGTATTATCTCATAGTTCTGGAGGCTACAAGGCAAATCAAGTGTCATAGGGCCATGCTACCCTTGAAGGCTCTAGGGAAGAATTCTTCCTTGCCTCTTCCCAGCTTGTGGGGGCCCTCGTGAATCCTTAGTGTTCCTTGGCTTGTGACTGTCTCATTCCACTCTCTGCCTCTGCTGTCACAGGCCCTTTTCCTCTGTGTTTTTCTCTGTGTCTCTGTGCATGTTCTTCTTTTAAAAGGACATCAGTCATTGGCTTTAGGGCCCACTGTAATCCAGTATGAGCTCATCTCAACTAATTATGTCTGCAAAGATGCCATCTCTAAATATAGTTACATTCTGAGGATTTGGTTCAATGTGAATTTTGGGGGGACACTATTCAACTCACTTATACCCTCTAAAATTTAATCCATTTGCTCAGCATGTAGTCAGCTCTGGCTGCCACAATAGAATACCATAGCCTGGGTGGCTTAAACAACAATGTATTTTCTCACATTTCTGGAGACTGGAAAGTCCGGGACAAAGTTTCAGCAGGGTTCAGTTTCTTGTTAAGGGCTTCTTTCAGCAGCCACCTTCTCATTGTGTCCTCCCATAGCAGAGAGAGGACAAGCAAGCTCTCTGGTGAATCTTCATATAAAGGAAATAATCCCATGACACCAGTCCCCCACCTCTTGTCATAACTTCATTCCCCTTGAACTACTTCCCAAATGTCCCATCTCCATATAGCAACACATTGTGGGTTGGGGCTTCAATGTATGAATTTTGAGGGATGCAAATTCAGTACATAACAACGTTCAAAACCAAAACATAAATTTCACATTAGACAATATTTGGGAGTCAGTTATTTTTAAAAACAATGACAATTTTGACTGTGTACACACAAACATAAATCTTGTGTGTATTGTCTTGGGAGAAAATTATATAAGATTCATGTTTATTTAATAATTTATACATTTATGTATTCTATTCAATCTAATATATTTGCTCTAAAATAAACTATAAAGCATTATTGAATGGTGTTTTAGGTATTTAAGCAGAAGTCTTTTCTGATAAGTATCTTTTGGCATAACCTCTTATTCCTTTACTTCCTATTTATTTTAGAATTATTTTTATTAAAATGTAATCAACAGGAAAGTTCATGCATCATGAGAGTGCAGCTCAATGAATTTTTCGCAAAGTAAACCAACATGTATAACCAGCACTCAGATTTAAAAAAGAAAATCAAACCTTACCAGCATCTCACAGCATTCCGCATGCTTCCTTTCATTTAACAAGTTTCCCCAAGTAATTACACAGCAGTTTGAGAGGCATTTGCATAGTCATCAGGATTTGTAGTTGGTTTTATGTAGAACTCTTATCTGTCAGGTGTCATGTTAGTGGATTTAGGTTCACAATGTGTGACTGCACATTGTGTCATTCATGGGCTTTTGTATATGCTGTTCCTCTGCTTGGACAGTTTTCCTTTTTCTTTCCCACTCCTCCATATCTTCCTTACCTTCTTACCTTTACTCCTGACACCTTCCCATAACCACTTCAGTTCAGGTCTTGGCTTAGACACCTTCCTTTAAGTGGCATTTTCTCACTCTTCCATCCCTCTTTCCCTCACCAAGTCTAAGTACTTGCATGCCGTATGTGTTTTCATTAATCCTTCCACTTCCCCCTCATTTATCAGTACATTCTAATTGCTGATCTACTTGTCTTTATCTCCCATCAGACCATAAATATTGAAAGGTCAGACAGTGCAGTATTTGCTTCATTTTTTTTTATCCCCGCTACCTCACACAGTGTCAGCACATAGTGGATGATACACATTGAATGATAATAAAATCATTATGTTTTAGTATTGGAAAGGCTATTAGAGTTCATCGAGTCTAGTCCCCTCATTTTATAGGTGAGTGAACTGAAAGCCTGAAATTTTTTATTAATGGGGGCTCAACAAGAACTGTGGTCAATATACATGGTGTTTGTCTGTGATGAGACACAATGTTGGGGAAAGGACACTAATGTTCAGTATCTCCAGGAGACGTTCTTCACTTAAATCATACATAGCTAGGCAAAATTATTTCATTTCCAATTTTTCTAATGTTCCAATTCCAGCTCAGACTTGAGTATTCTTTCATCACATTTCCATTCTTTCACTCCCACTGATTCTGTTCTTTACTTACCCCCTTTGTGATTTCTGGTTTTCAATATCTTTCTATTTTCATTATTTTTTCAGTTTAGTTTGCTACCTAGACTAGATTTTTATGATTATCTGTTTCAAAAGTGTTTATGTTTCCAAAAAAGAATGTCCCATTGGTACCTTAGACTCATCCATGTTTATGTAAGTAGTTCATTAACAACAGCATAACAACAAAATAATTAACATTTTTTTCACGTACACAGCACACGCATACTCTGTGGTTTTCCACTGTCATTTCTTTTTGTACTCTGTTCTTTTTGCCAAAAACTTATCTTCACATGAATAAATGATTCTCATCCTTAAAAATCTGGTAAAGTCACTTAGTTCAGCAGTTCCCAAATGCTGGTTCTCAGGTAGCTGCCAGGCTGACTGTATCAGAATCATCTGACAGCTTTGTAAAAGGTCAATCTGGTCCAACTGAATCAAAAATTTGGTTGCTGCTTTTTTGTGAAAATGATCTTTATGCAGCTTTGCGAATCCCTCCTTTCATCTATCCTCATCATTTTAAAGTTTTACGAAATTAAGAGACAGAAGAGAGAGCTAACTTCTCACCGTTACCCAAATAGTAACTATTGTGTAACTTTACTTATTTCAATGATAAGCAAAGATAGAATGATAAGAACTCCTTTGGAACTGGAACAAAGACAATTCTTAGCATTCTTATAAGTTTTGAAATATTAATAAATGATCTAAGAATCAATATTTTTTTATTACTCTTATACTGAGTACCAGGTATTATAAAGTTGTTATCTCAGTAGCCCTTTCAACAGTCTCACAAAGAAGGAATTAACAAACCAAACCCCGGAAAACTAAATCATATAAATTTATGTATTCATTCACTTATGCAATTGATCATTCTTGAATACCCATCCACCTTGCATTTGTACTAGATGCTAGAAGTATAGCAGTGAACAAAACAAACATGGAACCTTCCCTAAGAGAGCTTAAAATCCGATGAAGAGGCAAACAATTAATTATGTACATATAATAAAATTTGATGAGTGATGAGGTAATTTGCCCAAAGTCAACCAGCTTACCTATAGCAGAGCTAGGTTTTCATCATATTGTTCTAATGTATGCTTATTTAATGATGAGCTATATATACATTTGTGTTTTGAAAAGTATTTGGAAATTAATAACTTTTGGAGTAGAGAATTATGAAGACTGGTTCATTTTAGCCAGATGTTTCAAATGAAATATGTTTTTCAATTGATGTGCACATAAATCTTACAATGTATATTCAACTGATAGATAACACTGACACTGTACTGTATGTGGAGAAGTTATGCTTTTCAGATCCATTGAGGATAATCAATGCAATAAGTATAATTTTAAAGTATGTATCTGTATTTTAGTTTCATGAGGTAAAAGAATTCTTTGAAGTTGCTCCAGTAATGTTGCTTGAATTATATATACAGTTGAATGGTGGTATGGGAAATTTCTTTATAGCTGCCTAATTTTGATTCTTAATCTTTACTAAAAAGTTTAAAACAGATCACTCTTGGGAAAAAGGAAGAAAAATGGAAATAACAATGAAAGCAAATACCGTGCCCCATGTTTTCAGTTAATAATTTTATATGAAATAGCTTATTTTTTCTTATTTTCTTTGTTGGTACACTAATAGAGAATTTATAATATATAACAGAATTAAATTCTATTATGACCATATTAAGTTAAGCTGCTTTATTAGAACATATTTGAAATAATATCCATTTACTTCTTTTCCTTGTTTAATAAAAAAAATTTTTTTGCAAATGGGTATTGTTATTCACCAACCATGTTTCCTGTTATTTCTCTAAGCTGATTCTACTTTGCCTCTGTGTGTGTGTGTCTGCAGCATGTGCTATTTTAAAATAACACCAATATATTTCAGAAGTAACCTTTTTAAACAAACTTAGTCTAAAAAATAAGTTAATGAAATAATTTAACTTTTTAACCATGTGTCTCTAATAATAGACACTGAATCATCAATGAAAGAAGAATTTCAACTCTTTGGGCCTGGAAATATATTAGCTTGATAATTTAGTCATTTACTTAGCCACAAATCCAACAACCTATTTACATATCTCTTTAGGCATAATCTACTCACTGATAGTGTTTCTACTAGCTGCCTCATCTTCCACCTTTCTCTGCTTCACTCTGTCCCAGCTACCATCATGGACTTCTTACTGTTTCCCTAACATACCAAGCGCATTTCTATCTCAGTACTTCTGCTAATACTGCTACCCAGGTCTGTATGTTCTCATATCCTTCTTAGACTCCCTCCCTCAGTATATTCAAGTCTTTATTTAAGAGTCTCTGTCACCTCAAAGAGACATTCTCTGATTCCTCTCTATATAATAATTCCCATCATTCTCTATTCTTATTCCCTGCTTTACTTTTTTATAGCATGTATCACTACCAGATATTCTGTTTTATTTATGTTTTGTGCATTCTCAATAAATAGAAGCTCCACGAGGACAAGGACTTCATTGGTTTTGTTTCACTACTGTATTTCCAGCACCCAGAACTATGACAGATGCACAGTAGGCACTGTATAAATATTTGTAGTTACAATGAATGAATGGATGAATGAAATATAATAAAATAGTATCAGTCTGCATGGCTCAGCTCTCAGTCAACTCTGCAGAAGTTTTGTTTTGTTTTTTTTTTTGAAACAGGTTCTCAGTCTGTTGCCCAGGCTACGTGCAGCAGTGGGATCATAGATCACTGCAGCCTCAAACTTCTGGGCTCAAGCAAGTAGCTAGGACTGCAGGCGCATGCCACCATGCCTGGCTAATTAGAAGTCATTTATTTATTCTTTAAACAATTGTAGGATTGTTGTTGGTTCCAGCATGACTCTCTTTATAGGGATTGGTGGTAAATTTTAAGTAAGCTCTGATGTTATAGAACAGACTTCCAAACCTGTTATTATCCTTTAAATGAGGACCAAAAGGGAAAGAGGAGAAATAATATACATAATATTTAACTTTGTCTTTTATGAAATAAATAATGACTAAAATCTTCATTCCAAATTGTCTTTGTTCTTGTCTTTGATAATTTAAAAATATGGTAGTAACTGCTCAAGTATCACTTAAAGTCATATATTTATATTTGTTTTGTTGGTTTTCCTATTTATATCTATTTCTACCTCACCTTTTTTTTTTTAAGAATCCTACTCAAGTTGGAACAGCTCTTCAGGTTTTCCATAATCTTGGAATTTTGAAGGATACTATAATCGGTGTTGTGGATGGATATCGTGCTACTTTAAAGGAAAATATCAACAGTGCATTAGACATCAAAGTTTTGACTCAGCCTTCCCAGTCAGCTGTGAGAGGTATGGATGTAGTTTATATTTAGCTTCTTTATTTATTTATAACTGAGAAGTCCTTTGAATAGTATATGAAACACTTGTGTTTCAAAGCAATCTAATGACTCATTTTTAGTAGACAGAAAATGAGAGAAGAAATTATGTTTTAGAATTTATTTATAGCTTTTATGTCTAATCAGTGAGTTGAACTGGCCAATCGGTATATTCAGAACTTCTAGATAAAGATCTATAAACTGTGGCATCATTTAGTTGAGAGGAAACAGATGCCAAAAAAAAAAAGGAAAGGAACATATTTTTCTTCTAAAATCCTTTATCCTCACATGTACTTCTTATTGAGAGAGAAAATATTTTTTAAGGAATGCCATCTCTACCTTAGCTTTCTGGACTTTTCCTTAAGGTAATTCTGGTACTCGGGCGCAGTAATGGCTAACTGTGCAGACAGAAACTGATAAAACCTTTGGAAACATGACAGCTGTAGCAAAGTCTAAAGAAAACTACCAAAGTAAAGTACATTCACGGTGGGGAGGAGTAGCCCTACATTAGCAGTCTGTAACCATTTTCCTGCCAAGACTTAATCTGTTGATGACATTTACATATATAACACACTTCTCCATAAAAGATACAAAAGACCACATATTATGTACACCTATCACCTACTCACTGCAACTCCATGTCTTCTTTTCCCCCCTTATATTCATTCTTCTCTCCTTTTAGTATGGATGAACTGTGCTTTCTCCCAGCAAAGATCAAACAGTCTACATTTGCATTAGATTTCAATCCCAAGGTATCGCTTCAGCAGATAACTTCGCTCTACCATGTTGTCAATGTTTCTTTTTTTGCATCTCTTTCCCATCACATACAGTTGTATTATTGTACCTTCTTCTGTTTAAAAACAATCAAATCTATCTTGACTTTATTTCTTTAGCTCTACTATCCCATTTTATTTCTTCATTTTACAGAAAAAAAAAATCCCCAAAGTCTTGTCTTAGTGTTCCTGATTTTTCTCTTCCTGTTTTTCCATTGAAGGTACTCTAATCACCAAAGGGTTGTCCTAAAGAGTAAATGAAATAACCCATGAGGAATTTTTAACAGTTCCTGATAAATGGCTAACATTAAAAAATATTTCAGCCATTTATTGTTATTTTTTACATTTGCTATATAAATTTGACCTTAAGTAACACTGAATATATCTAACTCATAAATAAGTTGCACTAGATAAAAAGATAAAAGAATCTTAGGTCTTAAAGAGATTTTTAAAGGTTAGCCCTAGCCTCTGAACAGGTCTGTATTAAGACTATTCCAGAAGGAAATCTTTGAAAAGAAATTGCCAAAGGAGATTTTACTCTCAGCTTTTCCCAGCAATTATTCTCAGAAAGTTTGATCTAATGTTTAAATTTCCAGGAGCAATTTAATCTCATTCCCTCTTGTGTTGTCAAGAATAGGAAAAAAAAAAATGAAAGTAATTATTCACCTGCTGTCAATCCTAATGTACGCTTCTTTTGTTGAAAGAAAAAAGAATTTTAAAGCTGCCTTATTATCATCTGTTGAGGAGTGGATACCATGATTTAATGTAGAAACCTTAAGCATCAATTCTTTATAATTTTCTTTAAAAGAATAATCATTATTATTTTTATTTTTTTAGTGTTACATAGGCAGCATTAATATTAATTTTCTGATATTGTTGGTTATATTGAGGTTATGTAGGAGAATGTCTTTGTTGGAAATATACATTAAAGTATTCAAGGGTGATGGGGCATCATGTCACTAAGTTATTTGCCAATGATTCAGTGAAAAATATTTTTATAATGCAAATTTTTTATAAGTTTAAAATTATTTCAAAATTAAAAATATGTAACATAACACAATTTTAAGGGGAAAAATGTTACCTTGTATGTATAACAAAGCCTTTAATTCAATAAGATAAACAACTCAACTGACAAAATGGGTAAAGAATATGGCCAGGCATGGTGGCTCACACCTGTAATCTCAGCACTTTGGAAGGCTGAGGTGGGAGGATCACTTGTGGCTGGGAGTTTGAGACCAACCTGGGCAACATAGTGAGATGCTCCCCTGTCTAAAAAAATTAAATCGTTAGCCAGGCATGGTGGCATGCACCTACAGTCTTAGCTACTCAGGAGGCTGAGGCAGGAGGATGGCTTGAGCCCAGGAGTTCTAGGCTGCAGTAAGCTATGATGGAGTCACTGCACTGCAGCCTGGGTGACAGAATGAGACTCTGCTTCTTTAAAAAAAAAAAAAAAAATGCATAGACAGTTCACAGAAGAACACATCTAATAAACATGTGAAAAGATGTTCAGCTTCTTTTTAGAGTATGAGCTACTTATTAGGGAAATACAAATTAAACAAAATACTCTTTCTCCGTCATCAGATTAGCAAAATCTAAGACAGAACTAAGTGTTAGATGAAAGCAATAGTTCTTATACACTATTATAGGGAAAGAAAATTGTTCAATTACTTTACTCAATTTTATTAATTTGATCTCTAAGGTTAAAACTCTGTATACCTTAAGACCTTAAAATTTCTCTTATAAGAATATACCCTAGAGAAACTCTGGCACATATGTATAAGAATTTTTATTGCATTATTGCTTTTGTTTGTTTGCCTTTAGAGACAGGGTCTCTAAGTGCATAAATGGAATTTTAAGATATATGCATTTTAAAAAATATTTTTAATATAAAATAAAACTCAGATATAGAAAACATAAGTGAAACAGGTAGCTTAATGAATTATTACGAGGTAAACACTGCCTAGGTCAACTTTGCAAACCATTCCAGAAACCTCTTTTATGTGTTCTATACCAATCACAACCCCTACCTCTGCCATACATAACCATTATCCATTAACCATTATTAATCACCTTATGTGTGCAAACTTAAGCACTACAGTTTGGCCTTGCCTGTTTTAGATGTATACTTTTTAAAATAAAATGTGTTTTATTTTAGTCAAACAGAATATTTGGAAATTTATGTGAAATTGAAGAGCTTAATGAATTTCAAATTAATACTTCTTCACAAGAAATATTAGGTCATAAAAGATAAATTTAAAAATAATGAATAAAAGATTACAAAAAGCATTAAGAAATTAAAGTCATTCTTTACATTTCAATTGTAGACAGTTTTGGCTCTTTACTACCAAAGGTTGGATATAGGCACAATTAAACTTCTCCCTACTTTTCCTGCCCTTATTTGCTTATTGATAGTTATATTATTTTGAATGATCAGTGTTTTTTATATTTTCTTCCTTTTATTTTTAAATGATTTGATTCTCATCTCTGGCCCTTTTAATATGACCTCTCTATTTCTATATTCATCTCTCCCTTGCTGGAGTGTCATAATACAATTGATTTTTCAAAAATGTTTCATGGGTATTGTACACTCTGAGTCCTTGCATAGTTGATGATGTCTTTTGCTTGAATAATTTGGCCAGATATAAATTCTTATTTACACTTTTTTTCCTTAGAATTTGCCCAATAAAATTAGCTTGCCCAATAAATAGCATTTCTCTTCCCCACTGAATTTGAAAACAATTAAGACACAGATGTGGGAGACAAAAAGATGTTAATTAAAATGTTTTATTACTGATAAAAGAAAATTAGACTGAAGGGTATAGGTTAGATCTGTAACCAAATGTGCTTTCTGTCACCTCAAAATTAAAGTTCCCAATTCATCCTGCCCCACTGTGTTTAACTACTAGTAGAGTGCAAGTCAGAATGCACATTTTATACATATAAAACTTCAACTAGAGGGAAAGGAAGGGACTGAGTCAATTATGCTCAGTTTCTTATTCAAATTCACTGGTCAGGTAATTTGCTCCTCTTTAGATGAGGAGGGTTAAATAAGAGGTAGAGAAACAAGGCAAAAGTGTTACTTTAGCTGAAGTCCCCCCATATGAAAGGGGAGGCTAGGGAAATGAAGGATCCCATCCAGTGTCAGACATTGCACTATGGACTGCTGAGTTTCATTGTTATTTTAGAGAAGTCTGAGGCTAATCAGATTTTTATCCCCCACATAGCTAATTTGCTTTTTCTTGGACGTCCAAATGGTTCTTTCTTTATCTTTGAAATTTAGTAATTTCTTTAGGGTATATCTCAGGGCTCAATGCTCTGTATCAATTTTTTTTCCTGAGTTAGAGTATGTTCCCTTTTTATAGAAAAGTTTTCCTCCATTGTATATTCAATATTTTTCTGATCCATTTGTTCTTTTCAGGAACTTTATGCATATAGATCACCCTTGTTTTCCATGTCTGTATCTTCTTGAGCTTGGTGCCAGGCAGAATGGGGGGTAGGGGTGTCACTAATGTGGAAGTCTGATTTTCTTACTGTCTGCTCAGGGTTTTTTTACTTTTCTGTGACCCTGGGAATTGTCTCATCCTCGTATTCAAGTTCTGAGATATTACTGGTGATAATCTTGGAGATGTATATTTGCTTTTGGTTTCCTGTGGGGGGAAGGGAAGCCAGCTTGGTTCTATGCTGTCATTTTGGAACTGGAAGTCCCTCTTCTCCACGATGATTTTTATATCTTTGTACTTTACTTTATCTTGTGTTATTTCTTCTTGCCTATTTCCCCTGTTTTACTGTGTTTTCACCCTAGTTCATTATAATGTTCTATTGTCTCTAATATGGTCTAAATGTCTATAAATTTTTCTCATGAAGATGTTTCCAATAACTACTTTGAGACAGTGGAAAACTGAGTAACCTGTTGTTTATTTGGTGACTTATGTTTATCATCACTTTTAGCTTATGTTCCTTTCCTCTTCTTTCCTAGCCCTTTCTCCAGTATCTACGTTAAGTGCAACCTTGCTTTGTTTCTGATTATTAATCATTATTAAAAGGTACTGGTGGCCGGGCGCGGTGGCTCACGCCTGTAATCCTAGCACTCTGGGAGGCC
>VBSM01003176.1:33139642-33161340 GCA_008086735.1 Cheirogaleus medius
AAAAAAAAAAAAAAAAAAAAAGGTACTGGCTATTCATTATAGAATAGTGTGGGAATGATTGTGGAGAGAGACCTGGGCAGTCTACAGTTTAATTTCAGTTTGTTGTCTAAAAAGACCATTCACCAGTTTGTTATTTCCTTTTACCTTCTGAGCACATATCTCCTCAAATTTTGAACCATCCAGGAGCTTAGGGTGACTCTCAGTAAAGCAATTTAAGCCATTTCTATGTTGAATCCTAGCATTATCAGCTTTTTCCTCTTCTTTTTTCTCACTTAAGCCCTCCAAGAGTTACCCCAAGCTCTAGGGCTAATTCTTAAACAATGTAAATATTATTTCATTATGGTTTCTCCTTCAGATTTTCTTTCCTTGTCATTCTGCACTGTTGAACATTCCCTGACCCATCCAGGTCTGTAGATCTCAGCTCTAATAAAAGAATCCTTAGAAGGCATGTCCAAATTCTTACAATTGATTTTAAGAGCAATTTGTTTCTTGCTAATGATCTAAGGTATCAGCTATCTGGTTCCTTCTTCATTTTGAGTTATCTACCACATTTGGCATGCTCGCTTCATAATCTCAAGTTCGAGGTTTTATCTGATTCCTTGTTTCATTGAAGTTGACATTTTTCTCTACCTTTTTTTGTTTTTATTTTCATTGGCTTTCAAGGGAAAAGAAAAGGAAATTTATTTTACTATACCAATCATTAACTAGAAATCACTTTCAAGTATTATTTCTTTGAGGGGCTCCTAGTTTCTTTTATCACTTCAGTAAAACTTAGTTTATGACACTATTTAGTTGAGTCTATTAAAGCTAACTGATAATTGCATCTGTTTTTATGTTTTAATTGTTCCTCCTTCCCTTCTTTTATACTGCAATTCTGTGTTCAGTCAGTTAATTATTTCTATCTTGTTTTTTATAGCTTCAACAATATATATTTTGCTTGTGAGGATAAAAGTCTTTATGGCCCATAAGAAAGAAAAATCAGAGTTCTAAAACTAATTGAACCAATGATTGTGATCTCCTCTATGTCTCAGTTTCTCCAAAGTAATTACAAATAGGTAATAATACTTTGTATTTCTGCTTGTATTTACTTTAAGAGAAAGTAATAGTTTAATGAGTCCCTTAATTATTTATAATAAAACAAAACCATACATATTCCAAGATTTAGATTAATATTTTCTATTTTTCATAAAGACACTATATACCCTTTCTTCACTGCTATTAATTATTTATATAACATATGAGACAACCACAGATTTACAATATTATCTATTCCCTGTATATTTTTCCTTAATAGTCTTTGCAACACTGCAAATAATTTAAAAAATTAATTGGATCCTGATTTCAAATAGGAATTATTCATATTTAAAGCCCACATCTTTCTTCTAGATTCCCCTCTTTTATTGCTTTCCACTATTATCAGACTAAAAAAACAATAGCATCTATTTGCTAAAGGTATGTGTAATTCTTTTCTTTTCTTTTTTTTTTTTTTTTTTTTTTGAGACAGAGTCTCACTCTGTTGCCCCGGCTAGAGTGCCGTGGCATTAGCCTCGCTCACAGCAACCTCAAACTCCTGGGCTCAGGCGATCCTTCTGCCTCAGCCTCCCGAGTAGCTGGGACTACAGGCATGCGCCACCATGCCCGGCTAATTTTTTCTATATTTTAGTTGGCCAATTAATTTCTTTCTATTTTTTAGTAGAGATGGGGTCTCGCTCTTGCTCAGGCTGGTTTCGAACTCCTGAGCTCAAACGATCCGCCCACCTCGGCCTCCCAGAGAGCTAGGATTACAGGCGTGAGCCACCGCACCCGGCCTGTGTAATTCTTTTCTAAACTTAGAATTGTTGAAAAACTAGAGTGAGGCAGCTTACACAGAAAAAACTCTGGTTTTCTTGATCTTGTCTTCTTTAAAAGCAGAGACATAGACATACCACGGGTTAGCTCTTCTACTGCCTGGGTTTTAACCTTAGTTTGGACTGGAATTTATGCCTTTCAGTTTGGGATTACAGTTTCTTTTTTTATGTTGAAACATCTTAAACCTGTACAAATAGCTTCATATATGTTACATATAAGAACACTCTTAGACATTCTCGCTCTCAAGAAATTTAGCATCGATACATTAATATTATTTAATATGCAGTTCAATTCAAAATTTTTCAGTTGTTCTCCAAAATATTCTTTATAGCTGTCCCCCCGCCCCCAACTAGAACCAATCAGGGATCTTGCTTTTCTGTGGGTTATCTTATCTCTTTATCCTTTAATCAAAAACAGCCCCATACCTTTTTTGTTTTTGTTTTTTTTAATGGCATTAACATGTTTGGAGAACCCCATAATCCGAATTTGTCTGGATTTATCTGATTGTTTCTTCAAGATGAGATTCAGGGTAAACATACTGGTATTAAGCTGATGTTGTATATTTCCCATTACATCATATCAGGAAATGACAAAATTATGTCAGTTTGTCCTATTGTTGCTGATGCTAAATGAGATCACTTCATTAAAGTGGTATATGGTAGACTGCCCTTGTAAAAGTACTCTCTTTTCTTTATAATTAGTAATTTTTGATGCATACTTTGAGACCATGTGAATATCTTGTTCCCCAGAACATTTCACCTAGTATTTTGATATTCATTGATAATTTTTCCTTCACTATTGCACTAGTAGTTGCAAAATAGTGATTTTTTTTTCCTAATTCTGTTTTTTTTTTTCTGCATTTAGTAACTGGCATTCTTTTATAGAGAGCAGCTCCCATCCTTTTTCAACATTTTGAGTTTCTCTATAAACTCATACATTATTCTTTTAATCACTGTTTTATAATTTATCACCATTAGTATTATTTTGGATGACCAAATTTGTTCTGTGGAAGCCCCCTCCAGTCAAATCAAATTTGACAGATCTTCATTTGTCTTTGAACAAATCTCCTTTTTGTCCTTGAACACTTCTTTGCTCAATGGCACAGTATGTAAAGATTCACCTTGCATTTTCACTGCTTCAGATATGGAATCACTCTTTTATCCCTTGAGTCCTGGTTTGTTTGTTTTTATTGGGGAATGGTGCTTAGAAATCAAAATTTGGATACTAGATATGCTTATTACTATTGAGGAGTCATTGTCTCTCTGCCTTTTCAGTGGACTTAGTTGGGAGATACCTCTAATCCCCATTACACATCAGAATCTTTATTCTGTTTACAGTAAGAACCTTCATTTGCTGTACTATAAAATATATCTAGTTTCAGGATTACTACTTCAGTACCACATTCAGCAACAAATCTATTAAGTAAAGTTCAATATTTCTTTGTAATTCTTTTTGTCCATAAAATATATCTTACTAAAATCAGGATTCTATGATTAAAAATTCCTTGAATTGTTTTCCTCCTGTGTGGTTTTATTATCAGTTTGATGTACAATTAATCCATTTGTTTCTGTATTTGTTTGTATTCAGTCTTAGGGTTTGTTTTGTTTTCAGAAAGAATGGGCAACAACACCTAAACATATACACAACACTCCTACACCCAGGAAGGGTAAAATGGAAATTGATGAAAATGGTTTCCTACAAAGGGCGTGAGGATGGTGGGAAACAGAGCCAAACTCACTTCTATCCCTATACCTTTCACCTTGTTTCATTTCCCACCACCCTCCCACCCCTTGTGGGAAACCATTTTCATCAATTCCTATTTTAACCTTACTGGTATTGGGGTGTGTATGTGTGTGGTTTCCCTTTCTTTCTTAAACACGAAGCGTTAAAATTCTTTTTTATATCACTCATAAGAAATTATTTCTTAAAGAAGGAACTTCTCATTTTTAGCTTTTGTATGCTTTTCAAAATAACATACATTTTGTTGTATTTGGCAAATTTTATTTTTCATATTTCTTTGTCTCTCATAACCAGGGGGTCCTGGACGATCTACCATGCCAACCCCAGGAAATACTGCAGCATTTCGTGCTTCCCTCTGGACCAATATGGAGAAACTCATGGATCTTATTTTTTCTGTTTGTGGACAGGTAAATATTTTAAGGAGTGCAAAGAATGTTAATTATGGATTAACTCCTGGTTATTCCAAATTGTCTGACTTTGGGAAGGTCTTTAAAATCTCTGAGCATTCAGAATACATCTGTTAGTTGATTGTGATGTGGGTAAGGGCTCTAGCATAATGCCATTTCCCTTCCCTTGCTTTTCCTAGTGCCTAAGCTTTCTATTTGTTTTATTTTAGGTACAACATCTACAAAAAGTATTAGCAAAAAAGAGAGATCCTGTCTCTCACGTTTGTTTCATTGAAGAAATAATTAAGGTATGTTTAAATGAAAATATTTTTGTATCTTTTTTGTAGAAAGCAGGACGATGTGAATCAGCATCATTTGTGTTACTACTATGTAGAATAGCTACATGTCAAATGGCAATAGTAAAGTGTATTTCTTGACAACTATAAATCTTCCTTGCAATATAAATGTAATCATGTTTGTTTATGGAGTAGATGCTAGCAGTGATACTATTATAGACTAATTTCTGAAATGCATATGCTAATTTTTCATTTTCTGTCATATAAATGATAGCTTGTAAATGTTTTTAGAAGTTCCACTAGAAAATAAGATGAAATTTTGGGTAAGCAATACATTTCAATAGTAATCATTATAATATGTTCACTGACTACTGCTTTTTTCCATAAAGCATTTTGCTGTATTCATTTTCCATATTCTGAGATCTCCCTTCTGTGATCCACCAATCTGGTAGTCTCATGGGCCATAAGAATTTCTTTCATGCATAGGAACCCCTTGTTCTATGTTATATTCATTTTGATGTGTTTTCGATAATAATTGGTAAAAATAATTAGTTATTCTATTGATCATTAAATTCTAACCCCTAGTACTCCAAAGAAAAAAAATTCTTTAAGTTTCCAAATCATGATATAGTTTTCTTTGTAAGCTCATAATTTTAAATATTTTATATATTGTGTTGAGAGTCTCCAAGACGACCCCCTAAGTTTGGTGGTTTATTAGGAGGATTTTTAGGATCCAGAATATAGTTCTACACATAGCTATGATCTATGATAGTGGAAGGATATGAATCAAAATCAGCAAAGGGAGAAGAAGTGCAAGGGGCAAGATCCAGACTCTAGCCCAGGCAACAGAGCAAGACCCTGCCTCAAAAAAAACAAAAACTCGTTATTTTCAATTTAATATTGCCATATCTTCCTTGGTGTTTGCTAAGATATTTGATTTTAGATGACAGAGATAACTGTATATATTAGTATTCAAAGTCTAATCTTAGGAATGTTCAAGAGGAGAAAAAAAATCCTCCATGGTAGTTGTTTCTATAATGATCTATTAGTTGAGAAGGTTTTGCAATAGATGTCTATCATGTTATAAAGAATATATCAGAGTATAAAGAGGGCACAAGTGGGTTGAGTATAAAATAAAATTGGACCAATTGTGTATAACAAATCTTAGGGATATATTTTTTTAAATGTAGAGCCTTTTGAAAGCTGCTCTTTAATTGAGATAACTAATTCTGCTTCAGCTTTAATAAATGCCCTGGCTAGCTTGCAAATTAGCCTATTTTCAGTTCATATGATAATTTGAAAAGACATGTTCATGCTTATCAATTCATATTATTATGGCATCTTAATGTTGAATATTATTTTCTTTTGCTCTATTGTATTTTCTATAGTTTACATGAATAATGGATAAAGAATTTATTTTTAAATGAGAATTTTTGGCTGCTTAGACATTAGAAGTTCAATTTTGGCATCTTTTAAAACCAGTTAAAAATTCCTATATCACTATATAATCATCAATACTATATAACACTTAAGTGAGTGTAGCAAATTATTGACAAATTATTCAGGATCCACACAGTGGAAAACAGGTTGTATGTTCTCATCTGCAAAATTAAGCCAGTTTAGCTGTGCGGGGGAGTGTAGATATGATACTTTCATTTTCTAAGCCAGCAATTTTTATCATCGAAGAGAATCTTGTAATCATGTGTGTAGGATGCATTAAGCTAAATTTGGGATGTGTTCAACATTTTCAGTAGCTATAGTACTAATGAGAACTCTAAGCATGTAAAAGAATGTGGTGGGGTTTTTTTGCCCTTTTAGACTTATAAAATGATTTGATAATAGCATAAAGACTCAGAAAAATTTTAGCACTTCCAAAGTTGAAATCTTTTTAATATTAGAAGAAAAATATTCAACTCATTTATCTGTGGCATCTGAATTTGATTGAAAAATTAAATAGGGATAAGCCAGTTGGATTCTTAAATCAGATATTACTAGTAAATACTCTTACCTGTAAAGGTTAGAGGATTTCTGCTTTTACTTGTATGGGGACCAAATATTCTTAAGGGCTTTGTCACTGCAGTATAAACAAATTCTAGATAAATTAGAAAAACATTGTTTTTAATGCACTGTCAAGCTTGTAGAAAGTAAGAGAATCTTTGAGGGGCATACATATACAGATACATATAAAGATAAAATAGTTGAAACTATAGTGAGAATTTGTCAGTTATAAATGAATGCACAAGGTAGTCTTGCCCTGAGGTCAAATATCCCCATTAATGATTGGATCAGCACTGTTGGTTTTGGGGCTGTAGCAAGATGGAAGAATGAACTTGAAAGTCTTGCTTTAAACTGAGACCCGGGACAGAGCTCCTCAGTTGGTAACAACACCTCACTCCCCCAAGGAACAAATGCAGATCAGCTGTAGAGGAAATTGTTTCTAGTTTTAGCCATCAGAATTCTTCATATATTAAGGTCAGACAAATAAGAGCTCACAGTGAAAAATCACTCATCTCTTCAAGAAACAAGCGGCTGTGATTGAGAGTCAGCAGAAAAAATAAAAACAATGTAAAACAGCTTTTAGGCTCCTAAGGGACTTCTCAAGGATGCTGTGGATTTCAGATATTAGAATTATCTGATAATCTAAAATATCTAAATATGAAATATTTTTTAAAATATAATAAAGAATGAGAAACAAGTAACTTAAAAAATTACTAGATAGATCTAAAAATGAACCAAACAGAACATTTAGAAATAAAAATAAAATTGTTGAAATTAAAAAATCAGCAGATAGGTTAAACAGAAGATTATATAAGCTTAAGAGAGAATTTGAGTCCTGGCAAATAGAATTGATGAAATTATCCAGAATGCTGCATAAAGACTAAGGTATGGAAAATATGAAAGAGAAATTTTAAAATTATGGAGGATTCAATGAGGTTTTAACATAAAGATAATCGGAAAAGGAAAGCCAGGAACTATAAAAGAAAACCTATATGGTGCTCTCAATACATACAGGAAAAGCATTTGATAGAATCCAACATCTATTACTGATAAAAATTCTCAGCAAAATTAGGAATATAGAGGAAGCCATCTCAATAGGTAAAATCATACATAAACGGTGAAAATAGAATGATTCTACCCTAAAATCAGGGAAAAGACAAGGATTTCTTTTTGCTGTCACTACTTCTATTCAACATTATTCTAGCTAGTGAAATAAGCAAGAAAAAGAAACAAAAGACTTCCAGTTTAGAAAGAAAGAAGTAAAATTGTCTTTCTTTATAGGTGACATTATTGTCTATGTAGAAAATACATTGGAATCTACAAAAAAAGCTACTATATTTAATAAGAGATTTTTTTCAAGATTAAAGAATATAACCAATATACAAAAGTCACCTGTACTTCTATATATTAGTAATGTGCAATTTGGAGAGAGTGATATATGTAAAGTTAGGTAAAATAAACAAAAATTATTTGTATTTCTATATTTTAGCAATGTGCAGTTCATTGTTCAGGAATTGAACAATGTTAAAAATTCTAATTTTGATAACTATACTATGGTTATGTAGGAGAATGTCTTTATTCCTGTGAGATCACTTAATTGTTTAGTGGTATAGAGCTGTGATGTGTGCAGCTTACTCTCAAATGGTTCAGAGAGAGACAGAGGAAATGAGAATGTTAAAGTAAATGTGGCTCAGTGTTAACAAGTGGCAAATCTAAGTGTGCAAATAGTGAATGGGGTTTCTTTGGGCTATTCCTGCAACTTTAAGTTTAAAATTATATTAAAAGTGAAGTTTAAAAAAAATAAGAGGACACTAAGAAATTTTATGCCAACTAATTTTAAAACACAGGTAGAAATGGACACATTTTAGAAAAGTGTAACTTTCCAAAACTGTTCAAGTAGACTTAGAAGCCATCCACAGTCCTGTAAACTTTAAAGAAATTTAATCTGTAAAGTCTACCTATCAAGAAACCAGTAGGCCTAGATAGTTTTTCAAGAAAGTTCCACCCAAAATTCAAGGAACAGATAATTGCATTTTTGTAGAGCTGCAGTCCCAAAGCCCTGGACTGCAGGTCGGTACCAGTCCATGGCCTGTTAGGAACCAGGCCTCACAGCAGGAGGTGAGTGGCGGGCAAGTCAGTGAAGCTTCATCTGTATCTACAGCTGCTCCCCATCGCTTGCCATCCTCCCCACCCCTGGTCTGTGGAAAAATTGTCTTCCACGAAACCAGTCCCTGGTGCCAAAAAGGTTGGGGACCACTATTAGAGAAGAAGAACCCTTCCAGCCTGACTCATTCCATGAGACTAGTCTGACTTTTATACCAAGACCAATTAAGAATTATAAGAAAGGAAAATTATAGTCCAATCATGCTCAGGAATATATATTGAAAAATTGTAAAACATTACCACAAGTCCAATAGTATGTAAAAATAATGTAACTATCTCAGTAGATCCAGAAAGAGTATTTGACAGAATTCATCATAATAAAAAGTTCTAGCAAAATGAGATACAGACCTTTCTTGAATTGATAAAGGATACATAACAAAAACCTTTAGCAATCATCATTCTTAGTGATGAAATGTACAAAAGCATTACCTCTACGGTCAGAAGAAAGGCCAGATGTCCCCATTCCTGCTTTTTTTCAACATTATGTTGCAGGACTGATCCAGCATAGTAAAAGGAAAAGAAATAAAATAATAGAGTTCCAATATATTTTTAAAATTTATTTTTAATTTAGAAAAATTGTTTTAATTGACACATAATAATTGTACCTATATGTGGGATACATACTGATATTCTGATACATATAATATACTGTGATCAGTATAGAATACCAGAACTTATTTCTCCTATCTAGCTGTAATTTTGTATCCATTAACTAACCTCTCTTCTTATCCTCCTCACTACCCCTACCCTTCTTAGCTTCTAGTAACCACTACTCTACTCTCTACTTCTATGATATCAATGTTTTTAGCTTCTGCTTATCAGTGAGATCATGTGCTTCCTGGCTTATCTTAACATATTGTCCTCTAGGCTCATCCATGTTGAATGACAGGATTTCATTCTTTTTATGGCTTAATAGAATTCCATGATGTATATGTACCACATTTTCTTCATCCATTCATCTGTTGATGGATACTTGAGTTGATTCCATATCTTGGCTATCATGAATAGTGCTGCAGTAAACATTAGATTGCAAATATCTCTTTTATGTACTGATTTCCTTTCCTTTAGATATATACCCAGTAGTAGGATTGTTGGAATTTTCAAAATACTTGTAAACCATACATTCTCAACAGGGGTAATATTGATCCCAAGAGGGAGAAAATAGTTCTGGTTTTTATTTTGTGGTGAGGAAAGGCTGCAAAGACATTACAGTGGTTTGTGACCTCAAAGCTCAACACTACCCTACAAAATCTTCTTAGTATGTGACACGTTGACTGCCACACTAGGGAAGAGTTTCCCTGGGGCCACAGTGTTCTATTATGAAAATAGAATAAAAACTTCAAAAATAAAATGATTCTTTCTAATTTAATGAAAAATTTAGTATTTTTTGTTGTTTTCTGTGAATGAGTTATATGCAACTTGAAAAATAGTTCACATGCCTCAAGGTAAAGAGAAATGTGAGTTATATATGTTTCATGAAGCCCCGGGCACAAAACTAGCATGAGTTAACTACAACTCACCTGGCATTTAATGTGTTCATTTCTCTTGCTAGGGAGAAACTAAATTTTATTTAAATTATTTAAGTCTAAGCCTACGCAATAGCAAGACCCATCTCTACAAAAAATTTAAAAAATAAAATTAGCTGGATGTGGTGGCATGTGCCCGTAGTCCCAGCTACTCGGGAGGCTCAGGCAGGAGGATCACTTGAGCCCAGGAGTTGGAGGCTGCAGGGAGCTGTGATGATGCCACTGTATTCTAGCCTGGGCAACAGAGTAAGACTCTATCTGAAAAAAAAAAAGGCTAATTATAGTTTGTGTGTATACGTGTGTATAAAACTATATATAACTATATAATATTAAATATATATGGACTATATTATGTCCTTGGTAGGGTGATAATAAAAACAAGAGGTTGAGAACACACTGCAGTAAGCTATATGAAAAGGATTTTAAACAGTGGTATCTAGGGAAGAGTGTGGGCTGAGGCATTTGAGTTTGAAATACTTTATGTGTTTCAGTCTTGAATTTTTTACATCAAAAATTTATTGTTTAGAATTAACATTTAGGTTATCTCTGTTACTTGTCTAAAAAAATTAAAAAGAAGAAAGGAAACATAATATTTAATCCTTTCTACCAGAGATAATCTCTGTTAGCATTTTGTAAAAAGTCTTTCAATTTAGCTGTATAATTTAATAAGTCCTATCTGTCCTACCTTCAAATTGTATTTGAAGTCAGACTACTTTTCACTGTCTCCACTACCACCTTATTCTAAGCTCTAATTTTTTAAAACAAATGTAGACTGTACCATAAATATTGTTCTTTTCTCAAAGCCAACATTTTGATTTTAACTGAAATTCTTTGGGTTGTATAGGGTTTCTCATTTTGCTCTGTGGTATTCTTCTTGAAGTCCCTATTGAATTGCTGTATCTTACTTCTTTATAATCAGTCAGCTAAATGTTTCCCCCTGAAGGCTGTTTTTCAGTGGAGAGAATTTTTCCTTTGTCCTGTATTTGCTTTGTCAGGATCCCTCTGCTTTGAATCCAGAAAATGATGAAGCACTAATTTAAAATTTATATCTAGCTGGTTTCTTTCATCCAGGCTGCAGGCTTCCTTATTCACCACATGATCTCAACAGAGATCTCTGACATAGACCTTTCACTAAGTCTTCTACACTCTCTCTTCTTTTGATCTTAATTTAGCTCCCTTTGCTTCTCTGTGATTTCTCAATAAGCACATTGATTTAGAAACACTTTATCAAGGGCTAAAAATTCATATTCTGTCTCAAAGGTGGAGGTAGATTGTATCTTCTTTTTTCTCAGACTTATCTGTCTGCATTTGTTTTTGATATTACTTCTTCCTGTCTCTCTGTTTTCTCTAGTATCAGCCTCTTTCTACCCTCCTTCCTTTCTGTGGTCTACCATCAAAAAAACAAAAAAAACCTAAGTCCTTTATTTTCCTTTACGAACTTTTCCTTCACACCTCCGTTTCAGTAGCTACCTGTATCTCTACTTCCCTGCTTCTCTTTTGTCCCAAACCCCTTGAACTCAAGCTTTCACTCTACTGAAACAGTTCTTGCTCAAGTCACTCTAATGACCCAGCTACCAAATCCATCTGCCCACTTCTTAGACCCTGTTTTGACTTTACTCTTCAGAGTGTAATTGCCCACTTCTGTCTTAATTCTCTGTTCCCTCAGAAATTCCCACCCTTCAGAATTTCTTCACTGATTCCTCTTCCACCTACCCTTCATTTTTAAATATTTTATTTATAAAATTTCAAACACATACCACACTGTAGAACCCAAGTATAGGACAGCGAATTCCCATGTACATATGACACATCCAAAAGAAATACAGGAAAATGCTATAAAAACTGCGATAATAGTTTGTAAAGAGTTCAGTGATATGCACAGCATTGCATAGTCACTTATACTTGGAAAAACAAGGGTATATTTAATGTAGATTTGTTTATTCTCAGAAACGAGCAGTTACAGATATTTATTTTTAAAAAGTGATATTTATAATATTAGAATTAGTAAGTTATACAGTTATCCCTTAATTGTGCCTGTGTTGATTATTCTGTTGCCTTCCCAATTGTTAGCTGGTATTCTCAGTCTATATTAAATTGTAATAATACACCAATACTGTAAAGTGGTGGTTGCTTAAGTTTAATCTAAAGACTTGCCCTATATAGCTAATACTTATTTAAGAAATATAGTTATATTACAGTATGTTCATGTCTTTTTGTTGATTTTTATTTAATTTATAAATTAAGATTCTAAATTAATGCTGTGAGACTCTTAATAGTATTCTCAGAAGATATATTTTCATTTTTGCCTTTGAAAAGTGAGAAATATGAGGTCATATGAGATTAAAACTGTTTGGGGAAAAAAAACATAAAACCTTTGATACAGTTAAAATCAGAATATATAGCACTCAAACCACTAGGGAAGATGAAAGCAAATAGAAGTAATCTACAGAACAAACGCAAAAAACAAAGGGAACAAAGACAGGATAAAATGAGATGATAAAAGCAAGAGCAGCCTATTAAACAAATTTGGGTTATAATTTCTTATTGAATGACAAAAATTGTGTTTAAAAATAGAATTAAAATGTATGTTATTTTAAGAGTCACATTAAGAAGCAAACATAGAATAAAAATAAGTAAATTGACTAACATTTCTCAAATGAAAGTGACAGTATTAATTTTGGATAAACAAGAAATAATGGTGTATAGAATAGAGTCACACAAACTTTCTTTTACTAAATTTGAGATTGAAAATGACATAGATAATTCTCAGGAAATATATAATTAACTCAAGAAGTAGAATACCTGAATAAAATAATATTTAAAATTTTTTCAGTTATCAAAAATTATCTTAAAAATTTTGTTGTTTTTGTTGTTTTAAGTTGGGGAACTCCTTAAGAGTTTTGTGGGGGAAAAATATTTCAGGCTATGATAATTGTCTCAAAATATATTAAAATAATTTTTTAATTTAAGGGATGTAAATAATTCATTTATAGCCCTACTTCCAAAATAGACAACTGTATACTTGGACATATATGTACATACACTCAAAAGAGAAAATTTGGGTCAAACTTGTTTAGGAATACAAATAACAAAAATTCTCAGATGTGAAAACAAATTGGTTTCAGTAGTGTGTTAAAATAATTATCTGAATTATCTATCTAAACAAGTAGGATTTATGTTAGCATTATGAGGATCATTTAATATTAGGAAATCTAGTAAATTGATATCCCAGTGTCTCCAATAAGGAAATCATGATCATTTCTCTCAGTGCATAAAAGGCAATAAACAGACTAAATACCCAGTTTTTTTATGTTTTAAAATTCATAGAAACTAGGCATAAAATCTCCCTTTTTTATAAAAAGGTAAAAAGCACTTCATAAAATTTACCATCCTAGCCATTTATAAGTGTACAGTACAATAGTGTTAATTATATGCATCTTGTACAGTAAATCTCTAGAACTTTTTCATTTTGGAAAACTGAATCTGTATCCATTGAACAACTCCCCTTTTCCTTCCTCCCCAGCCCCTGGCAACTACCATTCTCCTCTCTGCTTCTAAGAGTTTTACTACTATAGATAGATACTTTATGTAAATTGAATCATGGGTACTTGTCTTTTTGTGACTGGCTTATTTCACTTACCATAATGTCCTCAAGGTTCATCCATGTTGTAGCATATGACAGATTATCTTCTTTTTTAAGGCTGAAAAGTATTCCATTGTATGTACAATCATGCACTGCATAATGACATTTCAGTCTATGATGGACTGCGTATATGACGGTGGTCATGTAAATGTTTTGATTGTACCTTTTCTGTGTTTAGATTTGTTTAAGCACACAAATACTTCTGTGTTGCAGTTGCCTGTAGTATTCATTGTAGTAACATGCTGTACAGGTTGTAGCTTATGAGCATAGGCTATACCATAAAGCCTAGGTGTGTAGTAGGCTGTCTCATCTAGGTTTGTGTGAGTACACTCTATGATGTTTGCATAATGACGAAATCACCTAATGACACATTTCTTAGAACATTTCCCCATCATTGAGCAGTACATGACTATATATACCACATTTTCTTTATCCATTCATTCTTCAACAGATGTTTAGGTGTTTCCACCTCTTGGCTCTTGTCAGTAATGCTGCAGTGAGCATGGGTGTATAAGTAAATCTTCAAGATCCTGCTTTCAATTCTTTTAGGTGTATATGCACATGTAGGTTTGCTGGATCATATGGTAATTTCTATTTTTAAATTTTTTGAGGAACCTCTCTAATATTTTCTATAGTTGGCTGCACCTTTTTAAATTCCCACCAACAGTGCACAAGGATTCCAATTCCTCCATATCCTCGTCAGCACTTATTATTTTCTGGTTTTGGGTAGTAGCCAAATGATGGATGTGAGGTGATATCTCATATTGTGGTTTTGATTTGCATTTCTTTGATGATTAGTGGTGTTGAGCATCTTTTCATGTGCTTGTTGGACATTCATATGTTTTCTTTGAAAAAGTGTCTATTCAAGTCCTTTGCCTATTTTTTTAATCATATTATTTGGGTTTTTTTATTTTTGAGTTGTAAGAGTTCTTTATATATGCTAAATATTAACTCCTTATCAGATATATGGTTAGTAAATATTTTCTCCCATTCTGTAGGCTGCCTTTTTGCTCTGTTGGTTGTTTCCTTTGCTGTGCAGAAGTTTTGAAGTTTGATGTAGTCCGATTTGTCTATTTTTGTTTTTGTGGCCTGTGCTTTTGATGTCATAAAAAAGAATTATTGACAAATCCATTGTCATGGAGCTTTTCCCATATGTTTTCTTCTAGGAATTATAATTTCAGTTCTTTAATCCATTTTGAGTTATTTTTTATACATGATGGAAGGTAAGGGGTCACCGTCATTCTTTTGCATGTGTATATCCAGTTTTCCCAGCAGCATTTATTGAAGAAACTGTCCTTTAATCCTTGTGTAGCTTTGGCACCATTGTTGAAGATTGTATGATCATATACTTGAGGGTTTATTTCTGGATTCTTGATTCTCTTCAGTTGGTCCATGTGTCTGTCTTTATGCTGCTACCATACTTTTGAATTACTGAAGCTTTATATAATAATATATTTTTAGAGATGGGATCTCACTGTGTTGCCCAGGCTGGTTTTGAACTCCTGAGCTCAAGTGATCTTCCTGCCTCAGCCTCATAGTATCTGGGACTATAGGCACATGCCATGGTGCCCAGCTCTGTAATATGCTTGGAAGTCAGGAAGTGTGAAGCCTCTAGCTTTTTTTTTCTTTCTCAAGAAAGATATTTGGATATTTGAGGTCCCTTGAGATTCTGTATGGATTTTAGGATTTATTTTTCCTATTTTTGCAAAAATACCATTGGGTTTTTGATAGGGATTGCATTGAACCTATAGATGACTTTGTGGGGTATGGACATTTTAACAATATTAAGTCTTCTAAACCATAACACATGAGATGTCTTTCCATTTATGTTGTCTTTAATTTCTTTTAGCAATATTTTATAGTTTTCAGTATATAAGCCTTTTTCCTTCTTAGATAACGTTTATTCTTAAGTATTCTTTTGGATGATGTTATAAATGGAATAGTTTTCTTTGTTTCCTTTTCAGATTGTTCATTTTTAGTGTGTAGAGACACAACTAATTTTTATGTGTTGATTTTGTAGCCTACATTCACTGCATTCAGTTATTAGTTTAACAGGGTTTTTTTTATGGGCGCTTTAGAGTTTTCCACATACAAGATCATGTCATTTACAAACAGAGATAATTTTACTTCTTCCTTTCCAATTTGGATGCCTCTTATTTCTTTTTCTTGCTTGATTCTCCTGGCAGAACTCCCAGTACTATATTGTATAGAACTGGTGAGAGTGGGCATTCTGGCCTTGTTCCTGATCTTAGAGGGAAAGCTTTTCTGTTTTGCACCCATAGAGTATAATGTTAGCTGTGGGTTTTACATATATGGCCTTTGTTATGTTATAATTTCCTTCTAGTTCTATTTTATTGAATATTTTCATCACAAGAGGATGTTAAATTTTGTCAAATGTTTTTTCTACATTGAGATGATCATGTGGTTTTTGTCCTTCATTCTGTTAATGTGATATATTATGATACTTCTTTAATGTGAGGGAAAACATCTGCTTTAAACTGAGATACACAAGACATAATACATAAAATCTTGAGACTCTGAATGTATTTTCTGATGATTGCATAAGAAATCAACAATGATTTGATTTGCCTTTTTTATGATATACAATTCTCACTTGAGTAAATTCACAACCATAGATTTATTAAAGAAAGAAACAAATAACAGTGAAAATGATAGTGTACATAGGTATAAAAGTCACAAATCAGTATCTTTCATTAGTTATTTTGTTCACTTATCCAAAATTATAAATGTAATTTTTAGGGTGGTAGTAATATTTGAACATTAGACATATTTTATTTATACTATTACTTTTAACCATATGAAATTGTCATTTTTGTACTGAAAAAATAGAATATTGGCAATCTCATATTGTACACCACACATATAGACATACGTTAAAGTATTTGGCAAAATTTCTCAGAGTGTGATTCCATTTTAACAGTATTAAAGAACTTTGTTTTTAACAAATTATACTTTTACTAATATTTGTCTGATTAGTGATTACTTTCTAAAACATATATTTAAATTTGAATGAAGTGTAATGCTAAACTGAGTAGTAATAATTCCTATTTCTTTTCTTTTTTTAAAACTGTGTCTAGGTTTCAACCACTCTCTTTTATAATCGTGAATTACTTCCTGTTAGTCATCCTTAGTGTAAGCATGCTTTGTCCATCATTTTGTTATAGTCACACGAATTGCCTTCTGTAATAATAATAGCTAACATTCATTGAGGGTTTGTTGTATATGTCAAGCACTGTTCTAAGATGTTTATTAATGTGTTTAATCCTCATAATAATTCTGCAATGTGTAGTTACTGTTACCATGTCCATTTTATAGGTAAGTACCAAGGCACAGAATAGGTAAGCACCTTGCCCAGGGTCACATCAGCTCTTAAGTGGCAGAGCAGAATAATGACTGATTGCTTGAACATGAGACATAATTTGATTTGTCTATATAATATTTCCACTTAGTTTCTTAATAATTCCATTGTTTGATAATTAGATGTCTAAAAAATATCATTTAAATTTTAGATAAATTCTCAATGCTATATTTTATCGTTATAATTTCTTAAAATAAATATATTCTGGTTTTTTTGGTTCACAGGATGGACAACCTGAAATTTTCTACACGTTTTGGAATTCAGTTACTCAGGCACTTTCTTCTCAATTTCATACAGCAACAGAGTGTAAGTTTGCTGTTTATTTGACAAAAATAAAGTTTTTCAGTAACTTTAAAATTTGATGTCAAAAAGTTTTGCTCTGTTGGTTTACAAAATATCTTTTACTGTTATGTTCAAACTCCTGGGTAATTGTCATTTCTTCTACATGTTTAACATAGAGTCTCTTAGCCAGATGATCTGTTTTGTAACCAGTAAAGAATTTTTTACGTATTTTTATGATTAGTATTATAAGAATAAAATTCTCAAGAAGGATAAGTCAATTCTCCATAATTCAAACATTGGAAGAACTCTGAATATTTCCTATATAGACGTTGTCAAGCAATTGATGTTGAAAAATTCAGTTCGTGTTTTTAGAATTATTTTAATTCCTAACTAAAAGATATAAAAATTTAGAGACTTTACAACTTTTTCTTTATTGTTAAAAATAAAGATTTAATGAATGATCAGATCAGATGTCTGCATCATGAATTAAAAGTTAGTCATTCAAATATGATCCACAAAGCTTTTTCTTAATTTGTTTATGTCATGAAATAATGGCACAGGATAAGTCTAAACAATGAAATATGCAAATCAGCTAATACCTTATGCATGTTTGTCTAAATACTTTATATAAGAACATTGAATATACCTAGGCTTTTTAAAAGGGGTTAAGAGTTTGTTTCTAGTTAAATTTTTATTCACAAACATTTGGTAAAAGTACCTACTAAATGCTAAACATTATTTGGTCACTGGGACCCCGGAGTTGAATAAACTACTCTTATTGTCTCCCTACTTCTTTCTAATTAAGTATGCAATTTAAGATAGTAAGTAACCACAAAAGAGGTCTTCATTTATTTGTAGCTAAACAGAACTTAAGTAGGTGGTTTATTTAGGAGTGATTTACTCCATTTACTTGTGAATCACACTACTAATCTTAGGAGAGAATAAATACTGTGTAACTCCCTGCATTAGGTTTCTGTTTCTGGTCAGCTTTATTGAGATATAATTTATATGCAGTAAAATTCACCAATTTTAAACATAGAATTCTATGAAGTTTGACAGATGTTTACATTCATATAACCATCATCATAATTAAGATATAGAATATTTTCATCCTCCCCAAAATTTCTCTTACATACTTTTACAGTTAATATGCTACTCCTTGGCTCCTGGCAACTAATGATTTGTGTTCTATCACTATATTTTGCTTCTTATAGATTTTCATAAAACTAGAATCATACAATATGTGTTCTTTTGTGTTAGCATAGTTATTTAAGATTCACCTATGTTGTTGTGTATATCAGTAGTCCATTTCCTTTTTATTATTGAATAGTATTCCATTGTGTGGATATATACCACAATTTTGTATCCAATCCCCAATTGGGTAACAACTTGGTTGTTAGAGCTTTGGATTATTATGAATAAAGGTACTATGATTATTTACATACAGGTCACTTTTGTAGACATATGTGTTCATTCTCTTGTATAAATATGTAAGAGTGGAATTGCCTAGTCATTTGGTAAATGTGTGTTTAACTTTACAGAAATTGCAAAACTATTTTACAAAATGGATATGCCATTTTGCATTCCCATCAGTAATGTGGAATAGTTCCAATTGCTCTATATTTTTGTCAATCCATGATATTGTCAGTCATTTTAATTTTAGTCATTCCAAAATAGATGGTGTGTGTATAGTGGTTTTTCATTGTGGTTTTAGCTTTCTCTAGCCTAAAGACTAATGATGCTTTCTTAGTCCATTTGGACTGCTATAACAAAATACCACAGACTGGGTAACTTACAACAACAGAAATTTATTTCTCAAAGTTCTGGAGGCTGGAAGTCCAAGATCAAGGTGCTGGCAGATGCAGTATCTGGCGAGGGCCGGTTTCCTGCTTCACAGATGGTACATTCATACTGTGTCCTTACATAGTGTAAAGGGACAGGGAAGCTCTCTTAGCCTCTTTTATCAGGGCACTAATCTCATTTATGAGGACTCCTCCCTCTTGATCTGATCACCTCCCAAAGACCCACCTCCTAATGCCATCACATTGGTGATTAGGTTTCAACATATGAATTTTGGGACACACAAGCATTCAGATCATAGAACATGTTGACCACATTTTCACATACTTATCTGCCATCTGTAGAACTTTCTTTGGTTATGTGTTTGTTCAAATTATTTCCATCTGTGTTTATTGTAATGCTTGTCCTCTTATTATTGAGTCATAAGGTATCTTTATATATCCTGGATTCAAAGTCCTTTCTTAGATGTATGTTTGTAGATATTTTCTCCCAGGATATGGCTTGCCTTTTTGTTTTGTTAATGCCTTCAAAGGACAAATGTTTTAATTTTGATAAAAATTTATCAAAACTTTAAATAATTTGTAGCTTTTTTTGACTTCAGAAATTGTTGTGTAACCCAAAGTCAGAAATATTTCCTTCTATATTTTATTCTAGAAGTTTTACTAGTTTGAGTTAATTTTTGTATGTGGTGTGAGTTATCTCAACGTTCATTTCTTTGCATATGTCTCTAAATAGTTATTCTCTGCCTTTTGACTTCTTGGGGCATTTTTGTTGAAAATCATTTAGTTATATATGACTAACACTATTTCTGGACCCTGTTTTGTTCTATTTTTGTTGCATATCTATGTTTATATGAGTACAATAGGGTTTTGATCACAATAGTGTAAGTCCTCCAATTTTGTTGTTTATCAAAATAATTTTGTTTATTCTAGGCTCTTTGCATTTCCATATATACATATATTTGTATTTCATAATCAGCTTACAAAAATTGACTCCTGAGATTTTGATGAGAATTACAACAGATCAATATGTGATGAATTCACAGCTTAATATTGAGTCTTCTGATCCATAGCATGATATATATTCTCATTTACTTAGGTCTTTTACATTTTCTCTTATAAATGCTATATAGTTTTTAGTGTGCAGTTCTAGCAAATCTTACCTTAAATTTATCATTATTTCATATATTTTGGTGCTATTGTAAATGCTATTTTTTAAATTTTACTTTATAATCATTAATTATTAAAATGTAGAAATACAGTTGTATTTGTGTATCCTCTGACTTTGCTAACCTTGTTTATTAGTTCTTGTAGTTGTTGGACAATTTTTAGGATTTTCTATGTAGGTGATCATGTGTTCTGCAAATAAAAAGTTTTATTTCTTTTTCCAATCTGGCTGGTTCTTTTCCTTGCCTTATTACACTGGCTAAAATCTCCAGTACAGTGTACACTGGAAGTAAAGTGGACATTCTTGCCTTGTTTATAAACTTAGAAAGAAAGCATTCAGTCAAAATTAAGTATGATGCTAAGTTTTTCAATGATGCTGTTTGTCAAGTTGAGGAAGTTCTCTTGTATTTCTAGTTTATTGAGATCTTCACTTTGATTTGTTGTTGATTTTTTCCCAGTGCTTTTTCTGCGTCATTTAGGTCAGGGGTCCTCAAACTTTTTAAACAGGGGGCCAGTTCGCTGTCCCTGAGACTGTTGGAGAGTGCGCACTGTGGGCCCGGGACGAGTCGTCTGCTAAGCAGGACAGGCAGGGGCGGCAAAAACACCTGGCGGGCCGGATAAATGTCCTTGGCGGGCCGCATGTGGCTACCCCGCGGGCTGTAGTTTGAGGATGCCTGATTTAGATGATCAGATAGTTTTAATTATTTTAATCTGTTAATATAATGAATTACAGCATTGATTTTCAAATGTTGAACTTTGCATTCCTAAGATAAACCCCACATGGTCATGAGGTATCATCTTTGTATGTTGTTGTGTTCAATTTGCTTTAAAAAAAAATTTAAGGTTTTTTTTTTGCATCTATAGGCACAAGATATTGATCTGTAGTTTTCTTTTCTTGCAATGTCTTTTTCTAGTTTTGGTAGCAGGATAATGCTGACCTCAGAGAATAAGTTGGAAGGTATTCTGTCCTCTTCAATTTTCTTTAGCAGTTTGTATAGAATTTGTATTATTTCTTCCTGAACTTTTTGGTAGAATTCACCAGGGAACTCATCTGAGGCCTGGAGTTTTCTTTGTGGGAATACTATGAAGTATGAATTTAACTTTTTTATACATACAGGGATATTCCATTTGTCTATTTCTTTTTGAGTGAGTTTTGATAGTTTATATCTTTTAAATAATTTTTCCAATTCATTGAAGTTTTCAAATTTATTAGCATAAAATTACTTAAAATGCTTTTTTATTATCCTTTGAATGTATGTAGAATCTGATGTGATGTTTCGTATCTTATTTCTGATACCAATTTCTTTCTTTTCTTTTTCCTGATAATTATGATTAATGTGCTATTAATTTTATTCACCTTCTCAGAAACCAGCTTTCATTTATTTTTTCATATTATTTATTATCAATTTTATTGTTTTCTGCTCTTAAGATTATTTTCTTCTTCTCTTTGCTTTAGTTTTTTTTTTTTTTT
>VBSM01003176.1:33161440-33199226 GCA_008086735.1 Cheirogaleus medius
CCACCCGCCTCAGCCTCCCAGAGAGCTAGGATTACAGGCGTGAGCCACCGCACCTGGCCTTTGCTTTAGTTTTGATATGCTCTTTTTCTTGTTTATCAAGGTTAAATTTAGATTACTGATAAACCTTTCTTTTGTAACATAATTTCCCTCTGAGCAGTATTTTGGCTGTATCCCACAACCAATTTGTTATTCCAAACATGAATAAGTTAAAAAAGACTAGTGAAGTAAAGGTCCATATACCTTTGGTTCAATAATTGTTAAGTTTTTCCAACTAAATGAACATTTTAAAATCTTTAAAAATGTTTGACATTTAAAATTCATGAGATTATTTCAGGAGAGAGGTTTTTTAAATATTCAGACATAGTATAAGTGTAGCCTTTCAATTGTTTCTTACTTCATTTATGAACGAAATCAGTTTTCTTAAAGAAACAATTATCATCATGAAGTTTTCTTTAATATTTAACTTTTCACATTGTAAGCCAATGATATTTAATGGACTCCACTTACTAACATACCAGTAACAAAATGAGAGTTGTAAATTTACCTACGGAATATATAAGCATAATTATAAAATTAAAATTTCAGTTTTTTGGAATAAAAGAAAGCAAATGCATGGTGGGGGGAAGGGCATGCCTCTAACCCCCGCTAGGGAAAGGCAATGATATAAAATGTAACCAAAATGTACCCTCATAATATCCTGAAATAAAATAAAATAAAAAAAAACAAATGCAAAAGCTCATTTATGGAAACACTTTGAAACCCTAATGTCTGAGTTAGGTGAAGAGGTATCTCCTGATGGTCATTACTACTGTAAGTTGGGGGTGCAGGAGAAGTACGGTTATAACTTTGTTTGGACTCAGTTTAGCAGAAAGGAAAGGGTGTATTTATTTAACCAATCATGATTTTCTGTTCACTGCGCCTCAAGAAAAATCGATTTGAAGTTCTTTATCAGCATTACTATCTCCTTTCTCTCAGAGTCCTGTAACTATGGAGAGGGTCTCATTCCATAATGTGACAGAAGGGACCCATATTTATACCTTTAATTATACCTTCCTCTGATTTCTCTTTCCATACTTCTCCCTTAAGATATTAGATAATGGAATGGATCTTCTTTTACTGAGCAGCCTGCAATTGCAACCAAATTTGGACTTGGATAACCATAAAGTCACTCTGATATGCATCACGATCCAGGCTAATTGGAGTTTTTTTTGCACTGGTTACCGGATCTTGAGATGTCTTAGTGTTGCTAATGCTTAGATAAAAATTGAATCAAACAAACATGATTATATTATTAGTAATATTTCCTACCTTTCACACTGAAGGAGGAATGAGAGCAGCACCAGCTTTCCATGGATATTTTGAATGATCTGTGATATTTTGCGTAGAAAATAAAAGTGTTTTGGAAGCAAGACAGATATAAATCCCTATTGTTGCTATTAAACCAGAGCTCCTATAGTGTATTTAATCACACATTTTGAAAATATTTAAAATAGTTTAAGTATTGACTCCAATGTAACTTTATTAAAATCAATATCCCTCTTCTATTTCAAAACTTCACAGACACACCAATTCTTTTTATGTGTGTGTGTGAGACAGGTTCTCACTCTGTCACCCAGGCTACAGTGCAGTGGCATCATCGTAGCTCACTGCAACCTCAAACTCCTGGTCTCAAGTGATCCTCCTGCCTCAGCCTCCCAAGTAGCTGGGACTACAGGTATGCAGAACCATGCCCAGCTAGTTTTTCTATTTTTGTAGAGATAGGTTCTTGCTCTTGCTCAGGCTGATCTCAAACTCCTGACCTCAAGCAGTCCTCCAGCCTTGCCCTCCCAAAGTGCTAGGATTACAGCTGTGAGCCACCACACCTGCTGAGACACAGATTTTTTAGTGTTGAAATAATTTTTTCTCTTATTCATGCTATCCTGCCACCTTTCTTCATATCTCTCATTTTTCTAACCCTAAGCCCTCCTGCATGGATCTTTTCCAAATGTCACACTCTACAACATCAAATTGTTTCCTGTTCTCTGAAGGATGATGCTTTTTGGGTTTAGTTTATTTTTTGAGGTGGGGTATTGCTATGTTACCCAAGCTGGAGTGCATTGGCTATTCATAGGCACAGATATAGCGTAACTACAGCCTTGAACTGGCCTCAAGTGACCCTCCCACCTCAGCCTCCTGAGGAGCTAGGATTATAGGCTTGTCACCATGCCCAGCAGATGATGCTTTTTGAAATGGCAGAAAACCAATTTCCCATTACTAAACATAACAAATTAGGGATTAGTTGTGTTTGGATCCAACGTCACATACATTTTGAAAAGAAAGTAAGGGTCATTTAATGGACTTTTACTTCCCATACATGGAAAGGTAACTGCTACACAAAATGTTCTCCCATTGTAAATTAGAACACTGAAAACAATTTATGAAATAGTGGTTTTCAAACACTGAACAACAGACAGCACAGGACTGTGATCCCTGATGAAGGAAAATAAATTAAGCACTAAAATTATTCCAGCTTTCTACCTGGCAATTTCCAGGTAGCTGCACACATACAAAAATGTGAATCAATATATAGTCTATCATTCTTGTTGAGTCCAAAACTCTTTAAAGAGTTTAAAGGAATACAACAAAATCTGGCACTCAACAATGTAAAATCACATAACCAGCATCCAATTAAAATGAGTAGACATAAGAAGAAGTAGGAAAATGTGACCCATAACCAGGAGAAACAAACACAGAAGCTAAAGAATCAATGGAATAAGCAGACCAGGAATGCAAAACACTACTTGTAAACATAAGTATGCTCAAGTATTTAAAGAATAGCATAAACATAATGAAATAAATGGACAATATGAAGAATGAAATGGAACTTCCATATACAAAAAATCAAATATCTGAAATTATTTCACTAAATGGAACTAATAGCAGATTTAACCCTGAGGAGCAAAAGATCAGTGAACTTGAAGACATAGCCATAGACATGATTCAAAATAAAGGACTGAGATTTTAAAACAAACTTAAAGAACTATCAGAGTCTCAGGACCTGTGGGACATATCGAGTAGTCTAACATAGATGTAATGGGAGTTTCAGAACCAAAAGAGAAAGGGAGGAAGAAAATAAAAGTTAGAAAAAATAATTGTTGAAAATATTCAAAATATTTTTATAGGGCCTTTATGGAAGTAATTAAAGTTAAATGAAGTCATAAGGGTGGGCTTTAATCCTACAGCATTACTTATAAGAAGAGACACCAGGCAATTTGCTAGCTTTCTGTGTGCACAGGCACCAGGGAAAGGCCATAAGAGCACTTAGCAAGAAGGTAACCATCAGCAAACCAGGAAGAGAAACTGAACAGTGCTAGAACCTTGATCTTGGGCTTCTAGCTACCAGAATTATGAGATACAAATTTCTGTTGTTTAAGCCAAAAAAAATTTTAAAAAGCTCATTTATGGCTATTGTAATGTATTTGTTGTCAAGTATTAATTTAAAATGTACATTATCACTTTAAAAACTTTTTTAGGCTGGGAGCATTGGCTCACGCCTGTAATCCCAGCACTTTGGGAGGCCACGGTGGCAGGGGTGAGGATTGCTCTGGCCCAGGAGTTCAAGACTAGCCTGGGCAACATCAAGACCTGTCTCTACAAAAAAATTTTTTTTAATTACCTGAGCATAGTGATGTGTACCCATACTCCCAGCTACTCAGTAGGCTGAGGCAGGAGGATCACTAGAACCCAGGAGTTTGAGGTTGCAGTGAGCAGCTATGATGATGCCAATGCGTGCTAGCCCAGGCAACAGAGCAAGACTCTGTCTCAAAAAAAAAACAAAATTTTTTAAAAATCTTGGAGTTGTCACAGTCATTATTTTATTTCTTTAAATGAGTTCATTTAATTTGTATTTTGAATATTTCTTCTCTCCAATATGACAGGAATCTGCAAAGAAAAAAGGCTTTAGCGCACTTGAAAAATTTCAAACTTTTAATCATTACATCTTCCAGTATTGTTTATTATTGATTGGTGTGGCACATTTTTAGTAGAAATTATATAAGGTAAACTAAACAAACATAAGAAAGTGGAACTCTACAGAGTAAGATGGAAATATCCTTGTATGCTAATTCTAACATCTGTGTCAATTCTGGGTTTTTGTGGTTTGGTTGAATTTTCTTCCCATCACGGATCTTATTTTTCTATTTCTTTGCATGTCTAAACATTTTTATTGGATATTATATATTATGAATTTTACCTTGTTTGGTGCTGGTTACTTTTGTTGTACATATTTTTATATTCTCTGACACTGTCAAGTTACTTAGAAACAGTTTGATCCTTTTGAGGCTTGCCTTAAAATTTATTAGCAAATCCAGAGCAGTGGTTAATCAGGGGCTAATTTATTTCCCACTACTGAGATACTCTTTAGTACTTGCAAATACCCTGTGAATTATGAGATTTTCCAGCCTGTGGTTTTAGAGAACAGGCACTATTGTGCCTTGTGTGGATATAACAGATATGTTCCCTTTACTCCTTTTGTGTGGTTTTTTTTTCCCCCCTAAACTCTGGAAATTTTCTCACACACATGGGCTGATCAGTGTTTTGCTGAATACTCAAGGTGAACTTTGCAGACCTCTGGGATTCTTTGTCTATGTAGCTCTGTCCCCTCTGGTATTCTGTCCTATGAACTCTAGTTGCCTTCTGTTTTCCTGGTCTGGGGGCTAGTGTGGTAGAGAGAGAGATCTGTTTCCCCTAAGCTGGGGCAGTCATGATTTACCTCTTTTGTTTCCTGTCTCTCAAGGACGTTGTCCTTTGTTGCATGTCATTATGTGTCTTGAAAGCCATTATTTCGTATATTGCGTCCATTTTTTGTTTGTTTATTTCAGATAGGGGGATAAATCTGGTCCTGTATTTTAATATCATGACTAGAAGCATCGAAGTTTTAAAAACAATACTTAAAAGTACATTTCAAAATATTATTTGGGGGTAGTGGTGTGTGTGTGTGTGTGTGTGTATGTATTTAATGGTATTGTTATTTAACTTGTCTATAATCACCTGCTTTTCTTCCTTAACAGTTACAAACCTGTTTCACGTTCTGCTCACTCTCTATAATCACCCTTGTTTTCTGGGTCATCAGAACAATTAGTGTCTTTGGAAATTCTTTCTTGTACCTACTTTCCAAATAAGAGCTTTATTTCCTCCCTTCCTCAGAAGAAAATTTTCCTTTTCTTCAAGGAAGAACCCATTTACTGTTCACAGACCTGCATCGTCTATTCCATCTTCCTAGTAATGTCATTCCTCTACTTCTTTTCTTTGTATTTTGGATGCTCCTTTTTGATTTCTTTCCCTGAGATAAAAACCTACTGAAGTTGCTACCGTTCAATAAAAACTATGACAAAACTAGAGAGTTCCCTTTTAGTTGCTATTTATTCTCTCCTTCTTTTTACCTAAATTTCTCAAAAGAGGAGTTTGCATATTTTTGTCTTTGTTTTCATACTATTATTGATTTCTCAACTAGATGTGATCTGCTTATCTTCTACCATTCTATTGAAATAGTTCTCATTAAGGTAAGCAATGACCTACACCTACTTCTACTTCTTGTTGTGTGTGTGTGTGTGTGTGTGTGTGTGTGTGTGTGTGTGTGTGTGTTTTGGAGTCAGGGTGCCTAGGCTAGAGTGCAGTGGCATCCTCATAGCTTACTGTAACCTCACACTCCTGGGCTCAAGGGATCCTCCTGCCTCTGCCTCCTAAGTAGCTGGGATTACAGGCATGTGCTACCATGCCCGGCTAATTTTCCTATTTTTTGTAGAAAAAGGTCTCACTCTTGCTCAGACTTGTCTCAAACTCCTGACCTCAAGTGATCCTCCCTCCTTAGCCTCCCAGAGTGCTGGGATTACAGACGTGAGCCACCATGCCTGTCCTGATCTACTTCTTAATTGCCAGATTCACTGTATGTTTTTTAGTTCTTATCTTATGGGACCTATCTGTTTTGTATAGTTAAAGAAGCTAATGAAAGGGAATATACTTTTTAGGTAGAAAATCTCATTAATATTTCACATTCAGAGTAGTCTGTTACTTCTGGATAGCTTTATTACTTTAATAACTTCCTTTGGGAGAACTCCAAGGTAAGTTGTTTGTAAAGCATCTTCCATTTTTATAGCACATACAGTCCCTGAAGTGCACTGTAGTACTTCTTAAAATTATAGACAGGCGATATTAAGGAAGTGCAACCATCTGTAGAGTTGAGGATTACACACAATGTACCAGATTGTCTAAGTAAGCAATATTTTGGCAGAATATATCTAAAGGGAAATTTTCCTACTTAGGAACATGTTCTTATTATACATGTTTATGCTTAGTAAAAAATTTCTACTAGGAGATATGATCCAGAAGTTTGACAAACAATAAATTTGCTTTATTCAAAAGGAAAAAGGCTTGAACTTGTCACCATGAAGATTTGAAATAGCTCCTTTAGGAAGTCTGCTGCTTTAATTCTCTATGGGTGATGGTTATTACTAAAAACATTTCTAAGCCTTTTTTGTCTGTTATTTTTCTATTGTACTTCCTAGATAATAGTATTTGTTCATCAACCTGTTGGGTTACAATATTAACAAATATGTTTTTAAGTTTCAATAGAAACAACCAAAATAAACATTACTGTTTTGACCTCTTTAAAAGAAAAACATATTTCTTTGTAATCTGATTATTTTCTCAGAATGTCTCATCATATATAAATATGCTTTATATTTCTTATATCTTATCACTTTCTAATATACTGTTAAGATAAATAATGGTATATTGATATTTATTCATCACGGTTGACTCTTCACTAGAATGTAAGCCCCCTAAGACAGGGAATGCTAATTTAGTCATAGAACTATCCTCAATGGCTAGAAGAGTATTTGACATAAGTAGGGCTTCAATTAATGCTTGTTGACTGGAGGGAAGGAAAGGGAAGAAAAGAAGGAAGAAAAGATATCAGTGCCCTTTTATGGAAACTAAATATTTACCAAAAACAATTTTTGAAGTGTGCTTGAAAAATCTAGCAAGTAAATCTTTTTAAATATTTAAAACCTTGTGCAATATTAGTCTCTCAAAATTCTTAAGGAACTCATGGAAATTGTTCACATAATTTTGAGAGCTAACATGGTTGTATATCTGTAATACTTTGGACAATCAAGCATGAATAAGAGAAACATTGAGGAGATTATTATGTTTAACTTCTTAAAAATACAGTGATAAATGAAGAGTCAAACCTCTCTGAGAATTAGGGGGATAAACAAGCTACACAATTAGAGTATGTAAAGTTTTTTCTTTTTAAGTTAGCATGATGTACAAGTTAAATGAGATCATAATGTGGACACTTCTTAAAGTTAATGTCCAACTTAAATATACATACTTAGGAGACAGACTTCACATCCTCTTTTTAAAGTACTTTTTAGAATTTCAATCCTGCCGTTGAAGCATTTCACTACATAGTTCTGACGAACTCATGAGACACCATCCTAAACATCCTGTAGCACAAAAAGAAGAAAACTTGCAATTTGTTCAAAAAAAAGGAATAACTGTGTTAAGGGCATGAAAAGAGAGGTCTTTTGAGAAAATACTAAAAGTTTATATAATCTTGTAAGCCTAGCTATCAAGGAACTGTTTGGATACTTACTCTATTTGGCAGAAAAAATTGATCATGGCATTTTTCTGATTAAAATACCTCATTGACTCCTCATTATTCTTTTAAAAAATTATTTATTAAAGCATAATATTCATAAAGAAAAAGCATGAGTATCATAATTTTACATCTAGATGAATTTTTCAAATTTCAGTGTGTCTGTGTAACTGTGCTCAACAATAGCATGAAGATCAAGAAAGAGTATTATTTGTAGCCCGAATATTCCCCTCATTTCCCCTTCTAGTTTCTGCTTGCCCCTCTTCTAACAAAAGTAATCACTAATTTCTAATGGAATTATTTTTAAAAAATTATTATTTAATTTTATACAGATAAAATCATCTAATTTTTACTCTTGTGTCTGTTCTCTGACTCTCTTGCTCAACATGTTTCTAAGAATCTCCCATATTGTTACATGTACTTGTTGGTCGTTCTCAGTATGGTAAAATATTCCATCCTGGGAATATACCATAACATATTTATCTACCATATTATTGATGGACATTTGGGTGATTTCCCATTTGGGGCCATTTTAAATAATGGTACTATGACAATTCTGTGCAATTTTATTGGGAATGAACCCAATAGTGGAAAATTGGGAGACAGAATAATAACCTTCCCAAAGAGTTCCATGTTCTAATCTCCAGAACCTATGACTATATTACCTCACATAGCAAAAGGGATTTTACAAATGTGATGTAAGGACTTGAGGTGGAGAGATTATCTTGGATCACCTGAGTGGGCCCAATGTAATCATATAGTCCTTGTAAGAGTAAGAAGGAGACAGGAGAGAGTCAGAGGAAGAGATGTAATAATGAAAAAAGAGGTAGAGGAATATAATTGACGGAAGCGGGGGCTACAAGCCAAGGAATATAGGCAGGTGGAAAAGGCAAGGAAAATATTCTCCCTTAGAACCACCAGAATGACTCTGCTGACACATTCATTTTGGTTTAGTGAGACCAATTTTGGACTTCTGACCCCCAAAACTGTGAGATACATATTTGTTGTTTTAAGCCCACAAGTTTGTGGTAATTTGTTCCAGCAGCTATAGGAAACTAATACAGTAGGTCATAGAGCAAGCGTGTGTTCAGCTTTAGTAGGTACTGTCAAAGAGTTTTCCAATGTGGTTGTACCAGTTTAAACTCCCCTTGGCAGTATATGAGAGTTCCAGTTTTTCTACATTCTTGTTATTTTGGTATTTTCTGTGTTTTTTGTTTTAGCTATTCTAGTGGATGTTTAGTTGAATCACTTTGTAGTTTTAATTTTTATTTCCTTTATGACTAATAATGTTCACTTTTCTGTATGTATATTGGCTATTGGGATATTTTCTTTTATGAAGTGTCTGTTAATTTTCTCTGGAATTGTCAGTCTTATTGATTCATAGGATTTATTTACGTATTCTTAAGTATTTTGTTGGATTCTTTTCTCCTACTCTCCAGTCATTTATATAGGCTGATTATTTCAATTCACTCTAGGATGAGATTGGTTTGGGGCAGTTTCAGTTTTAATAAGATTTATTAGTTTACCCCTGCTATTCCCCTTTTACTTTGACATGCTTCTCCCAGGCTTTAAATTAAGAAGGTCTTTGAGGTCCTTTGTCTTCCCAGTCCTGAAATATTGAAGTTGATATAGCTCTGCTCTCCAAAAGTTCCCAGACCTCCCACCTTATGAAACTTATCTAGTGAATGTCTTCAAGAAAAGACCTTCCTGTGTTTGTGGCATGTCCTCTCCCCTAGGCTGGTCTTTGTTCCCAACCATCACAAATGTGAAGGACCATTTTACTACACTTTTTGTAGTTTTGGACCTAGTTCCCCAGCTTCCCTAGCAATCCTAGAACTCAGCCATGGGAAACCCAGGTTGAGATTCCTTAAGTTTCCAAATTTTCACTCCAGTCTCATGAACCTCTAAAAGCTTTGGCAGTTTTTCCCTTCTCCAGCATAGGTCCTCTGCTTGGGCCAAGCTTGAATTTTTAAAAATATATATGTGGCTTCTTTAATTATTGCAAGGAGGGAACTGGTCTGCCTCCACACTTCTTCCTCCATTACTCTCAAGGTGCAATCCAAACATGACTTTTCTGGTCCCTTCCTATTTACTCACCACTCATTATTTTTCTTTCTATTTTTTTATCTCTGTACTTGAGCCTAAATTCTTGAATGAATTACCCTATTTCTTCTCAATGTTTACACATGCCTGAAACACATGTCTATATCCTCCCCTTGATCTGTATAACTCACACTTGTTTTTCAATCTCAGTTTAGCAATGAAGTGTTCCCTGACACCTCCCTCACCATACACACCCAAACATGAGCTAGCCATCCACTTTCAGTTCCCATAGAACTCTAATGTCTCTGACTTCAGCATTTATCCTGCTACATTGTAATAGCTCACCTATTAGGTTGTCTGTTATCTCTCACTAGGCTCTGGAAAAAGCTGCTCTGACTACCTCCATTCCATGCCATATTCCTATCAGCACAGTGCTCAGTATATAATAGACATTCTGTTGAGATGGAACCCTAAAATGTTAAATTAATATTTAAAGGCTTTATGAATTAGGAGGAAATCTGAAAAGGAAACAATCTGTAAAAATCAAAATACTCTTTATCTTAAAAAAATAATAAGCACTTATAAATTAAATGAGACCCTAATATGAAGTACTTTTAGAAAACAAACAGCACTATGTGTATATGATAAACAGGGACATGAAAAGATGATTGCAAAAATGCTATGATGGTTATCATAGATGGTAAGTTATTAAGTAATTTTTAGTTTATTTATACTTTTATTTCTTTGCAATGAACATTTTCATATCAGTTATAAAATATGAAGCAATTTTAATTGAGGTAATAAAAGAAAGCAAGCTGGAAACTAAAATATTTAACCCTCCATGAAGATTTATTGAATGGAAATTAGATCTAGTATTTATTGAAGTAGATAAACTGGTCAGAGTTGAAGAGTAAAGTGAGATAAAAAGGATTTACAGAAATAACTCCCAAGTTTACTCGGTAAATCTGGGTAAATTCTAAGTGGATCAAATAATTAAATGTAAAATATGAAGCCATACAAGTGCTAAAGGAAAAGACAAGTAAATAAGCTAGGAATGGAGGGAAACTTTTCTAACTAATTCAATATCCAGGAGCAATGATGAAAACATTGATGATTTGTTTACATTAAAAATTTTTTGCATGGTGAAAAATATTTTAAGCAAAAGAAAGACAAGTGACAAACTAGGAAAAAATTTATTTAAGATAAATAAATTATCTTTACATTAAAGATAAAGGGTTAGTATCTCTAATATGTAAAAAGCTTCTAAAATGAGAAGAAAAAAGCCAGCAACACTATAGGGAAAAAAATGTAGATATCTCTTAAATATATGGAAAAGATGCTCAATATCACCCAGAAATAGAAAAATGTAGAATAAAAGTACAGAAAGATTCCATTTCTCATCTATCAACTTAGCAAAAATCAAAAAATTTGATAACATACTCTATTAATGAGCATGTGAGGAAATAGTCTCACACATTGTTAATTAACATACAAACCTTATGGAGGGGAGTTTGTGAGTTCCTAACAAAATTATATAACCATTTACTTTTACCCAGCAATTCTGCTTCTAAGGATCTAGTCCATAGATGTGCTGGCAAAATATGAAAAGAAATATTCACAGGACTATTCCTTGCATCATTATTTGGAATTGCAAAAATTGGAAACAACCCAAATGTTCATTACTAGGGGATTAAACTGTGGTACATTCGTATAATGGAATGCCATGCAGCTATATAAATAAATGAGGGGAAAAAAAGGAATGAGGAATATCTTTATATAGTACTATGGCGTGGTCACCAAGAATTTTTTCTGTCATTGGAATTTCTTTTATATGTTAAGTTTTAAAAGATAGATAAATATGTGTAGGCCAGGCCTGTCATTCTAGAGCTTTGGAGGCCAAAGCGGGAGGGTCACTTGAGGTCAGGAGTTCGAGCCTGGGCCTTTACAAAAAATTAAAATATAAAACCAAATTAGCTGGATGTGGTGACACATGCCTGTAGTCTCAGCTTCTTGGGAGGCAGAGGCAAGAAGGATCACTTGAGTCCAGGAGTTTGAGGTTACAGGGAGCTATGATGACGACACTGCACTCTGGCCTGGGCAAGAGAGACCCTATCTCAAAAAAAAAGTATAGTGTGCTTTTGTTCACGTAAGAAAGAGGGTGACATAAATATATATTTTTCTTATAGTTTTAAAAAATTGAAGGATAAACAATAAAATTTAGAAAAATGGTAACCAGTGCTGGGGAGAGGGAGACGAGTGGAGGAGAAGAAGACATTGGAGGGAATAGAGAAAAAAGGTAGACTTCTTTGAATATACTTTGTAGTGTAGATATAAGTTTGAAGTCATACGAATATTTTCTATGGTTGTAAAACAAAATTAAAATGAAAGAAAAAATTCCAACAAACCAAGAGTAAAATGAAATAATTGAATAGAAATGTGTGGCACAACCACACAGAGAGGAACTCTTATGTATGTTTGTTTGTTTGCTTACTCATTTGACTACTTTTAAACTGAGTAATTTGTTTCTGCTTCCCTATTACAATATACTTAAAGGACAACAAGAACTTATCCAAAAACCTATGAACTCTTTTTAATAATCAAGATGTTGATGATAGTATTAGTATTAGTATTTTTAGATTACTGTGTGTGGTGTGGGATAAAGTAAATGACTAATCATGTTGATATCATAGTGGGTCAAGATTTTCAGCATGAAAGAAAGGATATATAAAGTGGGTGAGATCAAAGTGACTGATGATGTATTGTTTTCCTTTAAAAAATATAAGTTGATTTATATACATTTCATATGTAAGCCATTGAAAAGGCCTAGAAATAATGGCCATTTCAATAATACTGAACCCCCTCCAATACTCATGCTGTGGTCTTTTAAACATAATTTCCCATTAAAAGAAACCAGGATTCCTTGAAGAAATGGCTAATTCCAAGTCTGGGGCAGGAAACGTGCAGGATAATTCTGTAACCCCTTATACTAGAAAGCAAGGAAAATATCAAAGACTACTAGGGTTGTGTTAAAAGACTGAGGAAGCAATTGAATAAATATCTACCACAGATGGAATAATTTTAGCATCAGTAGGGATAACGATTGCAAGAGATTGAAACCCATCACAATGTCTAAATCCATGAGTTCATGATGACACAAATAAAGAAATATATATTGGTTGGTTACTACTGATGATATTATGGAACTTTGGAAACTGAAAAAGGGAATACAGTCGAACATTTTTTCTGCTTTTCCTGAACAAATGATATCTCAGAGAAACAAAGTAATTGAAGAGAAAAGATTTTATTTATTAAAGTATCACCTCTTATAAATGCAAAAGGAATGTTAGAATCCCTTCATTTTATAATCTCTAATGAATTTATGGATCTAGAAATGATTATTAATGTCTGCCAAGTTCATTTAAATAGGTAAACAGTACACAAATTCAGTTACTACATATGCAGTAATCTTGTTAAAAATTATATAACCTAGAATCTGATCAAATTCTTACCTACATCAGCAATTTTAAACTTGGTTGCACTTTATAATCCATTGGGCAATGTTTAAAAATCCCAAAGCCTAGGTTGCAATTACATTAGAGTCTCTGAGGGTGAGACCTAAACATGAGGATTTTAAAAAACTCCTCAGTTGTTTCAATGTGAAAAGTGCTATTTTAGATCCAACTAATAATTTTTAGGAAATATAGGGATCAGAGGGTACAATCAGCAAATTCAGACTATGGAAAACTGTAGGAAAAATGACCTAGCTTCTTAAAGAATTAAAAGGAATAAAAAGAGAGAGGGGAACTATAGACTTGATAACATTTCAGCTAATTACAATATGTGGACTATTTATGGATCCCAAATCAAACAAAGCATTAAAAAATTCCTAAGTCAATCAGGCAAATGTGTTCACTGATTGTTAATTTTGTAAAGTGTGATAAGAGAGCTGTGGTTAAGGTTTTTAAGAAAATTATTCCTATTGGAGAAATCCATTGAATATTTATGGGTAAAATGATAGAACCTTTGCTATTTGCTTCAAAATAACTGCTAGTGATGGAGGGAGATTACGCCAAGGTTACAGATAAAAAAAGATTGAGATGATAAGTGCTGAAGCTAAGTGATGGATACAAAAAGGTTCATTATACTATTCTCTGTACATTATATGTTTGAAATCTGTAATAACAATGTTTTCAAAATTTCAGGGCAAGCACTTAAGGCAGACAAAGGAAGTCAGCACAGAAGAATAGGAAAAAAAAATTAGAGAAATGGAAAAACCAAGAGAGAATGGGGTCATGGAGAGTATTTCTCAAAGGAGCTAGTGATCAACAGAGATCAAATGAAAGGAGATCAGAAAAGCACACACTGTTTTTTATCTTCAGCGGCATTGTGGCAGTTGGAAGTCTGCTTGCAGTCTGGAAGAGGCAAGGAAATGTGTATAGACTGTTATTACAAGGAGCATAGTGGCTGCAAGTGAACAGTTTCTAGGGTCACAGTGGGGGGACCGTGTTGCCATATTATTTGTATTTTGGGGTTCTTATATGATAGAGCGTGTTCAGGCATTTTTTATTGATCTTGGAAGGGAGCCAGTAGAAAGTAGGAAGCTACAAATATTAAAGAGAATAGTAGTCTTGGAGGAGATGAGATGGGTTGGGATGGAGGGCAGAAGTTGAGGAATTGGTCCTGTATAGAATGGACATGTTCCTGTGTCAAGAAAGTCGAAGATTAGAAACATGGGAGTGGAGGGTAAAAAGTTGAAAGGATTCTTTTCTAGTGACCTTTATTTTTTCTGCGAGATAGGGAAGGTGGCCATCTTCATATTGTAAGTTTATTGAGGCTTAGTGAATTAGAAAGTGGGAAGAGACCGTGTATGTTTTATATTCCTGCTAAAAGGGAAGGATTGTAGTATAGAATGCATACCCTGTTACTACTGGATTCCATAACTTTGTGCTGCTGCCATTGTGATGGGGGGAAAATGCAACAAAACCAAAAATCTAAGAACTCTCTTAGGGCCCATAGCCAGATATTTCCAAACAATCATTCCATCCTAATGTTTTATATATAAAACTTGTGTTTTAATACCCATTAATCTTAAATGGGGTTTCTCTGAGTTTTAAGGAGGTCCATTTTATTTCTATGCTAGTTTTAGTTTTATTAAATTATACAAAGTGAGGAAAGTTAAATCACAAGGTTTACTAATTTTCAATAAATATTTACAGTTAGCTCTAGTTCATATAAATTTTTATTTGCTTTTAATATATGTCTTGGACCATAGATTTCCAGAACTTAGAAGCAAATGTTATAACCACATCAGTGACTAAAGCAGAAGGAGTAATGGACAAAACTCATTAACTTGGGGCAGTTGACTACCTTTGTTTTATTCTGGTACTCTTATTTTATGTCTGAACTATTTTTATACTGTATTTGAGCATTTCTTCCAATATTTTGGAAAATTGTATTTTTTATATAAAATTGTTTGTTTTGTCATTGTTTTATATTAAGGAGGTATAATATAGTCTGGTATATTTGTATTTGAAAAGCAGCTGTTTATAAGACTGATGTATGGTCCTCAATATTTGGCTTTTACATAATTTGCATTGCTGTGAATGAAGTGTGATATATTTTATTCTGGCAGGCAAATTCTAAGATGGGTCCCAGTGGCATCTGTCTTCTGGTATTTGCACCCTTGTGTAATCTCTTCTTGAGTACAGGCAGAACTTGCCTCTAACCTACAATACATATAAAGGGGATGTACCTTCTGTGATTGGGTTACATGAGATTTTAAACTCCATCTTGCTAGCAGGCACTCTCTCTATTGCCTTCTTGGCTTACATGTTTTGATGAAACAAGCAGCTGGGTGATTTAGGTGCAAGGCCTGACAGTTTTTGGGAACTGGGCCCCAGTTAGCAAAAAGAATAAGCTAGCAAGGGGTAGCAGTCTACTTACAAAGGAATGACCTAACCTGGCTATGAAAGCTGACTCTCTCAGGCCAAGTCCTCCAAAGTACATATAAGTTCTGTTAAAATATGACCTGCAGCCTCTATGATAATCTACTCTAATTTCTTTGCCTTAGCTGTTTTTCCATCTGAATCATTATTTCCCCCAAATCCAGATGGATCATGTTCTTGCTTCATTCAGAGGTCCTTGCTATCCACTGTACGTAAGATGGCACTCCCTGTCACTATTCTCTAACATTGCTTTATTTTTCTTCAAAGCACTTAGCACTGCCTGACATCATGTTACATACTGATTTGCTTATTGTCCTTCTTCACTGGAGTATAAGCTCCATATGGATAAGAACTTGCCTTTTTTGTTCACTGCTGCATATCCAGGATTTACAACAGAACTTGGCCTGTAGTGTATGGTCATCAAATATTTGTTGAATGGATAAATCCTTCCAGGTAGATTTGGCACTGCCTAGTATTCGGGCATCTGAAGTTGGTGGGAGTTTTAAGGAATGCTGGCAATTCTTAGCCAGACCCCAGTCGGTGGCCTGAAGGTGAGGTATTCAGTCCTTCCACAGGGAGCTGCAGGAGCAGAAGCATCATGCAGGCTGAGGTTTAGGCACAGCCAGTCAAGACTAAGGCAGGAGCTATGAGTGCTACAGCTCTGGGATGAAGCAGACATTGGGGCTATCCTCTGAAGCCTTAAACCAGGGATCTAGGAGGAGTGAGGCAATTAAGGCTGTTAGATGAAGGCAATTAAGGCTATTAGAATCTAGGAAAATGATTTAATTACAAACCTAGACCCTTCTTCATTCTACTTTCAGTTCATTTGTTCATTCAATAAGTCAATGCCTAGTGTTAATGTAAGTAAAGGAAATACAGAGATAAGTAAGTCAAATAATATCCCTGCTCTCATTTAACTTACATTTTAAAGGAGAAGGATAGACAGTCAACACAAACTAGTAACAACTTACAGTGTTCAGTTCTAGCAAGAAAGTAAAAGAAGGTACTGGAATAGAGAAGGTGAGAAGAGAGAAAACGAGCACATAGACTGTTTATATCCTTTCATCTCTATGTGAATTAGGTCAAGGTCTGGCATGGGTCTGAGCCTGCAAATGTTTGAAGGTACAGTGATTCCTACTGCAATGAATTCAAGAAGACAGGGATAGGGGAATAAAATCAAAGGCAGACTTTCTTAATCACAGTGTTTTTCTCCCAGACCTATTACCTGGTGAGAAAATGTACATAGAATTATCTTCTAAATTACAAAATATTATTTTCATAGTAATTAAATTGTTTAATGTGAGTTTCATCTCCATATTAGTTTCATCACTGGTGTTATAATCACCAGTGATTAATAAAAAAAGAACAATAGTTTGCATAAGAGGATAATCTGAATAATAAATTCTCAGGTAACTGGGAATTAATAACCTGTAATTTTCTGTCTGTAAATGAGTTGTTAGACTAAGATGTATCATAGGTGTTATATAAATATCAAATAAGTAATTGATTATAATCAAATTATATAAGTCATGTGAATACTTTATAAAAGAACTTAAGGTAGAACTTCGATTCAAGATTTAAATATGCAATATTTATTTATAAGCTTTAAATATATTTGACTTACAATTAATTACATTTGCTGAGATAACATGGGCAAAGTGTGGCTATCTGAAAATTTCAACAATGATTTGTTTTATATAGATTTCAATGAAAGTGATATCATCCATTAAAAAACAAGACTTACCTTCATTCTATCATTCAAGAAATATTTACTTAATTTCTACTATTGCAGGAACTGTGCTAGGTACCAAGTGTACTTTGAAGAAACCAGGCATTGTCCTTGTCCTCATGGAGTTTACAGTCAAGTAGGAGAAACATACTGCAAACAAATATGTTTAGAAATTTTGATAAATACAAAAAAAGCAAAGAACAGATTGTAGGGAGAGAATTACCAAAGGAATATAATTTCGATTGAGGGAGTTCAAGAACTCTGAAGGATCAGAGATTTTATCTTACTTAAAAAGGCTAACCTGCCATAGTTTTATGAATATTGTCAGAAGACATGAGGCTCCTGGATTAGAGAAAAGGAACTTTATTAAGCACAGCACAACAAGAAGGATAAGCATTAGCATATTGTTTGCTGGTTCCCCATGCCCGCTAATGTTATGGGGAGACAAGACATGGGCCCACGTGGATGATATATATGCTGTGATTTTATATCACAGTTAAGGAACCTTGAGCTTGGAGAAACTACTACTTTTATAGTGAACAATAAGCAAATCTGTTCTCTGTCTGCATGAAGATATTACCATATCTCTCAAGGTTGCTTGCTACAAATACAAGACCAACTAGGGCCTTACATTATTGGCAGGCCCTGCAAAAAGGTGAAAGGATACTTAGGGTCCATGGTGGATTGCTTCTTCATCAGGATAAGAGGGAAGTCACAGAAGTTGTCTCTTAGATAATTTCTTTTGTAAATAGCTTTACTGGTGTATAACTGGCATAAAATAAACAGCACTTATTTAAAGTATACAATTTGATAAGTTTTGACATATGAGTTATATCCATGAAACCACCACAACAGTCAAGATCAATTAGCATATCCATCACCCCCAAAAGTTTCCTTGTACCACTTTGTAATTACTCTCCCCACCATATCCCAACCCTATCCCTAGGCAAACACTGATCTCCTTTTTGTAACTATATGACAGAAATGTTTGTATCTCTTAGAATTCTGTACAAGTGAATTTATTTGTTTGGGTTCTTTCATGCAGCATGATTTTACTGAGATTCATTTATATTATAGTGTGTTTTTGTTGCTGGGTGGTATTCCATTGTATGGATATATGACAGTTTGTTTATGCATTCACCTGTTGATGGATGTTGGGTTGTTGCCAGTTTTTTGCTATTACAAATAAAGATGCTTTGTTCTTGTAAAAGTCTTTATGTAGACAAATACTATTATTTCTATTGGATAAATATCTAGGCATAGAATGGTTTAAATATGGTAGGTATATATTTTACATTTTAAGGAAATGCTAAACTCTCAAAAAATGATTATATAATTTTTCCTTTCCCCAGACAGTATACAAGAATTCCAATTCCCCTGTCCTCACTAACATATAGTCACCCTTTTTAATTTTCAAATAGTTAAATAGTTGCATTTCATTGTGGTTTTAATTTACATTTCCCTATTGACTAAAGATGTTGAGTATTTTTTCATGTGCTTATTTGACATTCATATATCTTTTTTGATAAAGGTCCCATTTTTAAAATTGGGTTGTTTTCTTATGATTGAGATTTGAGAGTTCTTTATGTATTCTAGATACAAATGTTTCATCAGATATATGAGAAATTTATTATCCCTCTCTGGGGCTTGTCCTTTCATTCTCTTAGAAATGTCTTTTGAAGAGAAGATACTTTTAATTTAGATGATGTTATTTTTTCATTAATCATACTTTTGGTTTCATATCATGTCTAACCCAAGGAAAGAAAAGTTTCTTCACAGGTTTTCTTTTAGAAGATTTGATCCTTTTTAAGTTAATTTTTGTATAATATACAGGGTTTGGATTTAAAGGATATTTTCTTTGCATATAGATATTCAATTGTTAGAGTACCATTTGTTGAAATGCACCCTGTGTTCACTAAATTGCTTTTGACCTTTGTCAAAATTCAGTTTTCCACATGTGTGTTTATTTGTTGACTCTCTATACTGTGCCATAAAATCCATGTGTCTATCTTTATACAATACCAATGCTTTGATTACTATAGTTTTGTAAGTCTTGAAACCAGGTACTATTAGTCCTCCAACTTTGTTCTTTTTCAAGGTTGTTTTGGCTATTCTAAGTCTATTGCATTTTCGTGTGAATTTTAGATCATTTTTTCAATTTCTACAAGAAAAGCCTTCATTGATATTAAATGAGGTTGTGTTTAATATATAAATTAATTGGATAATTTACATTTAACAATATTGAATCTTTCTAACTATGAACATGATCTCTCTCCATTTATGGAGGTCATCCTCAGTTTTTCTCAGCATTGTTTTTGCAGTTTTCAGGATACAGATCTTTTATATTTTTTTTTTGTTTTGTTTTGTTTTTGTTTTTGTTTTGTTTTTTTCCATCTTGTAATGGGGGTACAAATATTGTTTGGGTTATATACATTGCCCCTATCCCCCTCCCCCCCACATGCCAGCGCTTCACAGATCTTTTATATTTTGTCAGATACATCTCTAAGTTCACCTTTTTAATGCTATTGTGAATTCTTTTTAAATTTCAGTATCTGTTCATTGATAGGATGTACACATATGATTGAGATTTGCACATTGATCTTAGATACTGCAACTTTGCTAAATTCTCTTATTATGTTAACTCTAGTGTTTTTGGTAGATTCCATCAGATTTTCTACATAGATGATCATCTTATCTGTCAATAAAGACTATGTCACCTGTGCCTTTCCAATCTGAATGTTAATTATGTGTGTATATATGTCATATGGCACTGATTAGAACCTCCAGGGCAATGTTAAATAGAAGTGATGACTGCAGACATCATTTTCTTGTTGCTGATTTTTGATCAAAAGTATAAACTCTTTTCCTGTTAAAAATCACATTAGCTGTAGTTTTTCATAGATGCCTTTTGTCAGGTTGAGGATATTCCTTTCTGTTCCATGTTGACTGAGAGTTTTTATTAGGAATGAATGTTAGATTTTTTTCAAATACTTTCTCTTCATCTATTGAAAAGATCACATGCTTTTTCTTTTTAGTTTGTTAATATGATGAATATATTGATTGATTTTTAAATGTTAAACCAGTTATGAATTCCTGGGATAAATCCCCTTGATCGTGATATATTATCCTTTTTATATATTATTGAACTAAATTTCCTGAAATTTTGTTAATAATTTTTGCATGTGTACTCATGAGGAGTATTGTTCTGTAGTTTGTTTTTCTTTATTGTCTTTGGTTTTGGTATCAGGGTAATCAGTTGATGATTGGTGTAGAATCGTTATTTCTTTCTTAAATTTTTCACCACTGAAGTCATCTGGACATGCAGTTTTTCTCTGTAGAAAGTTTTTATTTAGGCTGGACATGGTGGCTCATGCCTGTAGTCCTAGCAATCTAAGAGGCTGGGGCGGGAGAATCGCTTGAGCTCAGGAGTTTGAGACCAGCCTGAGCAAGAGCGAGACTCCATCTCTACTAAAAATAGAAAAAATTAGCCAGGCATGGTGATGCGCACCTCTAGTCCCAACTACTTGGAAGGCTGAGGCAGGAGGATCGCTTGAGCCCAGGAGTTTGAGGTTGCTGTGAGGTAGGCTGACGCCACAGCACTCTAGCCCAGGCAACAGAGTGAGACTGTCTCAAAAAAAAAAAAAAAAGAAAGAAAGAAAGTTTTTAATTAAAATACAGGGCTATATATATGTATCTGTTTCTTCTTGAGTGAGATTTGGTAGTTTGTGTCTTTCAAGGAATTTGTCCATTTTATGAAAATTTTCAAATGTATTGGTATAATGTTCATAATTCTTTTATTATCCTCTTAATATCTGCAGAATATTATGTAATATGTAATGAGGGTACCTCCCTTATTCCTAATATGGCTAATTTGTTTCTCCTCTTTTTTCTTGATTCATCTGGCTAGAAGTTTGACAATTTTATTCATCTTCTCAAAGAACCAGTTTTTGGTTTCAGTGTTTCTCTATTGTTTTTCCGTTTTCTGTTTCACTGATATCTGTACAGATCTTTATTATTTTCTTTTTTCTATTGACTTTGAGTTTTATTTGCCCCTCTTTTCTGTGCTCTTAAAATAGAAACTTAGGTCATTGACTTGAGAACTTTTTTCTTTTCAAATATAAGTATTTATATAAATTTCCCCAAATACTCCTTTAGTGAAATCCCACAGATTTTGCTATGTTGTGTTATAATTTTCATTCAATTCAAAATACTTTCTAATCTCCCTTTTGGTTTCTTTTTTGACCCACGGATTATTTAGAAACATTTTTTTAGTTCCAAGTTTTTGAGAATTTTTCAGATATCTTTTTGTTACTAATTTCTAACCTAAAACTATTTTGATTTAAGAGCATGCTTTGTATGATTTGAAGCCTTTGAATTTAGACCTGTTTTATAGAACCAAATATTGTTAATCTTGGAAAATATTTCATGTGCCCTTGAAAAGAATGTGTATTTGCTGTTTTGGATTAAGTATTATATAAATGTAAATTAAGTCAATTGGGTGGTAATGCTGTTTAGTTTTCTATATCCTGATATTCCATATACTTGTTTTATCAATTATTGAGAGATAGAATTGAAATCTTCAATTATAATTGTAGGGTTTTCTAATTTTTAATGTAGAATAAGTTTAAAAATATGTGATATACATATCAAATGCAGTAAATAGTCTGAGAGAAAAATTACTGTTACTAGCATTATTTTAAAAGGCCTCATTGGAACATGTCTTTGTTTTGTCCTGTAAGTATGGGTTATTTATAATTTTAAATTATAAATAATTTAAATATAATTAAATATAAATAATTTAAATATAATTTAATATAATTAAATACAATTTAATTATAAATTTATAATTTTCATATGCAAAAGAGACATTTACTATATTTTATTATTTTATTATTTATTAATCCATGTTCTTAATTTGCTTGGCAGCTTCTATGTTTTTGAAACAGGCATTTGAAGGAGAATACCCTAAACTGCTGCGTCTTTGTAATGACTTATGGAAGCGTCTTCAACAATACAGTCAAAATATCCAAGGGAATTTTAACGCAAGTGGAACTACAGACCTCATTGTTGACCTCCAACACATGGAAGATGATACACAAGATATATTCATACCAAAAAAGCCAGATTATGAGTATGTTTATTTAATTTGACTTTGTTTTGCATGTTAAGGATTTTTGCCTCTTATTTTAATTATAAATTACAAATTGGGAATATACTAAGTCTCTAAATATTTGTAATGATTGTTAGTTATATACCTTAAAAGACTTTGCAAGACTTTTAGCTGAAGTTAAACTTCACCCTTAGTTAAGCATTCTGGTTCCTGCTAGAGTCAATTTTAAAGTATAACACTAAATAGAATGATAACAGGCTAGGAGATGAGAATATATGGTCATTATATTTTAGCTGATATTTTACCTGTAATTATAATACATCAGATAGCATTATTATTGATGGGCTGGCATAAATGTGGCATAAAAGGAACTGGTGTGTTCAGAAACTACAGGGAAGATAAACCTTATGCTGGGATAAGTTCTTAATGTGTTAGGGAAAAGCTGTGAGTATAGTCATTGCTGAGTATCCATAGGGGATTGGGTCCAGGACCCATGTGGAATCTCAAGTTTCTTGTATAAAATGGCTTAGTATTTGCATATAATCTGTGCACATCTTATATACTTTAATTCACTCTAGATTAGTTATATCTAATACAATGTAAATGCTATATAAATAGTTGTTACACTGTATTGTTTAGGGAATAATGATAAGAAAAAAGTCTGTACATATTCAGTACAGATGCAGCTGTTGTAGGCCTAACTAGGTTTTCAATCTTCGGTTGATTGATCCTGTGGATGTGGAACCCACAGATATGGAGGACTGACTGTATAGTCACAACTACTCCGAAAATCCCTTAGATCACCCATAAAGTACTGTAATGTAGCCATATTGAGGAGCCACATTGGAAACAAGTGTACCGTCTCAGTAAGTTCAACCCAGCCAGCTTTTCCACCAAAATTGAAACAGAATATTTAAAAATTTCTACTTGAGCATCAGATCAAGTGATTGGCTTTTACACTTTCTTTAAACACTAGTATCATATTTATTATGGCAAGGCCTACCGTGTAAGAAAAATGTTGGATAGATTCATGAGTGCTGTTTAAATAATTGTTTCTCTTTTAATTTTTTTCTAAATAACATAGTTGAATTTGTGTCTACTGTAGTTAAGAGTTCTGACTGGCAGAATATAATATATAGAAGTTCTGTCTAGAGTCGGGCACAGTAGTGGGTTCCTATAGTCCCAGCTATTCAGGAGGATCTCTTGAGCCCTGAAGTTCAAGGCCAGCTGGGCAACATAGCAAGACCCTGTCTCTTTTAAAAAATAGATAAATAAAAATAAGAAGTTCTGACTGGCAAAATAAGTGACCAGAATAAGGGTGGAGTGATAGAATGAGTCTAGATTGTCTTCTCAGTAACTTTTATGATAAACAAGGAGATTAAATAAAGCCTAATAGAAGAGAGGACAAGAGGACAGAACCCATTATCTGTTGATCTACAAAGATTTAATGATATATTACATATTCTAAAAGTATATAGAATATATATTTAATAGTATTCTATTTCTGGCTTAGTTTTATTTTAAAATCCATGTACATACACTAAAAAAGGTCTAGAAATATACAAAGCAAATAGTAATAGTAGTTTATCACTAGAAAGTAGAATTATTATTTTGTATTTTCTGCTTTTATTTAAATGGATGTATGTTACATATGTTTAAAAAGAATAAAGCAAGGCTGGGCACAGTGGCTCACACCTATAATCCCAGCACTTTGGCAAGCCAAGGCTGTAGGATTGCTTGAGCCCAGGAGTTCAAGACCAGCCTGGGCAACATAGCAAGACCCTGTCTCTAAAAATTTTTTTTTAAAAATTAGCTGGGTATGGTGGCACACTCCTGTAATCCCAGCTACTTGAGAAGCTGAGACAGGAGAATTGATTTAGCCCAAGAATTTAAGGTTGCAGTGAGTTATGATGATGCCACTGCACTTTAGCCCAGAGGACAGAGCAAGACCCTGTCTCAAAAAAAAAAAAAAAAGGGCAGAAAAAAAAATTCATATAGAATTTCCAGGGACCCTGGATAGTCAAAACAATTCTGAAAAAAAGAGTAACAAAGTAGGAGGACTCACACTTTCCAGTTTCAAAGCTTAATACAAAGCAATGATAATCAAGATGGTATAGTACTGTCATAAGGATAGGCGTAGAATTGAGAGTACAGAAAGAAACCCATACATCTGTTATATTAAGGTAGAAAGAAAGTAGGCATTTAAGGTTTAAGGAAGTTTTTAAAACATGGAGACTAGTCCATTTGCTATCATACTATAACAAGTTTAATTTCAAAGAGTGTAGAGACTGTTCTTTTAATGGGGAAAGAATAATTGTTTTGACAGTGGTACTGGAACAACTGATAGCCACATGCAAAGGAATGAAATTGTACCCTTATCTCACACCATATACAAAATTTAACTCAAAATGGATCAGAGATCTAAGGATTAAAAATATAAAACTGTTAGAAGAAACAAAGGCAAATCTTTATGCCTTAGAATTTGATAAAGGATTGCTATATATGACACAACAAGCACAAGCAACAAAAGAAAACTATATATTGGACTTTTTAAAAATTAAAAACTAATAACTTTGGTGCTTCAAAGAATACCATCAAGAATGGGTGAAAATATTTGTGACTCATATATCTGATAATGGATTTGCATCTAAAATATATAAAGAACTCTTTCAATTCAATAATAAAAAGACAACCCAATTAAAAAGCAGACAAAGGATCTGTATAGACATATCGCCAAAGAATTTAGATGACCAAGAAGTACATGAAAAGATGGTCAACACTGGGGAAATGCAAATGAAAACCACGATGAACTACCACTTCACACACACCAGGACATCTATAATAAAAAAGACAGATAATAATAAATGTTGGCAAGGATGCGGAGAAATTAGAACCCTTATATTAATACATTGCTGGTGGAAATCTAAAGTGGTACAGGGCTTTGGAAAATAGTTTGGCAGTTCTTCAAATAGTTAAACATAGAGTTACTGTATGACCCAGCAATTTTACTCCTAGGTATATACCCAAGAGAAATAAAAACATGTTCACATTGAAATTTGTATGCAAGTGTTTATAGCAGCATTATTTATGATTAGCCAAAAGATGGAAACAACCCAAATGTCCATCAACAGACAAATCGGTAAACAAAATGTGCTATATCCATACATTGGAATATTGTTTAGCCATAAAAAGGAATGAAGTACTGATATATGCTATAACATAGATGAACCTTGAAAACATTTTGCTTAAGTGAAAGTAGCCAGTCATACAAAAGCCCACATACTATATGATCCCATTCATATAAAAATCTATAGCAGTGAAATCAGTAGAAATATAAAGTAGATTAGTGTTTGTTTAGGACTGGAGTGAGGAGGATTTTGGGGGGGCGGTTATAGCTAAAGGATGCAAGGTTTCTTTTTGAGGAGATAAAAATGTTCTAAAATTGATTGTGGTGATGACTGCACATATCTTCAAATATGACACAACCATGGAGTTGTATACTCTAAGTAATTCAATTACATGGTATATAAATTACATCAGTGAAAGTTGGCAGATTCCAGGGAAGGCCAAGAAGGGAGGACTCTCACATACTATTTGCCTGATAGCGGGAACTGTCACAAGAAATTTTTCCAAACTGCACCTTACTGTACAAGTCACGCAAGGACAGCTAGCAGCACAAGGACAGCTAGCCATTTATGCAAGAACACTTGCTTTACACACTGTCTTATAAGCACAGTCCAAAACTGCGAGGACCTAACCATAACTCCAAGATTAAAAGTCCAGCCTAGCAACTACTGACACTTGCCAATCAGAATTCACCAGCTCTTATAAAATGCTGCCAGCACCAATAAGCTTTCTTTCAAAACAACTTGTGTAACCTCTTCTTTCCCTAATAAACCCTAACTTTTCCTTTCTTCTCCAGACATACTAGAGGCCACCCTGGTCTGTATGTATATCCCGATTACAATCCTGCTGCTTGTATATTATTCCTAAATAAAACCTTTTTACTCAGATTCATCACTCTTTATTATCTATGTTGATATTTCTTTTTTCTTTTTTCTTGTTTTTTCTGACAAAAATGCCATTCAGAAGACATATCTTAATAAAATTTTTTTAAAGAGAGAATTGGAAAAGAAGAGTTAGATTAAATGATTTTGAGAAGTTTTGATTTTTAAAAAAGGAGTAAAGCTACTTCTTTCATTGAAACAAGAAAATCACAGAGAATACGTAAAGTTAGAAAGAGAGGGAGGAACGAGAGAAGTGAGGAATTGAGAAAGTTCATGGCCAGTGGTTTTGGTCTTGGTGTAAAGCAGATGCAAAGGTCACCTGTAGAGAATGAAGGGCTGCAAAAGTAGAATTTTGGGTTATTACCTTGAGCTTCAGCTCTCTTGATGTTAAGGGATTTGTACAAATGTTTAATAGAAATAATTTGCTTTTTCTCTGTAATACTTGGGCAGCTTGGCAGCAGATACAGGGAACATCTAAGATTTTCTTAGTAAGAGCTTTGAAAGGGAGGTGATTAGAAAAATCAGGATGCTAATGAGAATACTTTAAAATGGATAGCCATGAATAAAGGAGGACATAAGACCTGGTGGGCTGATGGAGGATGCTAGGAAAGGGTCACATAGCACAAACCACAATAAAGTCAAAAAACAAGTTCTTTAGAGTAAAATCTACCATCATTATGGGTATGCAAAGCCAAACATGATTTGATCCATCTTTTTTCTCTGATGTCATCTTGTATTACTCTCCTGTTAATTACTTGCTCTGCTTTTTCTTTTTTGGCAGACAGCCAGGTATGGTCCCTCTTCAGGACCTTTGCACTTGCTGTTCTCTCCTCATAGAAAGCTCTTCCTTTGAAAATCTATATAACTTGCTCCCTTTTCCCCTTCAGGTCTCCTCAGTAAGCCTTCTCTTGCTTCATCCTATCCAAAATTGGTTTTTTAAAAAATTCAGACTTAAACATATTCTCTGTCTTCCTTGCTTTATTTTTCTCTTAGCACTTATCATTTTCATATTCCATATTTAACTTAAAGATTTTTATTTATGTTTTGTGTATCTCACTTGTTAGCATGTAAGCTTTAAGAAGACAAGGAATTTTTTTTTAACCGAGTTGACTACCATATTTCTGCACTAAGAAATACTTGGCAAATTGTAGAGTCTTAATATTTGTGGGAAGAAAAGAGATATTAACAGGAGACAGTGGGGCATATGGAAAGTTGTCTTCAAGCTTGGAGATCTTAGAGGTGCAGCAGTTCAAAACAATGATGCAAATTTGGAAGCTCCATGGTAAAGGTAAAATAAAGGACATTATAAATGTAGGCTTGTAATACAGGACAGGTTTTAGAAGAGTTATGTGTTTTGACACTGTAGTCACCAAGAATTTTTACAGCAGATTTGGAGAATAAGAAGAGTGTTAGTACTAATAATTCAGTGCCAAAATTTCTGTGGAAGCGGGAAGAGGCTTCTTAAGGTCAGTAGATAACATGAACAAAAATAGAGAAGACATTTAAATAGATGGCACAGACCTTAATAGAGGATTGCCTCAGACAGATTCAGATACTCAGTTCTTCCATGCTCCCATCGTGGTCTTTGTACCTTCTTCTATTATAGAAATTATTACATCGTGTTTCCCCAAAATTAAGACTTACCCATAAAATAAGCCCTAGCAGAATTTCTAAGCATTTGCTAAATATAAGCCCTACCGCGAAAATAAGACCTAGTGATGGGCGTGGCTACGCAGCATATCTGCACAACCCGTGCATTTCGTCGAGGAGCGGTGAAGAAGACGAGCAGCCCTTCTCATCTGCCCCATGAGAGCTCTTGCTGGACATGAGAGAATGGGGCCAATGGTTCTAAAGGAAATAGAGTCCCAAGAAATTCAGGATGGAATTAGGGGTTTGGAGAGTTATGATGATGTTCCAGAAGAAGACGACTTAACTATATTTGAATAAATGTAGATTGTTGTACCATACTTTAAAAAAATAACACATCCCCTGAAAATAAGCCCTAGGGTGTCTTCTTGAGGAAAAATAAATATAAGACCCTGTCTTATTTTCAGGGAAACACGGTAATTAGCACTTTACCTGCCCATTTCTTCACTAGACTGAAAAGTACTCTTAATCTGTATCTTCCCAGCACTTAAAGTGCCTGGTGCATAGTATTCTCAGTAAATATGTGTTGAGTGAGATACTTACTGAGGCATTAAGAGATAACTATGGAATTATGATGTAGGCGCCAAGAGCATTCTGACCTTTGGGTCTTGTCAGTGGACCAGAGGGTGAGAAAAAGAGATAACCAGGTTTCATATACATGAAGGAGCAGGTCAGATGTTTTTAAGGTTAACTTTCAAGATGAAGGGGAATTTGTTCTTTTTTTTTTTTTTTTTTAAAGGCAATGGAAGGGCTGGTAGAGGGACTGTAAATAGGGGAATGTGAGAAGATATTGAATTCCTTACAGGAGTAAGGAAGCAGATGGAAAAATGGTTTATAGCCATTTGATAGTAATTGCTGAATGAAAAATATAAGTTTGATTGCTAAATGAAAATCAAAGGTTAAGAAGGAAAGAAGTGTTTAGCAATTTAGAAGTTTTACTTTGTGAACAATATTGTAAAACAAATTAGCTTAGAAGTCCAGGGTTATCTGTGTAGGAGTTTCACAAATACTTTTTGTCATTCTTGTTAGTAAGACAAGAGAAAACTGGCAAAAGCCTAAATCTGTACGCTTCTCTTTCAGACAGTCAACTTATAGGAGGTGACAGCTGTGAGAGGAAAGGGCCAAGCTTATGGAGCAGGTCTCTGCAGTCTGGTCCCTCTTATGCGTTCCTTGATACTATAAAAGTAGGATTTGCCAAGTAAAGGCATAGCCTCCATTAGCATTAATAGAATTTTACTGTGTTATTCTTGTAGTTTTAGGAGACAGACAATACAGTAGGTATTAGTGCACATTACAAGTATAGCTAGGATTTATGTGTAAATTAAAATACTTATGTGATCTTTAGTTATGAAATGTATTTGTAAATATATTTATAATTTTGAAGTAAATTCTTGTTTTTCTTTTTGTTAATGTGTAGTTACAATTTTTATGGGAGATACACTTTTTAAAAAGGTATTTACAGACTGATACAAATACATTTAGTTTTGTATAATTTAAGTTAGTTTTTAAAACCTTTTGTTCCCACAGTCCAGAAAAGGCTTTGAAAGACTCACTGCAACCCTATGAGGCTGCTTACCTGTCAAAATCCTTATCGCGACTCTTTGATCCTATCAACTTGGTTTTCCCCCCTGGTGGTCGTAATCCTCCTTCCTCTGATGAACTTGATGGTATCATTAAAACTATAGCAAGGTATGTATTTTTTATATAATGGCATGCAGTAAGATGACTGCTACATTTGTTAGTATAATAGCATTAAATAACATTTTAGTTTATCTCAAATTATTCAAGTAATTAGGCCGGCAATTAAATTGAGTTTTTATAGAGAATGAGTGCACACATAGTAAATGCTTGAGATTCCAATTAATAAAATTATTTAAATATAATCTAAAAATAGTTTATTATAATTATTCTGTATCTTGCCAAGGATGCAAAGCAAACCTACCTCTTTATACCATAGTAAATTCCTAATGTTACATAGAAAAGTAAATATAAAAAATAATTTTATAAATTGAGAAATTAAACTACAGAGGTTAATGTTTTTTATCCTAAACCCAGAAAGTACTTCATGGCAGAAACAGGATTATAGTTCTCTTGTGTTTGCTATTTTAAACTCTCTAAGTGAATGTGATAGCTTTTAAGACTAAAAAGGGAAGGTATCCTAGCAGAGGTGCCACCTGAATGCTTGCAGACAATGTAATTATACTGTTGCCTTTAGACATTTACACTTAAAGTTATCCAGATTAATTTGCAGTTGAGATTATCTCAGTTCCTGTCATAGCTAACAAGTTGTCATAATAATAGGTCTGTACATTTGAGGTGGACATTTTAGGGAGTAAAATTAGCAGTTGGGCAATATTGGCCCAAAGTCTGACTTGTTTTAGATTACAGATTCGAAGATGGTAATTCTGAGGCATGGAAGAGTAAGACTAAAAAGCCACAGGTATATACCATGCATAAGCATATTTTCAACTGTAAACATACCCATAAAGTGTCTCAATTGCCCAGCATCTTGGTCCTAAATCTCTTCACAATTACCTTGATGTTCCATTGTCTGGACTTGAGATGTTTTACCCTATGTCTGTGTTACCTGTTTAGTGTAGTAGTGATAAAAATGGTACTAGATTCCAACCTGATCTCTTTGACCTTTTATGTAAATTTTAGAGAGGCAACTCTCCTTTTTCTCTCAATGCAATTTGACAGTGCTATAGTCAAATATAATCTAGAGCTTGAAAAATCTGGAGCTTATTCCAGTGTTTAATAGAGTTTAAAATTGAACATTAATAAAACTATGTCTCAATACTATATGAAAGGCCATTTTTGTCACACATAGAATACCCCAGTGTTGTTTCAAATTCCTTCAATTTCTTTGAAAAGGAAATCTGGTAAGTGCTAAGACTTATTCTACTGCTTCAGAGATAATAATTTTCTTGCTTTCTACCTGTGTATGAATTTTCATACAATTTTTAACCTCTAGTATTCTTGCTGTGGACTTTATAAAATACCTCTTTGTTGGCAGTCATATCAAATGCCCCAATTATCCAATGTTAAAGTTGAAAATAAGCATGACAAAGAAATACTTTAGGAATCCAAATTTTAAAAATTTCTAATTACAGTCTTGTTAGGTTTTCGATGTATTTAAAAAGCTACCCTATACAAAATACCATGAATAGGCATAATTTCTGCAGAAACTGAATATCTTTATGTATCATGTGTAATTTGTATTTTTAGCCTATGTCCCTTCAAGGTCATCATTTCCATTCAAGAGCTGTCATTTCCTTGCAGATGTCTGTGATATGCAAAGCCTCTAATTGTACTTATCAGTATTAGCAAGAGTGCTACTTAAAAAATCTGTACACAATTTACTCTCTTAATCACAGACTGAACCCACACATGCCGTGCTTTTATTAATGAGAAAACTGGTCATTAACAAAGCCATCTCAAAGCATTTTTTCCTAGTGTTGAATTTGGGGGGGGGGGGTGAGAAACAATGCAACCAATTCTTAGAGGCAATCAGTGAAATCTATAAAAAGCATCACTACATTGCTTATTGGGTTTAGGTTTATATGTTGCTCTTTACTTTGTTGATGAAATATGTTGGTAACAATTGCAATCTGTTTTTGTTTTCTCCAGTGAACTAAATGTAGCTGCTGTTGATGCAAACCTCACATTAGCTGTGTCAAAAAATGTGGCAAAGACCATTCAGTTATATGGTGTAAAATCAGAGCAGCTTGTAAGTGGTATCCTTTTCCTGTAAACTTTAATGATTTTGTTTAAAATTACTAATTATACAATACTTGACTAACCATAAATATTGAACTAATTATTAATTTACTTCCATTTTTACTATAGTGAGAATTGATAAGTTTCTGATGAATTTAAACCAGAAAAACAAATTCTGTTAATAAAAAGTGGCCCTCCTCTCCATTGTTCTTGTGCTTTCCTAAGGCAGAAAGGTTTTATAAAGTTATGGTTTGATGCATGTGCCAATTTATGGGCCAATTATATATTCTTAAATATATAAATATTTTTAATTTATATAAATTATAAAAATATAATTATGATCAAATTTCCCTTCTCATGTGACCATTCACTCCAGATATCATTCATGTACTGTTACCTACTGTAAAATCTTCAATTGAAGAAAGACTTGAGACAGATTTTTAAGTAAAATAACTACTCTGCCTGTAAATGGAAATGTTGACTTGAGATTTGGTATGAAAACTAAATCAATGAACGGGAGACTCTTTTTAAAGATGAAAATTGAAGCCTCAAGTCTACAAGGTTGAGAAGTGACAGAAATCAGATCATTAATGGAATGTTCAAGCAGCGAGATAGAGGAGAGCGAGAACTTTAAAGATAAGCATACTTTCAGGAAGGGTCACTTGAAAATACAACCTGAAATGAAGAATGAACAGCTTTCCAGAATATAAAATTTATATACCCAAAGGTTAGTTTAGAAATTTTTTGGCTGCCAGCACATTTTAGTATATTTAATTATAACTTTAATTCAAAACAAGAGAAAGGGTTATAAAAGGATTTTTCAAGTTGAATTTAATGATCTAGGGTATAGTAGAGTAGAACATATAAATTATTAATATATACAGATTATATCTATATGCATATAATAATCTGAAATTATTTTTATCATTATACATATTTTTCCCTAAGGCTTTTCTGTTATTAATCACCAAAGGTATGTGTCATACAAACCTAAATCTCTATAAAAACAAAGCCTTAAATCCTTTTTTTCTGAATCTGAACTACTACCAGAGAATTCATTTTTTTGAGGGTCAGTTACGGACACAAAAATCCATTATTAAGCACTTAGAGTGAATTAGGGATTGTGCCAAGTCATTTACACGTATTATTTATTTCACAACACTCCTATGAAATGGAAGTTTTACTGTCTGCCACTGCAAAATGCAGAAACTGCAGCTGAGAAAGGTTAATAACAACCAATATAGACTGCTAAAAGTAGAATGCCAGTGAGCAGGTGTTGAAACTATCATTCAAACCCAGACCAGACTCTTGACCAAGCTTTAAAATTCTATTTCTGACCTGTATCTTGTATATAAACATAACATCTTTTTTTTTAGTTTAAGAGATTTTATTTATGAGATTGTGCTATACATACTGTTTTGTGATTTGCTTATTCACTTTACTATATGACATAAAGATCTATACTATTTTAATACATGCATAATATATTTTATTTATGTGTATCATAGTTGATTTAATTTCTAGACTCTTAAGACATAGATGATTTAGTAGTTTAATTTCAAGATAGCAGGGATTTAGCATTGTGGCCTCTAATATGTATTTAATTTAGTGTGTGTCATGTGAATATCAGCTTCCTAGGTGCTCTTGTAAAAATGAGATTAGTGTTGTCTAGATTTCTTTATTTAAAAATTCTTGGCCAGGCATGGTGGCTCACGCCTGTAATCCCAGCACTCTGGGAGGCCGAGGCAGGTGGATTGTTTGAGCTCAGGAGTTTAAGACCAGCCTCAGCAAGAGTGAGACCCCGTCTCTAATATAAATAGAAAGAAATTAGCCAAACAACTAAAAATAGAAAAAATTAGCCGGGCACGGTGGCATATGTCTGTAGTCCCAGCTACCCAGGAGGCTGAGGCAGGAGGATCCCTTGAGCCCAGGAGTTTGAGGTTGCTGTGAGCTAGGCTGACGCCACGGTGCTCTAGCCAGGGCAACAAAGCCAGACTCTGTCTCAAAAAAAAGTCAAAAAAATTCTTATTCATTTGTCTTGACAGCAATTGTGAACTTGTAATTCATTTACTAAGTAGACTTTTGTGTTGCAAATACACACACACATCTATAGGTATAAATTAATATATCATAATATTTTATGACTGAACTGAACAAATTATTTAATGGGGGGTGTATTGGAGATGTGTTTGTATAGTCTGAAATGTGACCTTTAGAAGAAAATGTAACTAGACCTTAACAATGGAAAGTTTGAATCAATGTTTTCTTGTCCTCTGTATGTTAAAAGGAAATTAAAATATCAATACATAGGGAACAATTTTGGTACCTTTATAATTTATAGTGTTGTAAATTTTTGTGATGTCAAAATTATAGCAAATATACTAACAATTCCTTTAAAAGGTAAAGGACATGTTCCAACAATAAATATTATCTGATGGTTTCAGGGAATGGCATCTAGAATCTTAGTGTAAATGTCAAATGTTGTGAACTGTGAGAAAGTAGATTGGCATTTAATTAGATTGCAGACCATTTGCCATAATAATAGGAGTGACATTTAAGGGGAGGTTTCAACTTCAATGCATGTTAGTAGCCATGTATAAGGTCAATAGTTCTAGACACTAGGGTTTTATTTTAAGGCTTTGTAAATATACACTTTATTCTTTGTATAATTTCATAAGTAAGTTGGAGACTTGACATTCCTATAATGGAAGAAAACCTACATGTGTGATTGATATTTAAATGATAATATAGAGACACATGAGCTTACTTTTTTAGTTTTAAAACGATTATTTAATGGGGATTTTAATGTCATCTACATGGAACACCACTCCATGTAGTATTATATGGTAATAACCTACATTGTTAACATTCAACTATATAAAAGATCAAAGGAAATAAGAAGTCACTTGGAAGAGTTTTTATATTATGTGCAAACAGAGGAAACATATCACTAGGGTCTCTTGGACCAAATGCACGTTAGCTATAATACAAACACACCAATACCTTTGAGTTACCTACCCTCTTGATCTTTAAACAGCCTTCCACTCTTTCCTACCACTCTTCTTACATTGTACTATTTTACAGTCACTTCATCCTTTCTTTCAGATAGCCTTTTTACTTGCTTCCCAGACTTGTACAAGCTTGATTTTCTGGAGGCTGTGCTAGGTCAGTAGTCATGTACTACTGTCAGGCTTGTCTAAGAGTCAGAAGGCTGTACTGAAGACAGCAATGACAAATAATGGTTATTATCATTAGGGAATATTTTCAGGGGAAAGTAAAAAATTGAAAGTTGTCAATTAAAGTAGGTCAAAGTCTATATTAGTTATCTGTTGCCTCAAGAATGCTGTATAACAGACAACCACAAACCCTGAGTGGCATATAATAAGCATTTACTGCTTCTGCTTCTCAGGTCACCTGGGGTGCTAGCCAGGTGGCTTTGCTGAGCTTGGCTGTGTTTGCTCACAAGAGTGGCTAGCTGCTGATCTAGGCTGGCCTTAACCATAGTTAAAATCCTCCTCTGTTCTGCATGTTTCTAATCCTGCAGCAGGCTGTCGTGGGCTTGATCTCATGGTGAAGGCAGATACACAGGATGGAAAGTGTCCCCACAAGTTTGGCTTACCAAAACAACCCATCCACAGTGCTAAATTATATAGCAAGGAATATAGATGCAAAGAGTGGTGAAGTATTGGGACTAATTGTGCCATCTATTACAAAACCAAATTGAGAACATGGCAACAACAAAAAAGGAAAGCTCATGAGCTTTTCTTTCTTTTTCTTTTTCTTTTTTTTTTTTTTTTAAAGATATGGGGGTCTTGCTATGTTGCCCAGGCTGGAGTACAGTGGCTATGCACACTATTCGCAGGTGTAATCATAGCATACTATAGCACGCAACTCCTGGGCTCAAGCAGTCTTCCTGCCTCAGCCTCTCAAGTAGCTGGGACTATAGGCATGTGCGTAGGAGACTTTTCTTTTTATTCCCAAAGGTGTAATCTCCCTACTTGAATCCTAACAGTGTGTATTTGTTAAATTTTTATGCCATTTGACATCACCTTCACAGCCAAAGAAGAGAGAAATTCATTGCTATGGTAATTTACTTAATCTTAATTAATGTTAACATTACTATTAAAAAAGCCTCTTCTGCATGACTCCATTTAAATCAAGCCCATTCTCTAATCTTTAGTGTCCTAAACCTGTTCTTATTAGCACAGGCATATAATATTCAAGTAAATATTTTCACTTTTTTATTTTTTCCTTATGCTTATTAAAAAATATATTTTATTAATTTTTTTCCTTTATTACAAATGGAAGGCGGAGTTTCTTTAGTCTCTGAGCAGATGGTATCCTTCACACCCACCCCAGGAATACATGTATTAGAAGCTTGAAAAGAGATTGGGCAATTGGATCTTACTCCATAGCTTTTTACCACTTGTTATTAGCACTTCAGTACCATCGAGAAGATTTTTTAAATATATTATTCATTTTTTCTAGGTATTTTCATTGAGAGGATTAGTCTGAACTACTAAGTCAATTTTTTATTGGAAATGGAAGTCCTAACACTATAGAGCTTTTATATCTTTTCAAGCATATTAGTGATCAAGTAGAGCTTTTAATCTTGCTCTGTTGTAAGGTATGGAATGTAATTTAATTCCCTCAGGTATGCTTCAAATTTAAGATATTTGAAAGTATATTTCTGGGAAAGAAAGTTGTCAGCATTTAGTCAAAGTCAGGCTGTGGCTCACTCAGAGCACCTCCTCCTCAGCATACACAGACATTCAAAAGTAAAGATATATCCATATTCATAAATAAGATCTAAAGAAAACCCTCATTTACAGGGCTGCTATAGGTATCAACCTGGTATTACACGAGGTAAGATCTCCTTGCAAATGGAACTAAAGCCAAAACATGCTCAGGAATTGGATCTGCAGTATCCCAGTGTGACACTAGCCATTAGCATTAGATATGGTTCCAAATCGGAGAGCCACGGTAGTTATGGTGGCAAGAGAGACATGATTAAAGAGGCAACTACACACCTCCCCAGACACCAGCGACAAACTGAAAGAAAAGAAGAAAACACAAACATGTCCTTTTATTAATAAAAATTAGGATACAAACTAAAATTCAGTGCATTTGAGCATAAGAGAGCTTATTTGCATCTTAGAAGTTATTGGTTTTGGTTATCCTTTACTATATAAGACACGTAGCATACTTTTGGGCAGCTAACTTTTATTTAACCAACTTTTTTTGAGGTTGTGCCAGTTTAGAGTATTTTCTGAGACATATATAAATACAAAAATGGTAATATATGGAAAGTATCTCTCTGTGATGGGAATCAATACTCTTTGTCTTTCTCCTTCTCTTAGACAATCTTTTTAGCATTTTTCTATATCTTAGGGTAGGAATTATTAATCTAACAATGTCAATGGGTTTCAGGAGATCTGTGAACTCCAGGAAATCATAAAATGTTATGGTGTGTGAATTTTTTCTGGGAAAATGCTCCAACAGATTTCAAAGATATCTGTGAGCCCTCCTCCCAAAATAACTAAAAGGTTTCTGGAAAATCTCCCAAATATCAGGAAGTTAAATGGCAAGCATTTAAATGGCCTATGGGCCAAAGAGGAAAATTTTTAAAAAATATTTTGAAATAAAAATGAAAATACGACATACTAGCATTTATAGGATGCAGCTAACACAGGGAAGTTCAGATCATTAAATTTTTTTATTGGGGCAGAAAATAAGGTCTCCCATTCAAGGATCTAATCTTCTATGAAAAGAACAAATTAAACCAATAACAGGTAGAAAGAAGGAAATAATAAAGATGAGAGCAGATATGGGGGAGGCTGAGGTGGGAGGATAGCTTGTGCCAAGGTTGCAGTGAGCTATGATGGTGCCACTGCATTCCAGCCTGGGTGACAGAGCAAGATGCTGTCTCTAAAAAAAAAAAAAAAA
>VBSM01003176.1:33207572-33272697 GCA_008086735.1 Cheirogaleus medius
AAAAAAAAAAAAAAAGAGTAGTACCTTCTTTGCAACACCCATTTCATTGGAATATTAGGATGGCTGTCAAATATACATAGAATTCAGGTTTATTTTTATTTCTTTCTCCTTCCCTTCCCTCCCCTCTCTCTTTCTTTTCTTCCTTATTTCGAGATCTTATTAATATTTCTGAGTTTTTGAATAGGAAGAAACCTGATGGGCAGTTGCCTGAGGGTATTCCTTAGGATTACTATGCTAATATATAAGAATAACATACACTGGGCATTTGGGTCAGTCTCAGGGGTCCATAAGCTATGAAGTATTAACAGAGATGTTCTTCCTATGTAAAATGAACAGGGCTTCCACATCCACGCTGTTATCTCTACAGAGATTCCTGGCTATGACTAAAGTCCAAAACTATAACTTAACTTGAATATTTCCAGTTAACATTCTCTTTGTCAGAGGAGACTGAATTTTTCCCCAGTTATAAATATATATATATATATAAATTATCATTTAATAACTTTTTTGGTGTTGAATTCTTACAGCTTTCCACACAAGGAGATGCAAGTCAGGTGATTGGGCCTCTTACTGAAGGACAGAGAAGAAATGTGGCAGTAGTGAATTCACTGTATAAGTTGCACCAATCAGTAACAAAGGTAACTTTTATTTTTATTTTAATTACCTTTTTTTTTTAATGACTTTAGATTCTTCTTTCTTCTTGCCTTAAATTTAGATAATTGACAAATTGCTATTTATTTTTTTTGGAAAAGAATACAATGAAAATGTGATTGTAAAATAAGCAAAAGAGTTAAATCTTTTTAAACAGTCTTTGATCCTGGTTTTTATTATTTGTGTGACTTAAAATTCATGAAATGTAGGTCCTCAACTTAATCAAGTTTATTAAGCAAGTTATTTGAGGGTAAATCCTACATGTTTCATGCTTATTAAAAAGCATAATTTGAGATAATGTGGGTGGTAGTAAATTATAGCAAAGCTAGTGACAAAAAATAAGAACCCTTATGCCCACCAGCATGTCAAAAAGGTTCTATCTTTGCACAAAAAAGGCAGGGAGGAGCTGTATTAAGAACTGGATTTTGTGATATAATCACTGATGACTAGTGATTGCAAGTAGACAATATATATTTTTTCTCTTTGCTATTACTATTTTTTTCCTAAAGTGTTTAAAAGAAATGGCTGAACTTTGTTTGCCTCCATATATTACGTCCAAGGTAAACTATATTCTTAATTACTACGAAAGCAACACTTTCAACTCCATCTATGACTTTTGAGTAGCTTCTGTTTAATTATTCTCTCTATATCATTTTCAAAATATTTAGTAAGTAGGAAGATAAGAATTTAAAAGACCTGAAAGAAGATAAGGGTTAGATGATGATCTTGAAAACTTGACCTCTAATACGAGCTTTTAATATACTAGATTGTATTTTTGAATAATTATAAATGACTATTCATTTATTTAAAAAATTTTAACAATTCCTGTTATCAATTAGGGGTTTCTAAAAATGTGTATTTCACAAACTAAACAAAATATCTTGTAAAGAGTTCTTAACACATGAATCTCAAGTAAAATTATCAAAAACACTAAATGGTGTATTTCCCATTTCCTTTAATCCTAGCTCTAAAGCATCACAAGCAATGAAAGGTTCTATTCTATTTAGCCCAATTTAAATGTCTCCATTGATATTTTCAAAATTTTCATGATGTTTGTATTGATTTGTAAAAGTGGAAATGCTGACATTTGTATTTTAAAGATTTTGAAAATTAGAGTCAGCCTAAGGAAAAGTGAATTTTTTAAAGAAATGAGTAAATGTGGTTTTATACTGACCTTTTCAAGTTAAAACTTTATAATTGCAACCTGTGTAAAATGAATAAAGGAAATCTAGCTCTTAGTATTCTTAACATTATTTGAAGTATGTATTTGCTTTATACATGAAAGTATTTTCCAACCTATCTTAATAAGTACTGAGTTTTTAAATCATGTATAAGACATTACTATAATGATTATAGTTTATATATAGCTTGTGAAAACAGCTTTATCATGTTATGATCAAAATTAGAATTTACAAAAATAAACTTAAGCAAAACTTTAACTGGATCAAATCCTTGTTCTAGGTAGTTTCCAGTCAGAGCTCATTCCCACCAGCAGCTGAGCAAACTATAATTTCAGCCCTAAAGGTAAAAGAATTTAATTTAATCTTTGACTCTATAGATCAAAGTGGTTTCAGAATTATTTGTTTGGCTGAGTGATAAATGTCATGTTTTAAAAATGATTCAGAATCATATATATATATATATATATATATACACACACACAAAAGTAGCATGTTGGTAATTATCCTAAAGAGAGAAGATACAAGTGTGTTTGTATTTTCTAGAATTTAAAAATAGACCCTTTTTATATCTACAGATTGTGTTCTGCTTATGATAATTGTATACACAGAAGCAAGAGTCTTAGAAACTTAGAAGCACTGTGTCAGGCAGTATACCAGTATTATCCCAGTAAAGCAGTGGTTCTTCACTAGAGTGATTTTTGTCTCCTAGGGACCATTGGACAATATCTGGAGGCATTTTGGATTGTCCTGACTGGGGAGGAGGGAGTTGCTAGTGGTATCTAGTCAGTGGAGGCCAAGGATGCTGCTAAACATCCTGCAATGCACAGGACAGTCCCCACGTACCTCCCACAAGGAATTATCCAGCTCAAAATGTCAGTAATGCAAAGATTGAGGAACCTTACTTTAAACTGTGGTGCAAAACCAGGGTATATTCTCTTTTTCTTACATACTAACATAAACATACCCCTTTTCTAATATTCAAGGAGTTTGATCAAAAAATAATGGCATGAGATTAACAACCATATGGAGTTGACAGTAAGTAACTCTTCAAAAACAAGCAAATCATTCATTGTTATAACAGTAATAGATCTCCTTTATATAGCACCTGCTACTTGCCAGGCGCATGCAGAGGCACATTTTGAAATATTACAGCAAAACCCTTCAAGTCATGTATTATTACTACCATTTCTACATCTTAGAAATAATAATGCTAAAGGTCATGTAGCTGATAAACCCAGACCTCATTGACTCAAAACAGTCATGTCCACTATATCTTGGCACTATTATGCATTCATTACTTCATTTACTAAATATTTATTTAGTAATTAGTAAGTAAATAAGGCCATATAACATAGACTCTAGAGCCAAACTACCTGTATATGAATCCTATCTCAGCTATTTAACCAGCTATATGACCTCAAACAAGTTCATAAGCTTTCTGTTGCCCTTGTTTCTGCATCTATAAAATGGTGTTGGTAAACCTAAAAAAAGGTAATAAATTTCAATTACAGGTTAGATTTAGATCACTAAGGGAGAGTTAAAAAAAAAAAAAAAAAAAGGAAAAAAAAGGTGAGACGAAGGTCCACAAGTAAACCCCAAGGAGAAACACTTATATTTAGAGAGTAAAGGGGATACAAGAAAAATAGAGAAGGAAGAAAATTGGTAGAGTACAGTATCACAAATCCTAAAGGGGAAGGGAACTTCTGAAGTCAAATGCTGTCCATAGGTTACATGGATGAGGATTTAACAGGCATCAAATGGTAAGGACACTAAATTCATGTATGAATGGATTTGATTCATTGAGGGCAAGAGGAGGCAGTCCGTTTTCCCACAGTGTAGTCAAAGGACACTGGGATGTTTTCTCTGTACTCTTTTCTTTTCTCAATGGACTCATCTCATTGTGATTAAATATTGTGAAAACTGCCATAACAAAATAATTATCTTTAGTAAGAGTTATCAAATTTATTGATGATCATAAAAATACCATGAAATCAGGTCATTGTAACAAGCCTACAAGTCTTAATATTCTTGATTCCAGGAAGGGGGAACAGTTTTCTATAATTCTACATTTTTTTCCTCTCTTTTAGCAGGAGTTGTCAAACATTTGTTGACCACTACCCAAAATAAATACATTTTGCTTTGCAATTCCATACATAATACATAAACATTTATAAATAGATATACATATTTAATCACATATATAGAATGTGCATCTGCATACATTTCTCTAATTGATACAAGAGTTTCACAAAATAGTACTTATCCTTATTTTGTCTGTATACTCTAATATTTTCTATGTTAATCTATTACTTTTAAAAACATTCTGATGGTAACCCACTAAATTGAATTTTGATCCCCAATAGTCACAACTCATAATTTGAGAAAGTCCATTCTGTAGTTTAAGACAGAATGCCCTCACTTTGATGATAAAAATCACTTGGAAAAGTTAAAAATAAAAATTCCTCAGAGACTATAATTCAGTATGGGGTGGATTCTCTGAATCTGTATTTTTAACACACAGCAAAAATTATTCTTAATATTAGTCACTTTGGGCTGGAAGTTGGAGCCAGTGCAGGGAAAATTGCCCTGATCTTAGGCTACAGCCTTCACTCTGAGGTTTGCGCACCAGGACCAGTGCCATGTGTAGGTAGGTGGGTACTGCGGATTGCTGAGGCCTCACCAATTTTGCCCTTGAGAACTGGATAAGAGAAGATTAGCAATAAGATCAAGGCCCTTCTGCAGTGGTGTTGTCAGTTGGTGGCTTAATTGCTCATGTTAACATACTCAGTGAAAGTTTTTACTTTGCTTTCTAGTTGTCTTTGGGGGAGGGGGTTACAGATGGGGTCTAGCTATGTTGCCCAGGCAGGTCTCAATCTCCTGGCTCAAGCTATCTTCCTGCCTCAGCCTCCCAAAATGCTGGGATTATAGGCGTGAACCACTGTGCCTGGCCATCTAGATAAATTTTATAAAAAGCTATTATGACTTACTCAGTAAAAAACAAATAAAACCCTCTGATTTAAAGGAAAAAAAGGAAACCTCAAGTTTCATAAAGTGGTAGAAAATTTATCAAATCACTTTGAATTAGAAATAGAATGTTATGATGCTTAAATGACTGCAGCCAAAGATAAAAAATCTATGATTTTATTTGATAGAGAAAATATTATATGTACTTTTTTACTCACTAAAAAATAATAGATATAGACATACAGTCTTTCTTCTCTACCTTGTTGAGATTTTATCCAAAATTAAATGTTATTTGAGGCTTGAGGTTCATCGTTGCATTTTCTTTTTTTATTCATTCAAAAACATTTAGTGTCTACCATAAGCCAGGTATTCTTGGTATTCAGCGAAAGACACAGATACAGTTCTTGCCCTTGTAGACCTTTTATTATAGCAAAGAGCCCAGTGGTGACAAGTGCTATGATGGAAAATAGAGCACAGTAAGGGACAGATAGAGAATGAGGGTGGAAGGGAAGTGCTATTTTATGTAGGCCTCCCCAATCTCGAGACATTCGAGCACAACTCTGAAGGAAGTGAAGGAGTGAGCAAAGCAACCACGGGGGGCAAGTGTTCCAGGCATGAGAATAGAGACCTGAATTGGACATGCTTATACTGTTCACGGAACAGCCAGGAAGCCAGAGTGGCTGGAGCAGAGTGAGTGAGATCAGAGGAGCAGGCAGTGAGGTTGGAGAAGGGGCACAGCAGGAGTCAGGTGGAGAACAGAACACACAGAACCTCCATCGTTGCATATTCTAAGCATTGTGTAATATGTAATGAATGGCACAATAAATATTGAGTATACATTTAGAGTCATTTCATTATAACCACCATGGCCATAAGTTGCATTTAAACACCTTGGCCCAATAATTCTGATCCATTTTTTACTGAGATTATCTTGTGTGGATAGTGATTACACTGCCAAATTTATATATGGCAATGCATCATTTCTCCCTTTTTGTGTGGGTTTGATGTTCTATATAAAGGAATATTCCAGATTGCTGAGGCTCCAATATTTTTATAATTTTATCTATTTTAGGTAAATCTTTTTAAAATGTAGAAATACTTTCCTGCTTTGTAAAGAACATATGAAATATAATCTCCTTTCTCAGTTTCCTTTGGTAGTTGTTAATTTCTACCCATCCTGAAATGAAGGCATTCCTCAAGATGCTCTCTTCTCCTATTTCATGTTTTCCCTAAGTGGGAAAATTCACACAGCTATAAAGTTTTCTGTGTAAACCATCATATTATAATCAAAGAGAGAGTTTTCTTTCTTCCTTTCTGATCTTTATACCTGTTTCACTGGCCAGGACCTCAAGTACAGTGTTGAATAGAACTGGTGAGAGTGGATCTCATTTACTTGGTCCTGACCAGTGGGAAAATATTCAACATTTTACTGTTTTACATATAATATTAGCTATAGGTTATATTCTTAAGGAGTATTGGTATATAGTTTTCTTTTCCTTTATTGTCTTTATCTGGTTTTGGTAGCAAGTTAATACTGGCCTCTCTAAATGAATTTGGAAATGTTTCCTCCTCTTCTATTATCTTGAAGAGTTTGTGTAGAATTTATATTGTTCCTTCCTTAAATGTTTAGTGAATTCACTAGTGAAACCATCTATGTCTATAGTTTTCTTTGTAGGAAGGCTTATAACTACAAATTTAATTTGTTTAATAGATAAAGGGCTATTTGGGTTATCTTTTCTTCTTGAATGAGCTTTGGTACTTTGTCTTTCAAGGTAATTGTTTATCCATCTAAATTCTCCAATTTGTTGGAATAACATACATAATATTTACTTACTATCTTTTGTGGGTTTTGTTTGTTTAGAGACAGGATCTCGCTTTGTTGCCCAGGCTGGAGTATGGTGGCTATTCACAAGTGTAATCATAGCTCATTGCAGCCTCTAACTCCAGGGCTCAAGCAATCCTCCTGCCTCAGCCTCCTGAGTAGCTGGGACTACAGGCATGAACCACTCTCCCAGGCTAACTTACTACCGGTATCTTTTGATACCTTTAGGATCCATAAAGATAACCTCTTTTTCATTTTTGATATTGTCGATTTGTGTTCTCTTTCTCTTTTTTTCTTGATTAGTCTAGCTAGGCATTTATTGACTTTGTTAATCTTTTCAAGAACTCAGTTTTGACTTTGTTAATTCTGTTTTTTGTTTTCTATTTCATGGTTTCTGCTTTTAACCTTTTCTTTTTTTTTTTTTTTTTTTTTTTTTTTTTTTTTTTTTTTTTTTTTTTTTTTTTTTTTTTTTTTTTTTTTTTTTTTTTTTTTTTTTTTTTTTTTTTTGCTTTTAACCTTTTCTACTTTGGATTTTCTTTTTTTTTAAGATTTTTTTTTTGAGATCTTACACCATTGATTTTAGACCTTTTCCCCAAAAAATAAACATTTAAAGTTGTAAATTTCCTTCTAAGCACAATAATATTGATATGTTGTACCTATATCTTCATTCAGTTTGAAGTATCTTTTAATTCCCTGTGTGATTTCTTGTTTGAGTCATGGATTACTTAGAAGTGTGTTTTTAAAATTTCTAATTAGTTTTAGGCTTTCTATACATCTTATTTTACTGATATCTAATTCAATTCTGTTATCAGAGACTATACTTTGTACGATTCCACTCCTTTAAATTTATTAATTTTTATGTATGTATTTTATATATTTGTATGTATTTGTATTTTGTACATGTATATATTTTTATGTATTTAGGTCCTGTTTTGTGGCCTAGCATATAGTCTGTCTTGTCAATGAACCATCTATGTTTGACAATAATGTGTAACTTGCAGTTGTTGAGTATATTGTCCTATAAATATCAGTTAGGTCAAGATAATGATCATGTGTTCAGATCTTCTGTCTTTACTGATATTTTACATAGTTGTTCTATCACCTGCTGAAACAGAGGAGTTAAAATCTTCTACTATGTGTGTGGACCTCCTTATTTCCTCTTTACTTCTGTCAGTTCATGCCTCCTCGATTTTGAAGCTCTGTTACTAGCTCTGTTGTAGCTCTGTCACATTTGTATTTGTCACTGTTATGCCTTCCTGCTGAACTGACTCTTTTATCATAATGAAGTATCCGCCTTTAGCTTTGTTAATACTTACTGCCTTGCATTCTATTTTATCTAATATTAATTTAGTTACTCCAGCCCTTTTATGCTAAATATTTTCATGTTATATCTTCTATTCATTTACTTTCAATTCCTCTGTATATTTTATTTTTTGTAGAGATGAGGTCTCGCTTTGTCGCCCAGGCTGGAGTGCAGTAGCATGGTCACAGCTCACTGCAACTGCCAACTCCCGGGCTCAAGCGATCTTCCTGGCTCAGCCTCTCAAGTGGGTAGGGCTACAGGCGGGTGCCACCACACCCAGCTAATTTTTAAAAATTTTTTGTAGAGATAGTGTCTCACTATGTTGCCTAGGCTGGTCTTGACCTCCTGGCCTCAAGTAATCCTCCTGCTTCAGCCTCCCAAAGTACTGGGATTACTGGTGTGAGCCACTGTGCCTGGCCTATGTCTGTATTTTTAAAATGCATCTCTTGTAGATAGTGTGTAGTTGAGTCTTACCTTTTTGTCTATTCTGATAACTTCTGCCTTTTAATTGGAGTGTTTAGCCATTAACATAATAAAATTATTAGTAATGTTTTATTTAGGTATATATTTTTATTTTTGTTTGCTTTTTTCTCTTTTCTGCTTTTTTGCCTTCTTTTGGATGAATTGATTTTTTTTGGAATTCTATTTTCATTTATTGAATTTTCATCTATATCTCTTTGCATGACATTTTTTGTGCTTCCTTTGTGGATTACTGTATGCATCCTTAACTTTTCAGTCTTCTTAGAGTTAATATTGTACCATGTCATGTAAACTGTAGAAACCTTGCAATTTTAGAAGTGCATTTACATCTACATGCATTATAAACTTCTTAAGGCAATGCTATAACTTCTTTTAAAAATCATATTTTTAAAGTAAAAGAAAAAATGTTTTTTATTATCCTTATTTTTACAGTTACCTGTGCTGTTTATTCATTTCTGAAGATTTAAATTTCCTTCTAATATCATTTTCCTTCAACTTTCCTTTATCATTTCTTATAATGTGAGTCTAATGTCAATGAACTACCCTATTTTTCTTTTGCCAGAAATGTCTTTATTTCTTTCATTTTTGAAGGATATTTCTATTAGAAATAGAATTTTGGGTTTGAGAGTTGTTTTTCTTTTCACATTTTAAATATGTTCCTCTGTTTTCTGGCCTCCATGCTTTCTGATAAGAAGTCATTAGTCATTAAAATTATTTCCCTTGTATATAATCTTTTTGTTTTTGCTAGTTTCAAGATTTTCTGTTTATCTTTGGCTTTTCAGTGGTTTGATTATGACATGCCTAGGAATAATTCTCTTCAAAATTATCCTGTTTGGGATTTCCTGAACTTTAATATGTAAATTCATGCTTTTCATTATTTGGGGGAGTTTGGGACCTTTTTCTCTGCCAAATAGTTTTTCAGCCCCATTCTCTGTCTTCTTACCAGACTCCAATTACCAATATATTAGACCTTTTGTAGTTGTTCTCTAGGTTCAATTATTTTTCATTCTTTTTTTTTCCTCTTCTCCAAACAGATTGTATTGGTTTTATCTTCAGATTTGTTGACTCTTTCTTCTGTCAGCTCAATTCTTCTATTGCCTATTTAGTCAGTTTTAAAATTTCAGATAGTATAATATTTTAGTTTAAAATTACTATTTGATTCTTTTTTACATTTTCTATCACTCTACTGAGATTTTCTATTATTTTATTTATTATGAGCATATTTTTCTTTGCCTCACTGAGGTTCTTACCTGATAATTCTAAGGTCTGTGTCATCTCAAGGTTGGCATCTGTTGATTGTCTTTTCCCTTGAGAATTGATAAAATTTCCTAGATTTTTGTGTATGTAGTAATTTTGAATATATCCTGGACATTGGTAATGTTACGTTGTATAGACTCAGTATTTTCGTATATTTTTTCTAAGAGTATTGGTGATTTTGTTTTAGTAGGCAATTAACTTGATTAGACTCAAACTGTGCACTGTCATACATGCAAGTTGGCCAAACTTCAGTCTCAGTTTGCTTCTTTAAGCCTTAGTTGCAAGCCACATTTAGTTTCTCTGCACATGCATGATTGATGAGTTAGCTGAAGACTAGCGCTAAGTTTAAACATAAAATTAGATATTCTTCTTCCTGGCTCTCTTCTTTCTGAGGTTCCTCTCTCACTCTCCAGCAGCTTCCTCTGTTCCTTTGGCCTGATAGAGGATGGCTTGTCCCCCCGCTTCCCCCCGCACCAGAGTTTAGCTACTCAGCCTTGCCGTTACCATGACTATAGTCACCCTTAGAGCAAAGCCACTAAAAACGGCTTTTGGTTGCATACTGTACGTTTCTACACCCCTCTAAAACTATCTGCTTTTTTTTTTTCTGTTTCCAGAGCCCTCCAGTAGGTTGTTTGTTTTATTTTGTTTTTGGTATTTTTTTTATAGTTATTTGTAGAAGGATCTGTAAGTAGAGACTCATTCCTTCATAGCAGAAGTTAAAAAGCCTGCTCTTCCTTCTTGAAATCTTCTTTTCTACTTCTTTCCGCCACACTCTAAGGTCTCTTCCTACTTTTCTGCCCAATGGCATTGTATAACCAAAAGTCACTGTAGTCAGATACACCTAGAAAATCCCAGCTCTTCTACTTGTTCACTTAATGGCTGTGGACAGTCTCCTTAACTTGACTTCAGTTTCCTCATTGGTAAATTGTTTTAGATTTCCCCATCCATAAATTAGAGAATTTAATAATTTTTTAAAGAAGGAATAATTTAGTTCTAGGTGGAATTCTTATATGTGAAGCACACAGTACAGTGGCCAGCACATAATGTGTACTCGCTAAATGTTTTTACCCTTCTCAATCCTTCCAGGACCCCTCTTCTGCATGACCTTAAAATGGCATTTGGCTTTACTCTACACGCCACCCTCTGGGATCTCATTGACTCTTTTGGCATCATCTCCCATCTTAAAAGCTAGTGAACACCAAATCTAGTCAAAGTGTCTCAGGAACTGCAAGCTTAAATATGTTAGTATCTACTGGATAGCCCATGTGGGCTTCTCATAGGCACTTCAAACTCATGTCCCAAACAGAACTCTTTCTTCCTTTCTTTCCCCCATCCCCAAATCAACTTCTGCTGCTTTAGCATTTTAACATCCAGCTAATGATATCACTAAACCATTGAAGACAAATCTCTAAGTGTACCCTTAAATTTTTCCACTGCATACATCTCAGATCTATTAATAATTACCAAGCCCTGCTATTCTCCTTTCAGAGTGTCTCCAACCTGTCTCGTCGTCTCTATTCCTACTGCTTCTGACTTCGTTCAGTCACTTGTTTTACATATATGCCACTACTGCAGCCTCGTAATTGTCCTCCTCTCTTTGGTGTAATTTATCTAGTCTTCTATCCAACATGAGTTTTCCTAACTTCAAATCTTTAACCACATGTTTGCACTTCTTAAAACTCATCCTTGGTTTCCTAGTCCCTTCAGGATAAATGCCCAACTCCTGGGCAGCCTGCACAGAGTACATTTCTTGCTGCCTTCTGTCTCTTTGACATGGGCAGGCACTTATGTTCTGTGTGTACTGGATGCTCTGCAGTTCTCCACGTGCCTCAGCTTCCCTATACTCCTGTGCCTGTTAACAGGTGCACTCCCAGCCCGACCCTTCTTCACCTCCTTCTTACCTGTTTGTCCTTTCAAATTCAGTTCTAGCAGTACCTTTTGTCTTTCGGATCCTCTCAATATAAGTCAGAGATCCTTTCCATGGTCCCACAGCACTGTTAGTAGTTATTAATATATTACATATGACCATACCAAATCCAAAAATTCAAATTCCAAAATGCTCAAAAATCTGAAACTTTTTGAGTGCTGATATACGCTCAAAGGAAATGCTCATTGGAGCATTTTGGATTTGGGATTTTTTGGATTTGGGATGTTTAACCAGTATAATACAAATATTCTAAAGTCCAAAAAAAATCTGAAATCTCAAACACTCCTGGTCTCGAGAATTTCCAGTAGAGATACTCAACCTGTATAGCTTTTTATCTGTTGTCACTAGACTGTGAATTCTTGTGTGGAGGGCAAACTGTATGTACACGCAAACATACATTCAATCCTATATATAGTATGTTTATTTTTATCAGAGATTAAGGGCTACAGATTAGGAATTTAATGAATAAGGGTCTGATTTAACTTTTCCTCGTTGATTTTGATCATTTGTATGAGCCAAAGCTATCTAACTTCATTATATGTAATCATCATGGAAGCATATGTAATATATTTAAATTTTTGATTTTGAGTGTTTTGAACCTCAGTTATTTTCACACTAAAAGCCCATAACTAAGGCCTGTGGTCTTACATAAAGTAACCAGTGATTATATCTCACTGTAGAACAGTTTTTCAACCTTAGCAATATTGACATTTTGGGCTGGGAAATTGTTGTGGGGGGCTGTCCTGTGTGATATAGGATGTTTAGCAGCATCTCTGTCCTCTACCCATTAGATGCTAAGAGCAAACTTTTGTCCATCTCCCCAGTCGTGACAATCAAAAATGTCTCCAAATATGCCACATGTTCCCTGGGGAGCAAAATTGCCCACAGTTGAGAATCACTACTGTAGAAACTCTCGACAGAAACGTAATTCATGAAATGCCTACCTGTTCTGCCCTGTAAGAATCACTATTATATTTATTATATTCACTCTAGTTAAAAAGCATATGATGTTGTTCCAATTTTTAAAGAATTACTTTTGGTCTTGCCCCACTCTTTTGAGAAACTTAAATGTGTTCATTTGACCTTTACTTCATAAGTGGAACGACTCCTCTCTCCTCACATATGTCTTCCTTTCTCCATGGCCTCATTTAACCACTAAACATTTTGAAAAAATGAAAGGAGTGGGGGTGTTGGAATTTTTTAGTGCCATGTTCCACGTATTTTAAGCTTTAAAAATCATTACTGACAGCGGTTAGAGTGTGAAGCAACTTCTGTTGAGTTAACTATGTATATAGTCTACATTTGATAGACTATGAAAATTGTTCGTCACCATGTTTCTCACATCTCAGATCTCTTTGTGTTGGTTTTCCTTAATTTTGCCTCTCTTTCCTTTTTTGTTTTTTTCTTTTCAGGTGATCCATGCTCTTATGGGAAATGCTGTGCAGCCCTTACTGACTTCAGTGGGAGATGCTATAGAGGCCATAATCATTACCATGCATCAAGAAGATTTTTCTGGGTAATAGCATTTAACCCAATTTTTACTAACTTGTACTGCCTTTGTTTTTCATTCCCTCCTACCATATTAGGGCCTTCTTCCTTTTGTAATGCTGTTAGTTTCCAGCCCTCTCTTACTTTATCCATTGTGAGTGCCATTAACAAATTAAAATTTTAAGTTCTCGTTTTCATCATTTTGTTCCTCTCATTGAAACACAGAATGAGTGTGTGACTCAGGTTGGCCTTTTGGCTTCAGGCCTTTTGATAGTCTGTACCATCTTCCCTTTCTAATCTTATATTTTTCCTTTCTTCTCACAAATCCCTTCAACTTCAGGCTCTTTGCCACCCCCTGGCATAGGTAGGGATGGTATTCCTTGTGTGAAATGCCCTGCCTCGGCCCCACCATTAAACCAAATCCTGCTCGGGCTTTGAGGGCACGCTCCTGCCCAACCCCCTCCAAGACTGATTTTTCTTCCTCAAAGTTTCTGTGGCAATCTAATCTGATCATACCACACCTAGCCACAAACACTATGGAGTTATCCCATGGCTGTTTTATATGTGTATTGCTCATCTATATCATATGTATTGTGAGAATAATTCATTATAATTCCTAATCCAGTGTTTACTAAAATCTTTTAAAATAGAATAAAATGGTTTTGGTTCAGTGTATTAGAAAACTGTCTGTGGGGAATTTGGAATAGTTATTTGTACATGCTTAGAGTGATTTTTTAAAAAACTTAACTACATTCTAAAGCTAAACATTCAAATATTAATGTGTAGATATGTATTTTATATTCCTGGGCTCATAGTTGCTATTTTTGAACTCTCCTGTTTCTCATTATATTCACGTTGTTTAACAGAATATCTACTTTATGAAATTTCCAGCCACTAGCTTAGCTATTTGTAGAAAAAATCCTCATCATTTCACTGTCCTCTAATTTTTTGAATTATTTATCATTTCATTTACATAATATCTTTTGAAATGTCAAAAGATCAGTCTTTATTTTTAATAACAATATGAAGCAAAGAAGAGTAAAGTGAATTCTATCAAAAAATGCTATATTTGGAACCCAATAGGAGATAGGAATATAAAATGTCTAATTATCTATATTTGGGAGGAAATGGATATTGTTCAAAAGTGATCTGAAATGTCCCAGTTAGAGCAATCATGAATGCCTCTGAAAAGGATTTAATTTTTGAAGGCATATTCTATAATAGGAGTGGTCAAATACTTTGGTAATTTAATTGGTGAGCCATGACTAGTGCCTACAGATAACACATTAGACATTAACAGCTAAAAGTTAGTTTCCCAAATAGGTATGTTTTTACTAGTTTGCTTAAATACTAGTGAGCCAGATTGATTCTTTAACTGATTGATTGCCATGAGTGTGAAGGGTTATTAATATTTTAAGGTGCATAACATTATCCTTATATTTTTATCCTAAGTGGCTTTTAGTGATTCCATTTCAGCGCAGTATGTATACAGCAGTCATTTGAGAGTCCAGTGAAAATCATTCTCCATATGTGGCAGTATGGGAGTGTGGAGCACTTTTGCTTTTATTTAAAGTATTGCCCCCGTGGCAGTAATTTTCCCACTTTCTAGAATGTTGTTATTAGTGATTCTGTCATGTCCTTTTATATATGTATGACCTATATGAAATATAAGGTGAAGTTGGATGAAACTATTCAAGAAGTAGGAATCACCTTTATATTAGGACCAGCCCCCAAGGGTAGTAGTTAGAAAAATAATAGTGAATGCCTCTCCCTTCAAGCCCTCCACACCTGCTTTTAGGTAAAAGGAATAATCAAGTTTACCTTCTAGGCTAATCTTATATTATTATGGTTACAGAATCTCCTGCTATTTAAAAAGTAATCCTCAACATGCTTTCTTAGTATTTGAAATTTATTTTATAGGACCAATATTTTTCTTTTCAAATTAGATAAAATTTAAAATGTAAATGTCTGATTGACATAGCACACTGATTAAAATTATTTCATTTAATGCAAAATGACTCATGTCTGATTACAGTTTTGAGTGGGGGAGGGAAGGCAGTAAAAGGAGGACCATAGATCCTTAAAGTGATGGATCACTAGCTCTGAGAGAGGGGAGGGCACACACACAAAAGACTGGTGATATGAAGATGAACATGTACCACTTCTCAACTGGGCATATGTTTAATCTTTCTGTCTTCACCTTCTTCATGCAAGCTGTCATTATCAAGACCCTTAAATTTCTGCACAGCTCACTACTGAGCTTTATCAGTTGCGAACCTCTTAGTAAAGCATTTGGTATAATTGGGAAAACTGAGAGCTACTGCAATAGCCAAACAAGTTTATATTCTGGTAAATTTAAATCATACATCTAATCCACAAAGAGATTTGTTAATAGATATTGCCAAATTTTGTCTAATAGGTTGTTTTATTTTACTTATATTGACATATACTTACGTGACTTGTTTTTGTATGTTATTTTCATACTCCTCAATGAAATCATTTCAAATGACTACATTAAGATTCTTGAGATAATACCACAGAGTAGTACCAACATAACATTCTGCTTTTGATTAAATGTAAGAAGATATGAAAGACCAACTATATTCTGCCTGCAAGAGACTCACCTCACCTATACAGTTGCACATAGACTGAAACCCAGGGATAGAAAAAGATATTCTATGCAAATGGAAGGCATAGAATGCAGATAGTTAAACTTATATCAGAAAAAGTAGACTTTAAGTCAAAAACTGTAAAACAAGATGAAGAAGGTCATTTTATAATGATAAAAGGGTCACTTCATCAAGAGAATATAAAAATTATAAATACATATGAATCCAACATCAGAGCACCTAAATGTGTAAAGCAAATATTAAAGGATCTAAAGGGAGAGAGAAATCTCAATACAATAATAGCATGAACTTCAGTACCACACTTTCAAAAATGGACAGGTCATCCAGACAGAAAATTAATAAGGAACATTGGATGTGAACTACACTTTAAACTAAATGGACCTCACAGACATAAACAGAACATTCTACCCAACAGCAAGAAAATACATGTCTTTTACACAAAACTTTCTTCACAATATATCATATATTAGACCAAAAACCAAGTCTGAACAAATTTAAGAGAACTGAAATCATACCAAGTATCTTTTCTGATCACAATAGCATAAAACTAGACATCAATAATAGGAGAAATCTTGGAAAATTCACAAATATGTGGAAGTTAAGCAACATGCTCCTGAACAACCAGTGGGTCAAGGAAGAAATCAAAAGCAAAATAAAAAAATATCTTTGGAAAAATGAAAATGGAACACAACATACTAAAATCTATGGGATGTAGCAAAAGCCAGTTCTAAGAGAGAAATTTGTAGCATGAAATGTTTATTTATGTCAAAAAAGAAGAAACATCTCGAATAAACAACCTGATGTTATGCCTCAAGGAACTACAAGAAAAGACAAAACTCGGCCTAAAGTTAGCAGAAGGAAAAAAATAACAAAGATCAGAACAGAAAACATAAAAGAGACAAATGTTTTCTAATAAAAACATTAGAAAAAATCAACTAAACCAAGAGTTGGTTTTTTGAAAAGATAAACAAAATTGACAGACTCTTAGCTAGACTAATGAAGAAAGAAGACTCAAGAAATGAAAGAGGACACATTATAACTGATAACACAGAAATACAAAGGATCATAAGAGATTATTATGAACAATTAATATGGCAAGAACTTCAGTAACCTAGAAAAAATGGATAAATTATGACACATACAACCTGCCAACACTGAATCAAAAAGAAATTGAAAATATGAACAGTCTAATAATGAGTAAAGATATTGAATCAGTAATAAGTAGTTAAGCCCAAGACCTGGTGGCTTCACAGATAAATTCTACCAAGTTTAAGGAAGAACTAATAGCAATCTTTCTCAAACCCTTCTGCAAAAATCAGAGAGCAGGGAATTCTTCTGAACTCTTTTTACAAGGCAAGCATTATTCTGATGTCAAAGCCACACGAGGACGTTGCAAGAAAAGAAAATTATAGGCCAATATCCCTGATGGAATATAGATGCAAAAACCTTCAACAAAATACTGGCAAACCCAATTCAACATCACATAAAAAGGATTATTCACCACAATCAACTGGGCTTTATCCCTGGGATGCAAGGATGGGTGGACATATGGAAATTTATAAATGTGACATAATAATAGAATGAAAGACAAAAACTACATGATCATTTCATTAGATGCAGAAAAACCATTTGACAAAATGAAATACCCTTTTATAATAAAAACTCTCAACAAATTAGTTATAGAAGGAATATAGCTCAACATAATAAAAGTCATATATGACAAGCCCACACCTAATATACTAAATGGTTACAAATTGAAAACTTTTCCTCTGACATCAAGAACAAGACAAGGATGCCCACTCTCACCACCTCTATTCAATATAGTACTGGAGGTCCTTGCCAGAGCAAGCAGGCAAGAGAAAGAAAGAAAAGACAACCAAAATAGGAAAGGAAGTAGTGAAATTTTCACTGTTTGCTGATGATATGATGCTACAGATACAGATACAAAACCCTGAAAACTCCACCAAAAAACTGTTAGAACTACTAAAGGAATACAGCAAAGTTACAAGATACAAAATTAACACTAAATCTATAACTAACGGTGAACTATCTGAAAAAGAAATCAAGAAAACAGTCCCACTTACAGTAGCTACAAAAAAACATAAAATACCTAGGAATAAATGTAACCAAGGAGGTGAAACATTTGTACACTGGAAACTATCAAACATTAATGAAAGATATCGATAAAGACAAATAAATTGAAAGATATTCCATGTTCATAGATTGGAAGAATTAATATTGTTAAAATGTCCATACTTTCTGATTCAAGCACCAGAGACAAGAAAAAAGAGGGAAAAAAAGTCTATATTACCCAAAGTGATCTACAGATTCAGTGCAATCCCTATGAAAATTCTAATGTCATTTTTCACAGAAATAGAAAAAAAAATCCTAAAATTCATATGGAAACACAAAAATCCCCGAATACCCAAGGCAATCTTGAGCTAAAAGAACAAATCTGGAGGCATCACACTACTGAATTTCAAACTATATTACAGAGCTATATAGTAATTAAAACAGCACATATTACAGGCATAAAAATAGAAACATTGACCAATGGAACAGAACAGAGTGTCCAGAAATGAACTCACACATTTACGGTCAATTGATTTTCAACAAAGGTGCCAAGAACACACAATGGGAAAAGGACAGTCTCTTGAATAAAGAGCATTGGGAAAACTGTATATCTATATGCAGAAGAATGAAATTGGATTCTTATACCGTATACAAAAATTAACTCACAATGTGTTAAGTACTTAAAACACCTGAAACTGTAAAACTACTTGAAGAAAACATAGGGAAAAATCTGGGCAATGGTTTTTTGGATTTGACCCCAAAAGCTCAGGTAATAAGAGCAAAAATAGACAATACATTTATCTGAAAAGATTCTGCACAGCAAAGGAAACAAATAACAGAGTGATGCAACAATGTACAGATTGGAAAAAAAAAGTCTGTAAGCCAAACATCTGATATGGGGTTAATACCTAAAATATATAAGGAACTCAGCTCAATGGTAAGAAAGCAAATAATCTGATTTCAAAATGGATAAAAAACCTGAGTGGACATTTCTCCAAAGATGACATATCAGTAGCCAACAGATATATGAAAAAATGTTCAAGATCACCAATCACTAGGAAAATGCAAATTAAAACCACAATGAGATATCAACTCACATCTGTCAGAATGGCTTTTATCAAAAAGATGAAAGATAACAAGTATTGACGAGAATGTGTAGAAAAGGGAACCCTTGCACAATGTGATGGAATGTAAATTAGGTAGCCATTATAGAAGACTATATGAAAGTTCCTCAAAAAACGAAATATAGAATTACCATGTGATTCAGCAATCCCACTTCTGAGTATCTATCCTAAGGACTTAAAATTAGTATGTTGAAGAGATATATGCACTCCCATGTTCATTGTAGCATTACTTACGGTGGCCACGTTATGGAATCCATCTAAATGTCCATTAACATTTTGCTTGATGAATGGATAAAGAAAACGTAGTATATGTACACAATGGAATACTATTCAGCTTTCAAAAAAAGGGAAATTCCAGTAATTGCAACAACATAGATGAACCTAGAGAATATTATACTAAGTGAAATAAGCAAGGCACAGAAATACGAATACTGCATGATCTCACTTCTATCTGGAATCTGAAATGACCAATCTCAATGATGGTTACCAGAGGCTGAAGGTTGCACGGAATGGAGAGATGTTAGTGAAAGGATACAAAGTTGCAGTTAGGAGGAATAAATATTAGTTAAGGTAACAGATATGTTAATTAGCTTGATTCAGTCATTCCACACTGTATGCCTATATCATAACATTACTGTCTACCCCATAATTATATATAATTATAATTCATCAGAAGATAAAAATAGTAAAAACAAGATATGAAAGAGATCAGCACCATTCTTTTATTTTGCAATCTAGCCTTTTGGAGTGATGAAACCTGAGTCAAGAGGCCATGCAGTAATCTGTATCTGGCAAAATCAAACCCCATGTGAACACTGCAGTCACTACTAAGGCTCCTCTGTTCCCAAGGGGCACTCTACCCTGTGATGATACTGCAAACAGAAATGTTCCACTGTATACCCCTCAATGGCCTTGCTATGATTGGCACATTCTTTCCTACACCTGAATGAAATTCCTTCTTGCTGATATGTAAATCTACTTTTTTTTGTTTCTGAAAGTGGAGGACCTCTGGTTAGCATCCTATTTATAGTGACCCTTGCTGTATTTGAAGATAATTAGGTTTATCCCATGCTCTTGCTCTAGGCATTTTAGTCATATCTGCCGTTCTTTTCCAGACCATCACCAGTTTCTCTACATCGTTCTCAGAAGGTACAAACACTTAACTTGCTGTTTGAAAAAGATTTGGCATTATGTAGCCAATGATCTCATTTATTAGGCAATATCAGGTGTTATCTAATTTTGGTATATCTCTTCTTTCCTATAAATATTTCACATTCTTTTAATATATTCTTTAAAGGGCAGTTATAAACATTTATAAATTATAAATAGAATTTCATGGAGCATCAGCTGGTATCATCTGTTGATCCAAATTAAAGCCTTTCCAAACCTCATCATCTGGAGGAAAAAATTGCATACCATGTGTACTGTTACGTAACCAGTTCCACAGTCAGAATTCTGCTATTGGACTGATCTGATTACATAGCACAAGAGCAGAGATATCTTTGCCAAGAATTTGTTTGGGGAAGGCAGCATTTTCTGCCATTGCAAAGAGTAAAATGCTATTTCAGGATCCATTATTGATGCATTCACTTACCAGGCAAATATGTGAGTGGATGGAGAGTTGTGAGGCTGGGAGGAACCTTGAGGGGCCAGAGAGTGGCACTTGTATGATTCATTCAAGACAGATGGTTGTCTGTTTCATTCTTAATAACCTTTAGGTAAATGGATTCCAAAATTCCTTCAGTAATCTTCTTAGCTTTTAAAACAGTCTTTAGAATATAATCTTGTTTTATGCCCTTTAGTATTTACCAAAAAATAAATGATGCCTTTTATATCATTAAGGTAAAAGTTGTGCAGGATTGAAATAGAAGGCATGGGGTACAAAATCAAAGAGTGCAATTTAGTGCGTTGGTGCTGAAAATGGCTGTTTTTTCTTTTACAGGTCATCATCCAGCTCAGGAAAGCTCGATGTTCCTTGTTCTCTGTACATGAAGGAGCTACAAGGTTTCATTGCCAGGGTTATGAGTGATTACTTTAAACACTTTGAATGCTTAGATTTTGTCTTTGATAACACTGAAGCTATTGCCCAAAGAGCAATTGAACTTTTTATCCGCCATGCCAGTCTCATAAGACCTCTTGGTGAAGGTGGGAAGATGCGACTTGCTGCTGATTTTGCACAGGTAAATTGATGGCATTGCAACAAAGGGAAAAATGTTTTGGCCTCAATATTATCTATTAAAAGACTAAATAGATATTCATCAGTGTTTTTAGAGTTGCAGCATGAGGAAAAGTAAGCTCACTTAAACCTAATTGGTAAAAAAAAAAAAAAAAAGAATGAGTTTAAAGATACTTTTATACTAGGTATTTTTTCTTTGTATTTAAACAAAATAATCACCCTTCCTCTTTGATATTTCAAGGTTAAGGTGAAGTAGCTCATTCTTCAGTAAAACAGCATGTCCCATTTTTTACTTAATACAGGACTTTCTCACTATTTTACTACCCTATCAATAGGTCAGCATTGATAATAGCAATTAATTGACCTTGCTGGACAATAGCGTGAGCATTAAAGTAACCTTTCAAACAGTGGAAAGGGGGTTGCCTGTTGTCATGTCAAAACTCTAGTACAGGTCGGGCGCGGTGGCTCACGCCTGTAATCCTAGCTCTCTGGGAGGCTGAGGCGTGATGATCACTCAAGGTCAAGAGTTCGAAACCAGCCTGAGCAAGAGTGAGACCCCGTCTCTAATATAAATAGAAAGAAATTAATTGGCCAACTAAAAATATATAGAAAAAATTAGCCGGGCATGGTGGTGCGTGCCTGTAGTCCCAGCTACTCGGAAGGCTGAGGCAGGAGGATTGCTTGAGCCCAGGAGTTTGAGGTTGTTGTGAGCTAGGCTGCTGCCATGGCACTCTAGCCCGGGCAACAGAGTGAGACTCTGTCTCAAAAAAAAAAAACAAAAAAACCCTAGTACATCTGTAATCCTGTAGTGATTCCAAGACAGTGTTCTAATTCATTTAGATGCACTATGGACAAGGTAGATCTAGAATCTGATTATTTGAGCTCCCTTTATCAAGTAGAATACATTTCCTTATCTGTGGCTAGCCTTGAAATTATTCCAGACTATCTGATGTGTGTTAGATAGAATGACATTACAATAGCACAACATAATCAGCTCTTGCAGAAAGGTTTTTTTTCTTGTCCTTTAGATAGATTTTTTAAAGCCTTTCAGTAACATCAGAGGCAAAGAAGAAACATCCCAAACATATACTTTCATTAAAATATTCAGAAACAGAGATGATTCTTATTTATATAGTATGTCAAGGGTGCAGTCATTTTTTAAGCCTTTCAAAGCTGTTAGCTTTACTAGTCTAAACAGTTACTCAAATGGATTCTTTATAGTGATGTACCAGATCCTCCCTGCTTATTAAGATAAATATTAATGTCAATATTTATTCTTGCATGTATCTGGGAGTTTGTCTTGGTTCCTAATTTCTGCACTGAGGAAAGGACCTGGGCGGACTGCTTGCTCCAGGGTGATGGCAGTCAGATGCCCCCTCATACGCGATACGCTTACAAAAAAGGATCAGGTAACACAGACCCAAGGTTTCTGGAGTCTGGCTCTTTTTGCATGTTACTTGATGCAGCAATTAGTCACTTTTATCCCTAAATATTATGCCTGAGGCCACTAGACAAGACAGCCTTCCTTTGGGAAATATGCTTTTAGTAGCCACAGCATGAAAACAGAAATTAAATGTTACCATTAACATGGCTCTTTTTACCTTTTCCAATTTTGTCAACTTCATTCTTAGGCACCTGTCCATTTTGCCTTGTTTCACAGGTAAACTCAGAGAGAATCATATGTACTTCGTGTCTTACTTGTCCCTTACTGGGGTTACAGGCTACTTGTTGAAATGAAAATCCAGTGATGTACTAGAACCTGCTCTTATTTGTTAAAAAACATTGTAAACTATACTCAGATGGGTCTCTGTTCTCCTTGTCCCCTTTCCTCCTTAGTTTTGTTTTTCTTTTCCTATGCTCTTCTCTCCCTAGGCTCCCTCCCCCACCAGCTTATTTGCATTCTGCTCCAGCTGGTTCTTGAGTCACTTTCCTGGAGGCAGCACTTCAAGTCCAATTAGAGTGGCAGCAGAGCAGGAGATGGCCAAAACAAGAGTGCTGTAGGAGAGAGGCTTGTTGTTTTTGTGTTTTGTTTTAATGATATGTTCCCTATGAATTTTGAAAGATGGACACTTTTGTCATTTAACCCTTGCTAGTACAGCTAGCACCTGCTCAAAAAGCATAGCATTCAGTGGCAGAGTGAGCTTTCACCTTCCAAAAACTGCATTGTTCAAAATTTTATTTGGCATTCCTTTTTTAAGATATGTTGCTCAATAAGCCAGGCTCTTCCTGGGTCCCTTTCCTTAAGACAAATGAAACTCATCAGTCATTATTACTAAGTTATGCTCAAAGGTCTCCTCTGTTTTCTGTATCTGAAATATAAAAAAGGTGTCTACACACACAGCATTTACTCAGTGTTAAGAGTATGTCTTCTAGCCCTGCATTGACATTTGGTTGCTGCAGGCACTGTGGCATTGAGAAGCAGATTCCTTTGTTCACCCTTTATGGTGTGTCCCAGTTTCCAAACATCCTGCCATTCACCTTGGGGATGGCTCCAGTCCTGTGGGTCATGGGCACAGGGAAGACAGGTAGAAGTGCTGTTGTAATTAATTGTATTTCTGATCAGTAACTTTGGCAAATGACCAGCTGTATGTCTTGATCCCCTCTACCCATTTTTTTAAATTAAATTTTAAATTTGGGAGATTTATTTCATTTGGATTGGTTTCTTGCCACAACTGCAATTATATATTGTTGCCCCTCAGTTTTCAGCATCACACTTGGTTTGAAGTGTTTTTAGGGGGTCAGTCAGAACACTTAAATAGCATTACCCTCACATTTATGTTCATGACAGGCATCAACTACAAACTAGAAGCTTTGTTATTGGAAGTTCTGTCAATTTGTATTCAAAACTAAGCCACCGAGGTCACTGAAATGAAGAATATATAGATACACTATGGCTTTGAAAAGTGTTCTTGTGATGAAAGTGGCCACTATTCTGGCATAATGAACAGGAAGAGAAAGAGCTCAAGAAAGGACCAATAGAGCAGGATTGGGAGTGCTGTTTATTTGGCATAAAGTCCAATTGCAAAGGAAGATAATATGTTTTAAGGATTTCTTTAAGAATCCTGCCCATTCCCCACTGGCGCCGGTGCAGAGAGAGAAAACATAGTTGCAGGGTGCCATCTGGAGGGCCCACGGTGAGGGAAGTACCCAACATGCAGCCCCCTTAGGAATCAGGTCACGGGCATGAGATGGTTTCCTACAGGTAATTAGTTCCCTCCTGTGACCACATGGCCTTGGTGTCCACACTAATCACATGGCACTTCTGAAAGCACTAGGCTGGGCCAAGGCTGGGCTTCTGCTGACTGTGAACCCCTCCGTGGACTGGCCACGGTGCGCTCTGAAGCACACGCTCCCTTCTGCCCCTCAGTTTCTTTTCTTTCTTGAGGGAAAGGATGATGATTGAACTCAGTATTAAATTATTTAATGCTACTTCTAGCAGTTTCTATTTGATCTCCCAGTGCCCTTTAAGTATGCATTTATATCTACTTTGTGTCTGAAAATATAAATTTAGAAAACAAGATAATCCAAATTCTAATTTCTGTTTTAATCCCTGTTACCTTTTCTTCTCCTGAACATTGTCTGAGCAGAAGTGCCCTAGGAATATCCAAAGATGCCCCGTGGTTAACCAAATGTCTGCGGTGGGTAAAGAGCAGCTATGTAATTAGTTCACCATGCCTGCAGCTGACCGCTCATTGCCTGTGAACAGGAGGGCTAGAAAGAAGCAAATGTACATGCCATTTTTGTATCCACGGCTAATTGCAGAGTCACCTCCTCTGAAAGGAACACTCCTGTCTTTTAAAATGTAGATTTTATTGTTTAATGGAATTCTGGCAGAAAAAAAATGATTTTCAATACCCTAGAGGTCTTTTATGGATGCAGATTATTTTAAGCATTTAACATTTTGAAATTGTCCTATGGCATAGAAATGCTTTTGCATTATCATAGATTGGATAGCCATTTGAGGTCATATTTTCTCCTGTAGTAACTTTTTCTCAGCCATTTATTTATTTTAATATTTAGTCCTGCTCAAGTGCAAAGGCAGATGTTGTTTGGTTTGATTTTTGAAGACAGTGAACCCACTAGGATAATTGAGAAAAAATGGACAAAAACATTTCTTGAAAAATACATCACATAATTGTAGTAAAAAACCATTTTATATACACAGTTAGGTATATGAATGGAGTTACCAAATCAAAAATACATGATATGACATTTTTCCTTTGTACTCAGTGTAAAGTAAATGATATGTTCTGAAAGAAACCAGAAACTCCCACCCAGTTGGGAGTTGGGACCTGAATGAACAAAAACAGGTCCCAAGGAACAACCCATCTCCCACTGTCTTTTGTGTTAAGAACATTGGCTTGCAGCTCTTCTGTTTTTGCACTGTTGGCAAGAATCCTGACTTTTTCTTCCTTAGATTTATTTTTATTTTTATTTATTTATTCTTCTGTATTTTAGAAAGTTTTCCCACCATGTGAGGTTTCCCTCTGGGACATAGAGTATACACTTTGTGTCTTCTACACATAAAGAGAGAAATTAACCTGGCCACTATTCGTCCTCAAGACTGTCTCAAGGAAGCTGTCCTCCAATTCTTTCTTGACACACAGGCCATACATTTGATATAGCACTTATCATTTTGCTCAGTAATAATCATGTGTCTATATGCAGACATACATACCTTTCTTATGATTTTATTGAATAATAATCATATTATTTGAATAAATAAATATCCCCTTCTTTATTAAATTTGAGAACTTAGTGAAGGCATGACACTCTAATTCATCATCTTATCCTCATGTCTAGCTTGGTGCCCAGCAATAAGTGAGTCAAAATGTTTCTCAAATGAATGATTGATTAGGTCTCTGTGGTCTACCCATAGCGAGGAGATTTTGAGCAATTTTTTATAAGGCTGGCCAGTAGGACAGAAAACCTCACTTCATATATTTTTCTTGAAGAAAGATATACTGTACTACCAGAGAGCAGCTCATTCTTAGTTATTTTCTAATCTGTTCTTTACCAGGGTGCTATTTATAGGGAGAGTGGAGAAACAGTTTATCATCTGAGTAGCACACATGCAAAAAGTTTGCCTATGCACTTGATAGATAAAGAACAGCTAGCCTAATTCGTGACAAGTAGAATTTCCAGTCAAAGGAGGAAAGTAAAGAGAACTGAAACTAATATTTGCTAAATTCTTTAGTCAGATAACAGATTGATTTACTAATAATTAAAAGAGAAAAAAATTTTTGAATATGGATAATAATTGCTAACATTTAATAAGCACTTACATGCCATGCATGTAAGGCTTTATGGAAGTACCTATTTTGCCTCATTCTAATAAGTAGGTATTATTATCTCTATTTTACAGATGAGAGAGCTGAAACTTCAAAAGGTTGTCCAGGGTCACACAACTAGTAACTGCAGATTTGGAATTCTGACACAGATGTGCTACTCAAAGCTCCAGAGTTAGGGCTTTTAAAAACCACTTGGGCCACACTCACTGATACAATAAAAACTGTCATCATTTATATTGAATATGAAAAGACCTGTAGCGCCTACTTAAAAATAGAGATACACAGTTAGTCTTGAAAAATCTTCCTTTTCCTGATTGGAAATCTCTTGATGGAGAAATCACCTAAACTTTCTCCTCTTATATAATACAAAATGACTTTCTGTTTTCATGAAGGAATTATCTCATTTGGGGCCCTTTTAGTAAATAAATCTGAAAATTATCTAAGTTCTTGCCTTTTAATAAATTTAATTGGTTTTCTAAACTTGCTTTACAGTCCAGATAATATTAAGTTTACTGCAAGCTACAGCTTTTTGTGATCCAGGTATGTCCCAAAATTACCTTAGGATTCTGACCTTAAAAGCTATCTTTTAATATTTCAGATGGAGTTGGCTGTGGGTCCATTCTGCAGACGAGTTTCCAACTTGGGAAAGTCCTATCGAATGCTGAGGTCATTCAGGTGAGACTTAATTCTTTGTTAGCATGTTCATATCTTATAGCAAATTCTTTCTTCCTGTTTAGGTTGAACTATATAAAATTGCCAGTGTTCAACAATGGCAATTTCGTATGATTCATCTTAGAAATTATTGTTCACATCAGAAACCCATATAGAAAATTATATGCAATGACTAGTAAGTTTGTGTAGGTATGTTTCTTTTTAAGTTACAGTTCACAAGATTGAGTTAGTAAATTATGCTCTTTCTAGGATTTTTTTTTCTTTCCATTCTTACAGAAATGTATTGAGTATTAATACAAGGTAGTTCATAATTATATAGACATCTTTTTCTGAAATTTTCATTCGTTCATTTATCATTTTTAACTCAATCTTCTTCTAAAAAGGTCCTAAGTTACAGTCCAAGATATGGATATAACAAAAATATTGAATGGAGCCAGGCATGGTGGCTCACACCTATAATTCCAGCACTTTGGAAGGCCAAGGCAGGAGGATCGCTTGAGGCCAGGAGTTCAAGATCAGCCTGGGTAGCATAGAGAGACCTTGTCTCTATAAAAGTAAAAAATAAAAATAAAATTTTTTTTAAAAACACTACTTAATGGAGTATTATAAAAACTGAATTCAGTGATGAAATACATGGAATGACTATAAATGTAGCAGATAACTTAGCCTAATTCAGTTGAGCACAAAATTTAGGATTGGGCTTCTTAGGAACCAGTTCAGATAGAAAAACAGTAAGTTAATTCATATTCATGATCTAAGACCACACTAGTTTAACAGAGAGAAAAGTCCTTTTCAGTGCTGAATGTTTAGATAGGCTTTTATCAATTCAGATGTTAAGGAACATTGAATAACTTAATGACTGGGGTCATCAATAGCAGATTTTTAGAAGGTAAGATGTTCATACAGCTGTTTACTAAATAACCAGAACTTCCCAAAATTTTTTACATCATGGCACACATAGGAAATATTTACATTCAAAAAGGTGACCAACTCAAGGGAGATCAACATAATACTTACAATACTTATAACATTTTTCTCACCACAGCATACCAGATGAGAAGCCTTAATATAAATTATCCATAATATCAAAGGGCAAATTGGTCTTTGAAGATTTTTCTATAAAGATAAGGTAACATAGTCGTCCTGGCATGCAGCTTTCTAAAAACCAACTCAGTACTAGAAACTAGAGAACTCAATAAGCAGTCTGTCCTTTAAATGATCGCTTTGCTCTCTTACGTCATCAAGCTTCAGTAGTAGAAAATTTAGGTGGAAATATAAAAATCCAATATTGTTGTTTGAGAGGAACCCTATACTTTGCCCATTTGTAACTAGCACGGGTGCTTTTTTCTTTTTTAAATGCCAACACAAGAGCTTGAATTTTATTTTTTCCCAAATGAAGGATCACTACCCATTATACAGAAGTGGGTTTCAGGAGAACTTAAAGTAAGATCACAGGTGTATTCAGATTCCTTCTTTGGATGAGCCCAAATCTTTTAAAATATATTTAAATATTTTGTTGAAGCTGTAGAGTTCCGCATTATAAAATATGGATGAGTTATTAGGTCCTGTGGTTACCATAAAAATAACCTTAATGAAACTTCTGTACTGTCATTGACTTTGAGTAAGATGATAACACAGCAATCCCAGCTGGGTAACGAGGTCATCCTGGCTGAATCAGTTAACATACTGGAGGATATTAACCACATAGATGTGAAAAAATCTGTGATTTGGCATTGCTGTATTAAGAATAGGCTTTTATTTTTTGTCCCAAGTCCCACGTTTAGTTGTTTATTGCATGTGAGTGTATAAAATATAGTGCTTATCTTCTGTTTGCCAAGGCAGGATGGCCTTAATCCAAGCACTTTTAAAGTTGTATCATGGTATTGGGATACATGTTCTGAGGATGAGTTTCACATAAGACCAAATCTGTTTTAAGCCATTTAAGATAGGAATTTTCTGTCCACCCTCCTAATTCTCTTGTGACACCTTCTAGTACCTATTTATAGAATCAAAAATTAATGATTGATCAGTGTATAATTTAAAAAATCCTACATTTTTTATATCTAGCTTATCATGGAATAATGGGTTTCAAACTTTTGACCATGACTCACAGTAAGAAATATTTTCTATTCCAATTTGGTCTATACTTGCATTCAAACACACTCAAATTTATCTACATAGCCATATGTGTGGTTCACAAAACAATAATTACACTTACATCATGTGATAGTCTCTGACATTTCTATTTCATTTGACTATTTTAACTCACTAAATTAGTTTCATGACCTACTAATAATTTGTACCTAGCAGTTTCTCAACTTTCTCACAGGGCCCTTAACTCCTGACCATAAGTTGCCCTAGTGGTAGGGAGCAGGGTGTTTTCCTTTCCATAAACTATGAAGATTTTTACCTTTTTTTCCCTAGCATCCCTGAGCTTCTTCTTGCAGATGACCCCTTAGCTCCCCAGGCCTCGGGCACATAATAATTGTATCTTGCATATGGAGTATCCTCCATAACTCAAATTAATTGGAAAACTCCAACAGAGATTTACGTACACCAGCATATTCCTATTCAGTATATTGAATCTACAGAAATCTACTGAACTGATCCTAGAACTTTCTCAGTTGTTTAGTGGGACTAGGACAGCTATTTTATAAAGAGTCTAGGATTAACTGGATCAAGAAATAAAATGGAAGCATATAATACTATGGAGTTCAAATCCAGCCCTGGTCTACAAAGAATGTTTTCAGTCCCGTTGCTTGAGAAGAGGACAGATGGGAACATGTGCCGCCACCTGTGCCTTGCACCGTTGTTGGGAAAGCCTCCGGCCCTGCCAGCTTCTTTGCAGTTGTCACCGAATTGACTTGGGAAAGCTTACTCATGTGGAGGGTCCTACCAAATCCCTGCCTAGAGAGGAGTAAATCAGTACAGAGCAATCTTTATTCTGATGACCTAATTAGGGGCCCTCTATTTTGCCTACCTAAAAAAACTAGTTAGAAATCTGTCTGTTCTCCAGAATTAGTCCTGAGCAGTTACAACAGAGAACTCTTATTAATATGTGCACTTCTTCCATCTGTGCTGTGGGCTGTGGCAAGGAATAGGCATCATCCAGTGACCACATACATATTAGACTGTGGCTTTCATTCATGGATCTCTTCATCAGAGCTTCTGAATCATACCAAAACCAACTGAATGGCAGTCAGTCGGGTATTGGCTAGATAAAATATGCCACATTCATAGAATCAGATATATGTAGCTATGAACAATTATGTTAGTTCATATCTAGTAAAATGAAAAATACTCCTTAATGCATCAATAAATGAATAAACAGACTGCTAAGCTGTATATATATATGGTATGATTCCTACTATTTTTAAATAATAGTATTTGTTCGTATGTATGGAAAAGAAAAGCCAAAAAGGAAAAACATTAAAATATTATCTTTGGATAGTAGGATTGTAACTAGTGGTTTTTCTTTTTAAGGTTTTCTATATTTTTCAAATTGTATGCCTGCCTCAGTTTTATTTTTATAGTCATAAAAGTCAATAACTATTATTTTTAAATCCCTCTTGCATTGTTTTTCCCATTTAAAAATAACAATAGAGCTAAAAAAAAATAGCATAGACTAAAACATTACCCAGTGTGGTGGGGGTAGTGACAAGAAAAACAGGCAGCCAAACAGCTGAGAAACCTAGCAGGTTGCACTGGCCACAGAGGGCCTCAGTCTGAACTAGAGGCAGGGGCTGTAGGGGCGGGCAGCAGGCTCAGTGCAAGGACCCTTTAGTAAGGGAGGTGACAGTGCCAGCCAGAGAGCCTCCAGTCCAGACCCCAGGTGCAGCACCCACCACACACATGCACACATGCATACCCTAGCACGTGTTCCCTTCCCCCATCATGCAGCCATCTGCCACAGGGCCCTTTCTTCCTGACAGTAATATTAGTGGACAGTGCAAGCTTCTTGCATACATTTACATTTTACTGTCTACATTAGAGTTTCTCAGGCAACAGGGATCTTTTCATACCCATGACAGAATGCTGCCTCGGAAAACTGCTGACATTAGTGATTTGCTCCTGGGTGATTTGTATTTCTACACAAGACGCATGTGTCAGAGCTGTCCAGACCCCATCTCTGTTCATCTCTCTGCAGCATGGCATTATCCCCTAAGTAATGTTTATGAGGCTATTACCTTCGTTCCCCCTGGCCAGGAGACGGGAAGCTCTGAGCCTTGACATTGTCAATTCCGATCTTTGTGAGGCAAAGGACAGAAAATGGACAAATGCCCTTCACCAGCTCAGGGACACAGACCCTGCCTTCAGGCAGGCCTCAACACCTTTGCTCCTGAGGGGACAGTTTGTCCCTGATGGTGTCCACAGCATGCTCTGCTAGAAGCTTCATTATCATCTAGGCTTAATGAAAGAGTCAGGGGTAGGGGCTACATTCTGATGGCTCTGGTAGTCTGCGGAATGGTGGAAGAAGGAAACCATCAATAACTACAATGTTGTGTTCATGTCTCTCTCTCTTTTTTTTTTTTTTTTTTTCTTTTTGAGACAGGGTCTTGCTCTGTTTGTTGCCCGTGCTGGAGTGCATAGCTTACAGCAACCTCAAACTCCTGGGCTAGAGTAATCCTTCTGCCTCAGCCTCCCGAGGTGCATGCCACCACCCCCAGCTAATTTTTCTATTTTTTGGTAGAGACGGGTCCTCTTGCTCAGGCTGGTCTCAAACTCCTGGCCTTACGTGATCCTCCTGCCTCGGCCTCCCAGAGTGCTAGGATTACAGGCATGAGCCACCACACCCAGCCCATGTCAATTGTTTTTAATTGTAGGAGTAGAAGGATTTTCCAGGTCTACAATTTGATCGTGTGCTTGAAATTCCAAACCTCTGTGCCTGAGTGTTTGCAGAACTGAAAGAAGGCTATCTCTGCAGCTTCCATTTTTAGCATTTTTAACATTAAGACTCCCAGATGTGTTCTGTCTTTTCTTTCTATTTGTGAATCTGAGGTCCTTAATACATCCCCTGAAATAACTATTTCCCTGAGGTTTCTGGATTTTTAATTCCAGGTTTCATATTTCAGCATTGTAGCCAGAGGCAGCCACCATCTCGGATTTGTTTTGTTTCATTGTTCTTTGCTACTATAATATTAGTACTTCAGCGGTGCTAAGAGCACCCAAGTAAATGTGTTGGACATTTAATTTATCACTTTTATTATTTCTAGCAAGTATTATTTGATCATTTATTACATGCCAAGCCTGTGCTGAGTGTTGCACAGATACTTTCTCATTTGGCCCTCACAGCACTTACAAGTTAGGTATGGCTCCCATGAGGCAGTTGATACTCTAAGAGGGTTAGAGCAACCAGGGCTACACAGCAGCAAAGTGGGACATCCCAGAGCCACACTGCGGACCCAAGGCTGCCTGATTCCAAAGCCTGTGCTTATAACCACTATATGCCACATCTTATTCCAGAAGTTTCTGTTTGTTTTTATTCTCATTGGTCCTAGAACAGCATTTGAATGCTTACATATATCATCCAGAAAAATGTCAGAAAACTTTAAAGAGAATCTAAACTCCCACTTTGGTGGCGACCTCCTGCTGCTGAAATGCCTCCTCTCACTGTCTTCTGCGGCATACAGGAGGCTCCCGGGCAGTGCCCCAGGATCGGCCAGCCAAATGTACGGCTTTATTCAGAGAGAATGTCTTCCTGAAACTGCTGCTCCTTTCCTACCTGCTCTGCTGGGATAGACAGTCTTAGACTCTGAGAAAGGAACTTTTCTAACTTTTGATCCCTGATTTGCCCCAAATCATCAGCCTCCTGCTTCATTCTCTCCTGGGGCCCACATGGCCTCACATGCCACAAACTAGGCCTCCCTAAAGGATCTCCAGAGATATCCTCACCTCCTACAGGCCTCCAACGCTCTTCTCTCCTCTCAGAGCCCTTGCTGTATCGTGTGCAGGGAGAATGGCACAGCTGTCCTGTCCTCCGAACTGAATCATGTTTCCATCCCCCACCCTTTCGTTTCTTTGCTGGTTCCAGATCTTAGTACACACACTCGGCGCTCTTGCTGCCTTACCAGACCCTTCACCAAGAAGAGGTTAAACATAGGGTGGTGGCAGGTAGCCTGGAAGGAGGTGATGCCAGTATCTGTCTCAGGCCACCACTGGTGTTGGGTGTGGACGGAGGAGCAGCAGGACTTTGTCTTACTTCATTTCATGATTGGCCTTAACAAGCTGTCACAAGACTGACAGCTGCACAGCTATGAGTCATTTAAATGTGAATCTCCCCTACTAGAAACACAATTTTTTCTAATGGGCCTTAATACTTGACTAATTAACACTACCTTCTGGCCATAAAATTTAACCTTGAAAGTGCTGCTATATTTGGAATATTATCCTTTAAGAATGCTATTGTGACATTTGGGGTATCTGCATTGTATAACAGTTTGATTAATTTCTTTTTTGTTTCATAAAGCGGTTCAGATGGTGATTTATTTATTTATTTTTTAACTTGCCAGTGTTTCAAATTCCACCTGGAATCAGGAACAAGGGAGGGCTCAAGCTGTGTTCTTTCAGCCTCTTAAAACAAGCACCAGAAATAAAATGTCTGCATTTGATGTTTTCGTGTAATTATGTCACTCATGGATAACACAGAATCAAATCTAGTTTTGCTTTTCACGGCTCTCTTGGCAGTCCTGTTAGTGGCTAGTGTGGAAAATCTGGTCTTGTCAGAAGAATAGCTGCTGTGACTCAGAGCTCCAAAGGGACACGTGATTGACCAAATGATCGCATTTTCGAATGAGCTGGTTTTTCCCAGACCTGGCTTACATGGGCATCTCAGCGAGCAGCCTTGGTGTGGGCCAGGCTGCCAGACGTGCTGTTACGGGCCTGAGTGGTCAGCTTGTTCCTGTCCCCTTTTCCTGCTCCCCCCTCCTTGTCCTCCTTCCCTTTCTGCCCTCCTTTCCTTCCTTGGATCATTTACAGTTTGCAATATATTGGAGGAAAATAATGAAAAACACAAACCTCCAAATCATAAAACTAACTTAATTGTTACAGATAAGTTTCGAACTTGGCTTTTAACTTCATGAAACCAAAGATAAAAAAGAAACAGAATCAGCTATCTCATTCTTATTATCAGAAGGAAGGAAATATATCAATTCCTAAGAGAAAGTAGAACATTCCTTAGCACTTAATTCTAAAGTATTTGTTAAGTACTTTAAGGAGCTTCATATAGGGAGTACTGAGAGAGAAGGTGGACCAAAATTCTTAGTCACATCCCTGTAGTAGAGGTCATGTGGATTCCGTATGGCTCCTCTTCAATAACAAAGACTGTCATAGAGGACTGACGCCCCTAAGTCTTCTCGTGGCATGAGCAAACATTAATTTGGTCAGATGGGTTCTTCTATAGGATTTGTTGACAGTTGGAAATTGTACTTTCTCCAGGTGTCTTTATTTCTGGCTGCGAATCAGTATATCTGCTCTAAAAACAGGATGAATAGTTGCTACAGTTAATACCCTAGGAGAGGCTGCATCGCAGAAATAAGAGCCAAGCTGCTGGGTTTGAATCCTTGCTCTGCTACTTCCGAGCTTTTATTTGATCTCTCTATGCCTCAGCTTATCCATCCGTAAAATAGGGATGTATGATCATAGCACCTAACTCATATGGTTATTTGGAAGAATAAATGAGTTAACATATATAAAGTTTGTTGTATATATTTATGGGGAACAAAGTGATGTTGTATATATGTATAGAGTGTAGTATGATTAAATCAAATTAACATATCTATCACCTTAAATACTTATTTTGTGTGGTGAGAATATTTGAAGTCTACTCTCTTAGTAATTTTGAAATGTAGAATGCGTTAGTGTTAACTGTAGTCACCGTGCTGTGCAGCAGATCTCAAAAATCTTATTCCTCCTGACTATAAGCTTGTACCCTTTGATCAACACCTCCCCAGTCCTCCCATCCCCCACCTCTGGTGACCACCATTCTACTGTGCCTCATGAGTTCTGTTGTTTAAGATTCCACAGATGAGTGAGATCGTGTGGTATTTGTCCTTCTGTTCCTGGCTTATTTCACTGAACATAACATCCTTCAGGCTCATTCATGTGTCTCAAATGGCAGGATTTGCTTCTTTTTAAGGCTGAATGCTATTCCATTGTGTAGATACACATTTTCTTTATCTGTTCATCCCTTGATGTACACTTAGGTTGATTCCATAACTTGGTTATTGTAAATAATGATGCAGTGAACAGGGCAGTGTAGGTATCTTTGTGACATACTAATTTCAAATCCTTAGGATATATAGTCAGAAGTCGGATTACTGAGTTATATGATAAATCTATTTTTAATTTTTTGAGGAACCTCTGTATATTTTTTCAAAATGGCTGTATTTATTTACAGTACCAACAACAGTGTAAAAAGGTTCCCTTTTCTTCACATCTTCACCAACACTTTTTATCTTTTATCTTTTTAACAGTAGCCTTTCTGATAGCTGTGAGGTGATATCTCATTGTGATTTTAATTTACATTTCTCTATTGATTGGTCATGTTGAGCATTGTTTCATATACTTGGTGTCTTTGGAGAAATGTCTAGTCAGGTTTTTTCCCATTTTTAAACTAAGTTATGTGTTTGCCTACTATTGAGTCTTTATGTTCCTTATGTATTTTAGATGTTAACCCCATATCAGATGTGTGGCTTGCAAAAATTTTCTCCCAGTCCCTGTAGGTTGTCTTTTTACTTTAATTATTTCCTTTGCTCTGCAGAAGCTTTCTAGTTTAATGTAATCCCAATTGTCTATTTTTGCTTTTGTTGTCCCAGCTTTTGGGGTCAAATCCAGAAAGTCATTGCCCAGACCAATGTCATGGAGCTTTTCCCCGGTGTTTTTTCTTCTAGTATCTTTGCAGTTTCAGGTTTTACATTTAAGTCTTTAATCCATTTTAAGGTGATTTTTGTATATAGTATGACATAAGGATCCAGTTTTATACATCTGCATGTCAATATCCAGTTTTCCCAATGCCTTTTATGGAAGAAGACTGCCCTTTTCCCATTGTGTGTTCTTGGCACCTTCGTCAAAAATCACTTGGCCATAAACTTGTGGGTTCATTTCTGAGCTGTCTATTCTGTTTCACTGATTGATACATCTTTTTTTTAATGCCATTACCATGCTGTTTTAATTACTATAACTTTGTAATATAGTTTGAAATCAGATAGAGTGAACACAGAATATCTTTCCATTTAATCGTGTCTTCGTCAATTTCTTTCATGAATATTTTATGGTTTTCAGTGTATAGATCTTTTACTTCCATGATTAAATTCATCAGTATTTTATTTTTTGTAGCTATTGTAAATTGTATTGATTTCTTGATTTCTTTCATGGATAGTTCATCTTATTGTATAGAAACAGTACTGATTTTTGTGTGTTGATTTTTGTATACTGTGACTTTTACTGTATTTGTTTATTAGTTCTAACAGTTCTTTTGGTGGAGTCTTTAAGGTTTTTGATGTATAAGATAATGTCATCTATAAATAGAGACAATTATAACTCCCATAGTTCTTGTTATAATGTTGGGGTACTTTAGGCCTCAGGAGCAGCCTCAGGAGATATTATAAAAATCTATCTTTCTCTGATCTTCTCCTGACCTCTTTTCACTTGCCCAAGGCAGGACTCTAATCTGATTGTGGGTCAAAAGACCCTCATTCCAGAGAGGGTCCTACCTCATGCCCTGAAGGGAGGGAATGCTACACTGAGAGGCCAGGAAGAATCTGGACAGGCCTTGCTGAGTTTAGACCATGTGCTTTTTGTCTGATCACATTTCTGCATGGCTGTCAATCATGCCTATGTAATAATGAAGCTTCTGTGAGAACCAAAGGGGGCTGGGTTCAGAGAACTTCGGAGAGCTGAACACAAGGAGGCTGCTGGAGGGTGGCACACCCAGGGAGGGCATGGAAGCTCCTGCCGCTTGGCCCGTACCCTACCCTACGCATCTCTTCATCTGTATCCTTTGTAATATGCTTTATAATAAATCGGTCAATGTAAGGAAGTGTTTCCCTGAGGTCTATGAGTCGCTCTAGCAAATTAATTGAACCCAAAGAGGGAAGGGTCGTGGGAACCCCATCGTGAAGCTGTTCGGTCAGAAGCTCCAAGGCCCGGACTTGTGACTGGTGTGTGGGGAGTAATGACATCAGAGTAATGCTTGCCTTCTAAAAAGAGTTCGGAACAATTGCCTCCTCTTCAATTTTTCAGAATAATTTGAGAAGGATTGATATTAGTTCTTCTTTAAGCCTTAGGTAGAATTTACCTGTGAAACCATCAGGCCTTGGGCTTTTCTTTGATAGGAGACTTTTTATTGCTGATGGAATCTCCCTAATCATTATTGGTCCGTTCAGGTTTTCAGTTTCCTCTTGGTTCAGTGTTGGTAGGTTATGTGTGTCTAGAAATTTATGGTTTTTTTTCTAGGTTACTGCATTTGTTGCCTTATAATTGTTTGTAGTATCTTTTATGATCCTTTGTATTGCTGTGGCATCAGTTGTAATATCTCTTTTGTTTCTAATTTTATTTAAATCCTTTCTCTTAGTAAGTCTAGCTAAGGGTTTGTCAATTTTATCTTTTCAAAAAAAACAACTCTTGGTTTCTCTGATTTTTTTGTATCATATCTCTAGTGTATATTTCATTTATTTCTGCTCTGATCTTTTTTATTCTTTCCTTCTGCTAACTTTGGTCTTAGTTTGTTCTTCTCTTGTAGTTCCTTGGGGTGTAAGATTAGGTTTTTTATTTAAGATGTTTCTTCTTTTTTGATATAAGCATTTATTTCTAAAAATTTCTCTCTTAGAACTGCTTTTGTTACATCCCATAGATTTTGGTATGTTGTATTTCCATTTTCGTTTGTCCCGAGGTATTTTTTGATTTTGTTTTTGATTTCTTCCTTGACCCATTGGTTGTTCAAGAGCATGTTGTATAATTTCCACGTAATTGTGAATTTTCCAAGATTTCTTCTATTATTGGTGTCTAATTTTATGCTGTCATGATCAGAAAAGATACTCGATATGATTTCAGTTCTCTTAAATTTGTTCAGACTTGGTTTTTGGCCTAATGTATGATGTATCCTGAAGAAAGCTTCATGTGTGTTTGAAAAGACATGCATTCACTTCCTGTTGGATGGAACATTCTATTTATGTCTGTTAGGTTCATTAGGTCTAGAGTGTAGTTCAAGTCCAATGTTTTCTTATTAATTTTATTTCTGGATGATCTGTCCATTGTTGAAAGTGTGGTGTATGGTATTGAAGTCCTCTATTATTAGTGTACCACAATTTACCTCTACCTTTATAGATCCTTTAATATTTGCTCTATACATTTAGCTGCTTCAATGTTGGGTGCATACATATTTACAATTGTTATGTCCTCTTGATGAATTGGCCTCTTTATCATTATATAATATCCTTTTCTGTGTCTTTTTACAGTTTTTACTTAAATTTTATTTTGTCTCGTATATCTACCCCTTTTCTCTCTTGGTTTCCACTTGCATGGAATATCTTTGCTATCCCTTGCACCTTCATTCTATGTGTGTCTTTAAGAGTATGGTAAATCTCTTGTAGGCAACATATAGTTGAGTCGTGTTTTTTATATATTCAGCCACTTTGTGTCTTTTATTGGAGATTTTAATCTACTTACATTTAAAGTAATTATTAATAGATAAGGACTTAATACTGATATTTTGTAGTTTGTTTTTTGATTGTTTTGTAGATATTTCATTTCTTTATTCCTCTTTCACTGTCTTCTTTTATGGTTCCTTGATATTTTTCTATAGTGGTACACTTTGAATCCTTTCTATGCATGTTTTATGCCTTACTATAGATTATTGCTTTGTGGTTACCATGAGGCTTCCAAAAGACATGTTATACTTATACAGGATGTTTCAAGCTGATGATAACTGAACTTTGATCACATATAACAACTCTACACTTTTACTCTTTCACCCCCAAATTTTATGTTTTTGATGTCAATGGTGTCTCTGATCAGGTTCCACTACTGGCAGGACACAGAACTACCCGTTAGATCCACACGCAGGTAGCTGGGAGCTCTACCTTCTTGCTTTGTTTCTACTTGACACCAGGGGATCTAGCCCTGCTGCTACCCCCATTCCCCGTGAGGCAAGACAAGAGAGCTTCCTTCAGGGCATCTCAATGCTAGGGAAGCAGGATGTCTACTTTTGGTTCTCTTTTCCAACTGTATAAACCATAGGCTTAGGAGAATCCTCCCTGTGTGACACTGTGCCAACTTGGGGGTGGGGAGGGATGATGTGGTCAAAGTAAGACCATTTCTCTTACCCTTCTAATGCGGTTTTTATAAGGTTCCATGGTCCATGCAGGTGTTTCAGTCTTAGTCCCAAGTTTTGAGATTTTCACAAAGGCGTTCTTGTCTGTGAATAGTTGCTGGTTGGACTTTCTGTTGTGGACAGTGAAGCCTGGGACTTCCTATTCCAACATCTTGCTGACCTCACACTCTATAAGGCTTTAAACTGTGCCTGACACATTGCAAGTGCTATGTATGTTAGCTATTGTGGCTGTTGATGATGATGATATTGTTAAAACTAGGAGCTTTTACCTAGATAAAGATAAAGACAATGTCATCCACACAGAGGACTTACAGGGGTGCCTACAAACAAAACTGAAATTTCCTCAGCAAAGTTTTCATATCTGACTAGTTGCTGGTTGCCTAAAACTCTATAGCATGGAACATTGTGAAATGATTTGAGCCTTGAAATTTTTCAAGAAAAGTGTACCACATTTTCAGTGTGGCCATAGGATGACTTTAGTCATCCTCCCATGGAATGACTGATTCGGAACTTTATGGCTTTCCACTGATAGACAGCATAAATGACTGAAATGTTTCCCCAGTAACTAAAGAAAATAAATTACAAAATAATGTTATTTGTTAAAGCAGTTGCAATTAGAAAAATCCCTGTCAGAAATAGATTTTACTTATTGAATAGTTACTATAAAACCATTTTTTCTAATAATATTCTGGATCTAATAAGAACCAACTGTTTGTTGAGAGCACTCCTGACTCTCAGCATAAAACCTTATCGTTAGTGGTAAGGAAGAAGTTCGCGTCTCTGTTTTGTACAGGCCTTCATTCATAATTGGAGTAATTAAGATGAAGTGGAGAAAGAGACCAGGATACAGTGCTGTTTTATGTGGTTTAGAATCATTACCTGATCTGTCAGGAGATGCTGATGCCATCTTACCTGTTGAGATTCAACCTCTACAGCTCGGCTTCTAATCAGCTCTTGCCCATCAGAGCTCAAAGCCAATGAGAGATCGATAATAGTTTCAAATAATTCTTGCCAGCCTTTTGCATAGGTGGTGTGTGATTGGTAGTGGAGTGGATTTGCTGGCATCTTCCCACTGTAAGATGTGGACGGTGTAACCCACACATGGAGTATAGTATAAAAGAGCTAGCATAAATTTTTGATGGAATTATTCAAGATGTAATAATTTTATATATACAAAGATATAATTGCCATTTTAAAAAGTTATGGAGAAAATGTTTGAGTTTATCCATATTAGATTGTAGGCCAAAAAAGAATTCTATTTAAAATCAAAGGTAAAAGGACTATTTGCTTTCAGTGAATGACAGTGAATGAAAGCTAAAATCCAGAAGGCTCCTTGGTAGTCAGGAAGGTGGACCAAGGCCCGTCCTACCTTCTGCACACTTCCTTCATAAAAATCTGTTCGTTGCATCTACTTGAAGGCTTTACTCTGTGCTTTATTTGATTTTAGCCTATAAATTGGATGAGCTCTGAGGTGATTCTGCTGAGTGAACTGGAAGTCAAGTCGGACCCATAGACCCATGAACTAGGAGTCGAGGAAGGAGCTGAAGGATAGATGAGCCTGTGAGAATGTGGGCGTGTGTGGGGGTGCGCGTACGTGCGCGCTCACTGTGTCTCAGGGCCGAACGGGCTGGGGAGTTAAGAAGTGGGGGCGTCGTTCGGTGGCCAGTCTAGGAAGAAAGTTATTATTCAAGGAGAATGATTCTCCTGCCAAATCACTTCTTTCAGTGTTGAACAGCATGAAATAATTTCTGCTGCTGCTTCTTGTAGACCACTGCTCTTCCAGACGAGTGAAAATGTGGCCAATAGTCCTACACTGGGGGACATCATTCCATTCAGCGTCATTATTCAGTTTCTGTTCTCAAGAGCACCTGCTGAGATGAAATCCCCCGTCCAGGTAAGGAAGTCAAGCCAGGACCCTCTTGTGAGGGTTTGTGAATACCGAGCCCCCTCCTGAGTGGCTTCCCTCTCCTGCTTTGTTCAGTCGTGGATGCCAGTCTTGGACAGTGAATAGAGATTAGGAAAGGAAAGCTCCCACTGCCCAGCATCTACTTTGTAAGTAGTACAAAAAATTATCTGATGAATCCAGAATTAGCCGTTTTAAATAATAATAATGCAAGTAATTTGTGTGCATAGAGCTTTTTTGATGTATGCCCCATTTCCTTTGCCACCATCAGTTGGCAAATCCAGAAGGCTCGTTGGTAGTCAGGAAGGTGGACCAAGGCTGGTGCCACCTTCTGCCCACTTCCCTCAGGTGGGTGTTGGCAGTTTCGCCTTGAGGATCCTCGAGAGTGCTTTCTGAACCAGTGCTTGCTGCCACTGACTGAAGAATAGGCACGCACTCCCTTCTCTAATTGTGTTTCCACCCTGCAGAAGGCCGAGTGGTCCCACGCGCGCTTCTCTCAGTGGCTGGATGACCATCCGTCTGAAAAGGACAGGCTCCTTCTCATCAGGTAAAGCCATGTGCTCCAGGGGCACCCATCTGGGCGGGAAGCCCAGGGAGGACAGGGGATGCAGGGGCGGGTGAAGGAGCAGTGCCTGGCGGACATGGGCATGCGATTGCACCTCCTGGTGGCAGGCCAGCTCGCCACACGGCACACACAGCGCGCCTGAGCACCAGCAGTCAGAACTGTTGGGCATAACAACTTTGCTTTCCATGTCTTTCACTTCTAAACCTTCACATCCTCTTTTGTGTGACCCCAAGCCTCATGCAGGCCTAAGGACCGCGCACTTCTAGCTTCAAACACCAACCTCCGCTATGAAAAGACCTGCCCTAGCTCTGTATTTTCTGCCTCATTTTGATGTGTTGCAGTTATTGAACTGGTAGAACAGAGATGTGAGTGAACTTTTAAAAACACCCAAGTGGGACATAGTTGTTAGTAGGAAACAAGGACAACCCAGCAGCCACTTAGATCCCATGTGCCCTCCAGGAGTGCCCACGAGTGCCTTTATGTATGTACACATGTGTGCACACACCGCCCCACGGCCCCAGCCGTGCCAGGTGGGATGCTGGGACTGTCAAAGGCGTCTTGGTGAGCACCTCTCTTCCATCAGCATTCTCCTCTGAAATTGCTCTCCCGAAATCACCAGAGACCCCCAGCCACCTACTGTTCTTGTTCCTACTCACAGCTCTGCAGCTTCAGCTAGAGGTGACGCCATTTCCTTCTTTAAACTCATAAACTAACTCAACGCATTGCTATTGACTCCAGGCTCACATTTTATTGGCACGCGAAGCCCTATGCTGGGAACTGAGGGTACAAAGTAAACTGAGGCACGGCCCTGCCCTCTCTGGGCTTCCATTAACACCACGGTCTTCTGTTTCTGTTCTAACTTCTCTAGCCATTTTTTTTCTGTCATTTGCTGAATTGGCTTCTTCCATCCATTTCTTATGTGAAATGCCATCATTTTACATCTTTGACTCTGTCCCTGCCCTCCATGGCCCCAGCTCTGTGACTACCCGATTGCACGGGGCCTCCGGCCAGTATGCTTGCTGTCATATGTCGCCACTCAAATACTCCACAGAAATCTCAACCCCAAAATGGTCACAATAAGGCATCTTTCTTCTCAAGCCTTCTCATTCTCCTATACTCCCTGTGTTGGTTGGGAACTCCCCATCACCTAACCAGCCAAGCTACACCTTTAAATCCTCATCCCCACTCCTGTGTCGCCCTCACTCTCCACAGCTACTCAGTTGTACCACTTAATTCGTGACGCTATTCCCAGCTGTCCCAGGGGATTCGGATTCTGTTGGTCTGAGACCACGGCACCCTGTAGGCCTGTGTCTCAGCCTGAGTGCAGGTGACAAGTCGGGTTCCCCAAAGCCAGAGGGGTAAGTGGTGAGGTGGGTCTGAGCCACGTGTGCACATGAAAATCATTTACAGGGCTTCGAAAAATCCTTGGACCAAGGCCACACTCTCGCCTGCCAACCTCAGAATCTCTGGGTTGTGACCTGGCGTCAGGATGTTTATAGCTCCTCAGATAGGTCCACAGAGCAGCAAAGGTGCGACCCCCTGGCACGGTGAAGCATATTCCAGTTGTCAGGTGGGAGGCTCTGCCGAGGAAGCTATGAGAGATCATTAGGAAACATCAGCCATCTGTTTCCAGAAGTGGCACTGAGCCCTTAAATGTGGTGGCCAGATCCCACATGAGCCCCTGGCCCTTGGGCAGCTGTGTATTAATAGATAAAGAGATCAGCTCAGGCCCGTGCCCTTCTTCCTTGTGTATCTGTTACTCACCTCTGAGGGTTTGATCCAGAAATGGGAAAGGTCGCCAGGTGAGCCTCCCACCAGCCAATGCGGGTTTGGATGAGGGAGTCTGGGCCTGAGGCTAACTCAGGGATTTGCAATGTCTGTGTGGATTTTTCCCTGAGTCCCAAAGATTCACTCAGCTGCAACACACTTGGTAATAGAAGAGGATTCAGTTAATTGAACAGGGTTCATTTTTGTCTTCTTAACAAGTTGGAATGAGTTCATCCACAACAGTTGTCCTGCTGTGGGTACATCACAAATCTGTTTTCTTTTGCTTCTTTAAAAATGTCTCCTGAGTGATTTCATCAGCAGTGCTGTTGCTAAGCCTATATTTAGCAACTGAAAATCATGCTCAGAAATACTGTCATGCTTTTTAAATAAGGCCTACCCATCCCTCCTCCACACATGGCCAATTCCAGAACCTTCATGCCCTGAGCAGAAAATTGAGCCCTCCTTGGGGGATTCAAAAAACCTGCACTTCTGCTGCACCCCAGGCTCTTGGCAAGGAGGGACCTTTGTCCTAGAGAATGTTCTTTCTTGTGTGTTATTGCAAAACTAATTTTGTTCCTGCATACTAAAGCATCACTGGGTGAATTTCTTTCCCCTGTAGATAAACCGAGGGTGAGCAGTGCTCTTTAAATGTCAGTAAATTTCTTTTAGCTTCTGGGGCAAACCTTGTTGTATACTCATTCTGTTCCTCCCAGCATAATATGTTAGGTTGTCATAAAGTAGGGCAGACTGAGGAGAGTGTCACTACTGCTGCTGAATACATGGCTAATAATGAACTCTCTCCTGCCTTCCAGTTTCCTTTGACACCAGATGCTTCTCTAGAGCTTGAGTGAATACTAGTCAAGTTAATTTGAAAAATCAGAGTAATCACTGCCTCATGGGGCCAGGTGGTGTCAGTGAGGGCGGTACCTCTGCTCACCCCCACCAGGCAGGTGCCGCAGACACGCGTGTGCCCCCAGGTGCAGAGGGGCCGCCTGGCTGACACCTGGGAGCAGTAGAAATGAACAGTGAGGGTTTTTGTTTTGTTTTGAGGTTTGGTGCTCAAAGGTCTTTTTAAAATTTTTTTCATTAATATGGATACATAATAGTTGTATATCTAATGAGTTTTTGATGCAAAGATTTCTCAAGCTTTGCGGAAGTGGCAGTGATTGGCCTCAGATCCATCTACTCTTGCTTGATGTCTGCAGTAGAGCTGCAGCTTTTTTTGTTATGGCCCTATTTGAGTAGGGGTACACTTTTATGATGTCAAAAATGTTCACGGACTTTATGAGCCTAGTGATACTTTCGTCCATATGGTTATGGGAGAATGCTTGTGCCCACGCATCCTCGGATCCCTTGACCTCTGGCCATGGCCCAGGGCCTGCAGGCTGGGACCTGTCCGCTTAGTTCCTCCACACTTCTGCAAAACTCCAAGATCCCCATTGGTGGAGAGTAACGTTTCTGCCCCTGGTAGCCAGTCACTAGACACTTACCAGTTCTGGGAACTGAGCGCCTGAGATGGGACCAAGAGGGAGGATGGAGCCAGGGAAAAGCCCCGGGTTAACTGCCTGTTGAGGCCTGGGGCGTATCTGTAAGTCATTCTGTATTATAGTTCAGTGCTGATCACACTGAATACTTCATGCCTGACAAAAACCAACCAACTTTGTTTTCTATGAAAACCTCCACTTGGCTAGTTCTGTCACATTGAGCAGTGTTGCCATGTTACCACAAGCCATTCCTCTGCTAATTGTGTGCTTTGACTTCAATAATCTACTTATTTTGGTTACAAACCAGAGTTAAGACTAACTATTATATAATGCTTGGCCTGACTTCCAAGAAAGCTAATGTTTTGCTGAAGCAAATTAAATAATTCAATAAGTGCTTGAAAATCTTGCTCTGATTTTATGTGGGAGGGCAGCTTAATCTGTTTTTCACCCCATACTTCTGATGTTTTTGAGTAATACCAAAAACTAATGAATCTCATTTCTGAGCTTTCTTCTACATATTATATATTTTATATTATTTCTTATCCTTTTAAATGCCAGTGAAAGTGCTAAGTTGGATTTTGTCCATTTATTAAATAGAATGGAGGGGTGAGGAACCTGTGGCCGTGAGGCCGCAGGTACTTTATTTCTCAGACTGATACGTATACCATTGTCTCAAAGACAGTTGAGCCTATGAGGATTTCTCTACTGCATATGAATCTGTAGGGACTACATTTGGGTCATAGGGACAGTTTTCCGGGATGGCACAGCAACTAGACAAGTATTACTAAAAGAAGCAAGTTTTTTCATAGAGAAATAGCTCCATCAAGGGTCAGCTCTGACTTGAACTAAGGCATCTCATAAGTGTTCTCTAAGAGCATTAAATTCCATCTTGCATGCCAGTTAAGAATTATGTATTAGATGGGACTTGGGACTGAGAATGTGAACTGAGTAATGGTATTAACTTACATCTTATTTTAAAAGCTATGTTTTGGGGGTTTTTTGTTTTTTGTTTTTTGAGACAGAGCATTGGCTCTGTCGCCCAGGTTGAAATGCAGTGGCATCATCACAGTTCCCTGCACCGGGCTAGAGTGCAGCGGCATCAGCCTAGCTCACAGCAACCTCAAACTCCTGGGCTCAAGCCATCCTCTTACCCCAGCTTCCCGAGTAGCTGGGACTACAGGCCCATGCCATGACACTTGGCTAATTTTTTTTATCTTTAGTAGAGATGGGGTTTCACTCTTGCTCAGGCTGGTCTCAAACTCCTGGCCTCAAGCGATCCTCCTCCACCTGCCTTGGCCTCCCAGTGTTGGGATTACAGGCGTGAGCCACCACGCCCGGCCTAAAAAACTATGCTGCTTAAATGTAGGGCCTGCCCATCCCTCTGCATAACTAATTTATATACTCGTGCTTGAGCAGAGCGTGGAGCCTGCCTTCAGGGATTCCAAAATGCCTACACCCTGCTATTAATAAGTCAAAGCTGTTGATACAGAAGTCAGACCTTTCCACAAATTTGTGTTACTCCAAGGTGGTTTCCGTTCTTTTGTGCTGCCTGGAGTTAAGAAAGGCTTTTGTAAAAATGGGAGCATTTGAAGCTGAGTCCTAAGAGATAAAGAGCTGTGCAAGGAAGAAGGCAAGGAATAGCATCCCAAGGGTAAGGAAGATAATGTGCAGGCCTAACAGAACATGTCTTGTGAGAACATTATCACATTAACTGAGACATTCACTATGGCCAAAGCTAAACAGGCCCTTTGCCAGCCCCTGCCTTGCTTGGTAGGGACATCTTTATTTCAAAGTACTAAACAAACACCCTTGATCTTTCCCTGGGTTGGCAGTAGGGTTGGGCTAATAGTCACAAATGGGGCGAATCTGCTTTGCATATTAATTGGAACACCATCATGAGAACTAATGATTTGAGGGTCTTTTTAGGCCACAGCAAGCTATCTAAAACGCAGCAGTAGTGCAGAAATGCTGGGGGGGGGCGGGGGGGGGAGTTGATGCTGAAGCTGGTATTCAGTTGGTTGTTAGGCACTGTCCTAACAACAGGGCATGGCAAGTGGTATCATACTTCAGGAGACCTCTTGCTGCAGTATGGAAGACTGACCAGAACAGGGGCACGACAGCACCAGGATGAATGACCACCACCTAATAGGCGACAGCAGTCATTAGGGTACAAGATAGCAAGCGGTCAAACTGAAGTGAAGGGAAGAGGGACTGCATGAGGAAATGTGTGTGGATAATTAAGAGGGTTTCAGCAAGGGGTAGTATTTTTAGTGTTTGAAAACCACTTAAGAATTATGTATCAAATGGGACCGAGTACTTGGGAAGTTGAGGCAGGAGAATTGCTTGAGCCCAGGAGTTTGAGCCCAGGCTGGAGTGAGCTATGACTATGCCACTGCACTGTAGCCTGGGTGACAGAGTAAGACCCTAATCTTTATTAAAAAAAAATTAAAAAAACGGTATTGAGACTGAGTATGTGAGCTAGAGCAATGGTATTAACTTACATCTTTAGAGAAATGCTCTAATCTCAAAGTATGAAATTTTGACAAAAATCAATTTGTATACCTGGGACTTAAATACACCAATAATGAAAAATTAACAATCTTGTAACCATTCTTTTTTAGTTCCACTTAAACAGATGATCTGGTCCAGAGACTGGCAAACTTTTTCCATAAAGGGTCAGAGAAGTTTAGACTTTGCAGGCCATATGATCTCCGCTTCAGCTTTTCAGCTGTGCCATTATAGTGTGAAGACAGCCACAGACGATAAGTGAACAAGTCTCGGGCTGGATGTGGCCTGCAGGCAGCTTGCTGACCCTTGATCTAATTCATGAGATCGCAATAATAAATAACTGAATGGTACCACATACCCTGAATTAAATTCAGACTGCTTCCTCATCACCTATTTGCCAAAAATTAGAGCTCAAGAGCATTATTCTAGTTGTGGGTTGTTCATAGTTCATCTAACAGGAATATAATGCACCTGCTAGTGTTCCTGTGTGTGCCAAAGGGCCCACCACCCAGCACCCCTGAGCACGCTTTTCCAAGGTGCAGCCTGCCCCTGGTAAGCTCTGGGTATAGCCACAAGCTGCGCAGCTTTTCAGAGGTCTCTAATAGGAAAGTAGAGGAAGGAAACCAAGCACATACTTAAAGGCCAGAGAGCCTGCAAGTTATATGACTAGTCAGTCCATGTATATAGACTAATCCAAGTACATGATGACTTAGACCACTAAGTACAGACTGAAAAAATGGTTTTGCACACTAACCATAGTAAAACAACCAATAAATGTTTGAACGCTGTTGGTTACTTGGCTTGTAGAACTGAGCAGTTTCAGAAATGAGCTTATTTCTATTATATTGATAACTCCTAAGCCATTTTATGTAATTTATGTAATATTTTGACATTGTTTTCATTTTGGTTTTCAGGGGAGCCCTGGAAGCTTATGTACAGACAGTGAGAAGTAGAGAAGGCAAAGAATTTGCACCAGTTTATCCCATAATGGTTCAGCTACTTCAAAAAGCTATGTCTGCTCTTCAGTAACAAGATGAAATCCAATCTCACTTTGCGCTAACCCATTCATAGTTGGCAGTTAAGTAACATACTCTAAAATTTAGACAGCAACTATCCACTATTTTAAGAATGTAATGGATTTTTTTTTCTATATTTCCTGTTGATCTCTATTTACCTCTTTAGCACTTCCACTTTAAGTAGCATAAAATATCAGAACAGATTCATCATCACAGCCTTTAAAATTCATGGACCTGATTATTCCAGAAAGATTCTAACTTTTTTCCTTTCAGACTTTTGTACAAGGCTAAAATTTCTTTATCACCTGAGTTCCACTATGGGTACATCCACACAAAGTCCCCACTGCTTCTAAAGAGATACGAATAAGTTATAGGTAGACTATTTTCCCCAAGCTGCCCTCTTCCCTAGTAAGTGTATAGCTCAGTGGTTCCCAAGTATGGGTGCACATTCACACCACCAGGGGAGTTTTAAAAAATCCTGATGCCCGACTTGCACTCCATACTAATTAACATGTCTGGGAGAGGGAACGGGAGTGGGAGCCCGGCATCAGTATTTTTTTTTAAAAAATCCCCACAGTGATTCCAATATGCAACAAAGTTTGGGAACTACTAACATATCCAAAACTAAGATGTAGGGTTAAATGTTCTTGTTTAAATATGTTATACTGAATCTTTAAATAAAGCAAGGCTTTCTTTACACTTTGTCATTTTATTAAGAGCAGACTTTGGGGGTGGTTTAACCTTTCAACCAAGTTGCCAAGTGAAAAATGATTTTTATTCTACAAAGATTCTCTATAAATAGATAATCTAAGTCCTTATTTGTTTTATTGCCATTGCCACACTATTAACATTTTTGGTTTTAATTTTTTAAATCCTAACAGCAGCCTCCTGATTATAAATACAAAAGGTCCAAGTGTTCGGAAGTTTTCCTTATGCTTTCTATCTCCTGAACCTGTTATTCCGACAACTCAAACATAAAAATCAGTCAAGTCAGTCAGAGGTAAACAACTTTTTTTTCATTTTATTTGAAATAATATACAAGAATATAGTGTGCAAAATTTAGGGGCAACATCATGAAGAAGTGTAATGAACTGAAATCAATTTTACAGCTGTGATTCCTAACCAGAAACACCACTTGGTAAGTAACATGAAAAGCCATGATTGTAGCTCAGAGCAAAAGCAGCTGTATTGCCAATGTATTTGCTCTAATTTTAGACAGTTGGATGAAAAGTAAAGTGCAAGTGTTGCACTGCAATAAGTGCAAAGTCTGCCCCCACCATAAAGATATGATGACAAAATATATTTAAGATACGTGGCTGAGGAGATATAGGACACAAAGTTAAAAAATACAATGGTGTTGACTGTTAATAGCACCATTTCAGTGACTATATCCCAATGCTATTAACTAACTTTATCTTGGCCTGGGCTAGGTCTCCATTGGAAATAATGGATGGCTGCTGCCACCTGGTGCATAAACTCAGCATGCCATGGGAACTGCAGCAGGTGGCTCTTACACTGGGACACTGATACACCTGCCACATGTTCTGGTAGCCCCTTGGCACTGGCCACACTAGGAGTGCCTGTGTTTGGCACAGATGCTGAGCCATGTGGTGGCTACTCGAGGAAAGGCCGACTCCCAGCTTCTGCTTCATTCCATCATGTGTACAATACAGATTAATAAGCAATAAGGAGCCAAATGTATAAACAGCAGTTACATATTTTTAAATTCCCCTTTCGTACAATTTAAAATATAACATGTATACACTTCTCCTCTCTTTCTACTGTACTTTAGCACCACAGGATATCAATTTTCAAGCCTATATTACCTGATAGACATATATGAAGTTTGGAAGAAAAATAAGGCAATTTGGTTTACAATGTTGATAGTTTTAGCTTACTTAATGCTCTAATGGAGAAAGCAAATCCTCACTCATATTATTAAATCATTTCAAGACTCAATGCTATCAGTATCTTACGGTCACACAAATTCAGGACAAATGGTGAGACCTTGATCTTCTTAAGTCTTTCCATCAAGAGTCAATGTTTATGCAAATATAGACTTAAGAACACAAGCATCCTGGTTTAATGTTGCTGTGAGCCCTGTGGAAATAAAATTAAACACAGTGAGTGTTTACAAATCAATACATGGGTAATTCCATATGTGAACGCTAAGATGTGTAAGATAATGTTTGTGAGTTCACTATTAAAAATACTGTTCTCTCAAAGGTGACTTCAAAATTTGCTAGTATCTGATGGTTCAAGCATCTAGAAAACTTATGAAAAATAAGACATGGACTAGGATGAATAGAAAAGAAAGGTGATACAAAGTCCTACCACATAAAATTCTAAATTAACAAAGAACTTACAAAATCCAGTCCAGCCATCTTCTCGCCTACTTCTTTAAAAGAAACTCTTGAACATTTTAAAACAGATGTGACCTGCATGTTACTAAAACACAGGTACACATACACAAACATCCTTGGCCAGCCCTCTTACTACAACTACTAATGTCTTCACTTCTAGTCTACCAAGTGAAATTTTCTTAAAAGATGCTAGTCTAATAATGGAAAAGTTCTAAGCACCAAGTCTATCCAAGATAGATTTTGGTATGAATTTATTTACCACCCTTCCTGGGCCTTTCTATTTCTTCTCCTTCTTGAGGTTTTTAATCTAGAAATTCTGTGCCAATGGCAGAAGTCCCCATGAAGGTTAGTTAGTGTACCCTCAACACCGCCATCCTCATTAGTCTCTCACCAATTAAGGAAAAAAAGGCTGTTGAGACCACAAACAAAAATTAGAGAAATTTTCTACTGTGATATTAATGGGTTAATAATGCCCATCTTTCAACCTAACTAGAAATAATATATTCCAAAATTATTGTTTTACCTTAACATTTAAAACATTCTTTTTAAAGTTTGCCTGAGATTTCTACTTCCATGCAAACAGGATATGGCATATGATGAAAAGAAAAGCAGTCTTATATGATATGGAAAAACATTATTAGCCTCTGAAGTATGAAAATGCTATAAAAGAACATCACTACAACCTTTTAAAGGTTGTAACAATTGCTCTAACATGCCAGTATACCTATGGGGATAAGTCAAAATAATTTTAAACTACTACTTATTGAAACGTACTGAATTGGTTCTTTTCCTTTTCCAACAGTCAGGATTTAAACGTTTCTGTTCTTCAGCCAAAGCCTTTGCTTCTAATGTGTACATCCTTCTCTCTTCATTCTTCATTTTCTTCCACCTGTCACCCAGGATCACACTTATGGCTCTGTAAAATAATATTTACAAAATGCTAAAGGCATGACTTTTTCGTAAAACTCAAGTGCTGCTACGTCAGGAAAAAAATGTAAAGTTAAAAAAAAAAAAAAAGATGAAAATCTTGTCCAACATAGAGAAGGCAAAGGTCAAGGCTATAATAGTCATGTCCAGTAAAATCCCAAGTCAGATGGCCCATTTATCATAATCTCAGCAGTTAAAGCCCCCTGGGATAGTGTCAATATTCCCAACTGTCAAAGGAATCTAAAATGGCTAGAAATTGGATATTGTACAAAGCTTATATTTAAAGAAAAAAGTTTAAGATTTCAAAGAAAAGGTTTAAATTATTACCATTGTATCTATCCTTGTACATCAGTTTTTAAATGATGTTTAAAGTATAAAGATAAGACTGTTCAGTATCAGCATAAAGTATTCAACTTGTATTAAAAGTTATTCTTACATTATTAAAAGTTGTTATGTTCTATTTATGCTCATAACTTATCAAAATGTTATGATAAAGGTCTTTTTTTCATTCATGCAACTTTACTGAAAATGTAAAATTATGTATGCTTATTGTTTATCTCTTAAGATGAAACCAATTAATCCTAGCACTCTGGGAGGCCGAGGCGGGTGGATAGCTCAAGGTCAGGAGTTCAAAACCAGCCTGACCAAGAGCGAGACCCCGTCTCTAAAAAAAAAAAAAAAAAAAGATGAAACCAATTAAACCTCAGGCAATATTCATACTTAATACTTGAGAAAATTGGATAAATTCCAAACAGTAAGGAGAAGTCAAACTGATAGGATTCAGCATGATAGAAATCTGAAACTATTTTCCTATTTATAGTTGTCACTCTGCTACCAAACCTACTAAAATAGTCTCACCCAGAGCATGCAGACATAAACCACATTCCTTCTATGAAGAGCTATTAACCATTCATTCTGTGACACTCATATAAGACAGAAGGTCCTGGAATGACTATACAAAGTATACAAGTGATTTTACACTGACTGATAAGGAAACTAAAGAGGGGTATATGTGCTTTAGAAGAATAAACACAGAAGCCCTGCTACTTAAAAAGAAATGAAGTTTGTGTAAGTTTACTTGTCTTTTTATCTAGTAAGTTGATGCAATTAAACATTGTGCTTCCTTTAGTAAAAACCAATTTTTATAGTCTTTGGGTTAAAGACACCATACAGTGGTTGGCACATTCGCTAAACAAATCAGTAAGAAATATTCACACACATACTACACCCCCATCTCAGTCTTTCAAAGTAAGAAAAAATGTGAAATGTTTTTGAAGGGAGTGGTTATGTGACACTTGAGAAACACATTTATTCCTTAAGTTAAAAGATGATAGGTAATGAAATGTGCAAAATAATATAGACTAATATCTGTATTCCCTTCCATAATAATAAAGTACATATGTCACCTAAAGATTGTATCAACTATGTCTCTCTGACTGATCTATTTCTCGATGTTAGGTGATTACCAATATATCTCATGGGAGCAATGCTAAAATGCAAAGAAAAAATTAGATTTATGAGCAAAAAGGGGTATAACCTGATACAGAGATCCTTAAAAAAAAAAACACAGAAAACACCTAAAACTATTAATAAGATTTACACTCTTCTTATAATCAGGACAATCCAATTACAAAGAATTATAAATAAGTCCATAATGCATCCTGGCTGATGCTGTCAGTGGCTGGGGAAGAGACTTATTACTGTCATATAGGGACATGAATCCTGTATTTCTTAGATGTCAAAGGACATATCTAATAATTAAGATACCAGATATGTACAAAAAAAGAAATGCAGCATAGCACCTATCACTAAATCTCTAAGGTAGCCATTTTCTCAGGAAAAAAAAATTGAGCAAGGAGAAAAAAGATGTAAATGATTCCTAAGATGCCTTTAAATCCTAAAAGTGTATTTTCTGTGAGAATAATCACACAATAGTCACCAGAGAAGTCCAAAATAAATTTTAAAAAGTTAAACCCACTCTTTTACTGATGAAGAAATGGAAGATTAGAACCTGAGTTAATTGCCCAAAGTCACAGAGATGACAGACCCAAGAGTTAAAAATTTCAATGGTGTTGAGAAAGCCCTTAGAATTCTTCACTGAGTAGGAATCTAAACAAATAACCAGAAAGTAGGCGCAAGTTATTCATTAAAGTGTTACCTGTAATATTTTCAATGCAAATATACATATGTATCAATTCTCAGATACATTTGGGATAAGCTTCTCTTTTTAAAGTGTAACTACTTAGACTAAGAAGTACTTGAGTTAATTTTTATTCCTGGGTTCTATGAAGACAACTTTTGACAAGTCTGGCAACTTACTACAAATTGCCAATGCCTACACATTCCATAGTAGACTGAGTTATCTGTCTAGGTATTATAAAGTATACATGCCCTAAAAATTCCACTTAAACTTTTTACTTTAATGTCAACTTAAGAAAACAGAATTCAATTAAAGCTATCGAAGAATAAGTATACTTAGCTATCCCAGTTGCTGTGAATGGCAATGAAGTATTTAGTTGTTATAGTAAGATTTGTCACTATTTTTACCTGTTATCTTTCCCTGGATACATCTGAGTATATTCAACTCTGTATTTTTTGGCAAAAAGCATGAAGGCATTCATTGGTCTTTTGCACTTATTAGGAGAAGTGGCACTCACAGTCCCTGAGCTGTGGTTTTTGACAGCTTTAGCATATAAAGAATTCGAAGAGAGCTGTGATGATCCAGGTGAGCCACAGTTTTTACTGAATCCAGATCTTGCAAAATCTTGACCAACAGGTCCTCCACAAGACAAAGATGCACGACGTTGACGAGCCATACTACTTAACACATAAACTGCAGAAGAATCCATAGGTGTGAAGTCATAGCTATGAAATTTAAAAAAATTAATAAATAAGGTTTTAATTCAATTTATCCAATTTCTATAAACAGGGTTTTAAAAAAACCTTAACATTTGATTGGAATTTTCAATGCATTTTCCCCTATATAATGTTACCGACACTACTTTAACAACTTTTGCCACTGATAGTTGCTTATACTAATAAAATGAATTCTATATATGCATTGACTAAAATTATTACTTTTAAAAAAAAACCTCTGCAAATAATAAAAAACTCCCCCAAGGAATATTACAATCAACATGCCTTGTTCACAGCAAGTAACTCCTCCAAATCCCACACGACCTACTTCATATTCACTTGACAAACCTGCTAATGCGATTTCTAGCCTAGAGCTAGAAAATTAAAATGAAGTGGAGACAATATACCAGGCCTAAGGACTAAATACTACAGAAGACAAAAGGTTGGATAAGGGCAGTCAAAAGCTATTAAACATGGCTAAAGATACTTAATATGCCCTGTAATCTGGGTCTTTTCTTTATGTAAAAAGTCATACACATATATCAGTCTCCCAAAAGGCCAACTATGTACTATAACATAGCCTAGTTCATAGTAAAAACCCACCTTTATCAGGAAAGGCTACATTTTGTTCTGTATATCCGGTTTACATAGGCATGGCAATAAACTATCCATATTATTCTCTCATCTCCTCAACATGCTGGGAGGGTATCATTATCCCCTCTTTCATATGAACAAACAAGCTAAGAAAAATGAAGTATTATTCACCCAAGGCCACACTGCTAGAATCCGAACTCAGATGATCTATCTACCTTCAAAGCCCCAGGTTTCCTCAACAGTACCATGATACCTCACATTGCTACTGACTCAAGGTGAACAGATAATCTTATTAACTGAAAATATTAGCTGAAAATTAGAGCTAATGTAGATCACAGCCTAAAGATACACCAGTCAAAAGAATTTTCTTTTGTTCCAACTGTTAACTCTCTGCCTATAGTAATTTGTATCTTCTTGGCAAAAAACCTTTTATTCAGAATCCAACCCCTACTTCTCTCCCTGAAACAGAAATCAAAATAGGTTCATATTGGCTGTAGGAACAGCATCTGCCCAAAGGTGAAGCATATGAGATTAAGAAATACTCTAAAGACAGATGAAAATCTAAATGAGCTAGGTCCATGCTATTTACTACACACAGTAAAAATGACTTTTAGCAATTACCAACCATACAATATTTTTTTTTCCTTAAAGGTAGTACATGAAATAATGTAAACTATCACTGCAAAATTATCTCATGATGCTTAGCAATCAGTATGTCAGAGAAACAATTTTTGCTTTCTAGGTTTGCAACTTCCATAAAAAAAATACTGTAAGCCCCTCTCATACATAATTTAGAAAAAATAGCAAACTTCACTACAAATGAATCAGACACAAAATTATTAATCTCTTCTCAAAGAAAATACTTAGTTACAATTTAAAAATACCAAAAGATACAAGGTAAACTAATTACCAAAATGTGAAAACCCCACCATCTAGTGGCACAAATACAACTATCTATTTCCATTATGGATACAACTTAAATCAGCTTGAAATCACAAAATTTGGGATTTTGATAATCTTTTGCTATAGCACCTCAGGTAAGTTTTCATTCTCTTCACTAAACCACCTGTAGTTCCTCAAATGTGCCTTGTTCCACACTCCTACTTTTTTTGTACATGTCATTCCTTAAGCTTAGAATGTTCTTTTCCACTTCACTGTCTAATCGTTACTCTTAAAGGCAAACTCTACAACAATGTAGTGCCTATGAACTATGTCACATGTATTAACTCATTTAATCCTTTTTCCAATATTATCTCCATTTTATAGACTTCTGAAAAAGAAGAGGCATGGCCATTCTTAACTCATTTATAAATTAATTCTGGAGAACATAATGTAAAATTTTAATTGGGTTCAAATTCCAGCTTTGCCACTTATTAACAATATGACCTTGGGCAAGTTAAATAAATTCATTCATTCATAGACAGGGTCTTGCTCTGTTGCCCAGGCTAGAGTGCAGTAGCATCATCACAGCTCAGTGCAACCTCAAACTCCTGGGCTCATGTGATCCTCCCACTTCAGACTCTCCAGTAACTGGGACTACAGGTGTACATGACCACACCCAGCTAATTTTTTCTATTTATTTTTTTTTGTAGAGATGGGGTCACGCTATGTTTGGGCAAATTAAATAAACCATCTAGCCTCAGTATACTTATCTGTAAAATAAAGAGAATACATGCTATGAGGGACTGCTGAAAGGATAATAAATGTAAAACACAGCAGAGGCTGGCACAAAGTTGTATTCAATTAGGGGTATCTGTTATTGTAGAAACAGATTAGGAGACAAGCGTGCTAAATTTGGAATCTTTATAAGATACAGGCTTGAATACTAATTCTGACAGTAACTGGCTTTGTTTTGGGCATGCACCTTAACCTCTCCTAACTTTACTTCCCTTTTTCTTTTTGTGTAGAATGAGGAAATAATCAACAGGGATTGAAGATTAAATAAATTAACATACGTACAGTACCTGGCACATAGTAAGCACTTAATAAATTTGTTAAATTATCACATTACTTGAATAGAAATGTCAACTTCACAAAGTCAAAAGTGACTGTTTTAAACTTGTATAATGCCTAGAAGGTAAGCCCCAACTGACAAAGTCTCAGAAAGGGCTTCTGTAAAGCATGCTCTCACTTGGAAGCCTCCTTTCAATGGTAGAGCTTTAAATTGGGTTTAAGAGCTCATCAACTTATTGTTAACTTCTTACAGTTCTTACCAAGCTAGAAACCACTCAAGTGTCCTTCCCTGTAAACCATGATCCAAGAGCTTGCCCCGAATCCCCAATAGACCTAGGAATTTATTCTGGGGTTCCTTCTTGGACTGAGTGTTTCCTCTCCCTGCCTTTCTTTTCTCTTCCTGCTCTTCCTATGCCAGATATCATCTCCTTTAACCCCTAAGTCATAATCAAATCCTCACAGAAAATTTAGTCAACTTCATGTTTCTCAACTTTTTCATGGTTTCTACTGGATGAAACCGCCCATTTCCACTCCTTTGCAGGAGGGGAAAAGTGAGCACTGCTGTTGTATTACAGCCACAAAACAGTAAAATGAGACCAGTGACCATGCTCATATTGAGAGGGATTAATATCCAGTGGGATCAAGCGATGAGAATTTCCCATCTCAGAAAAACAGGAATTAGGCAGCCAAGTTTTTCCTTTTGCCTTGAAGAGCAAAGTTTTGCACTATGTAATACTTAACATATAAAAATATATAACATATATCTAAGTTATGAAGCACACAAATATCAGTGAACCCACAATCCAAATTAAGAAAGCATTTCTAATATCACTTTAAGTTCATTTGCTACCCCCAGAGATAACTATTGTCCTGAATGGCTTATCCTTCTCTTATTTTCAATGATTTTATTATAAAAATAATATTACTCAATACTGCTATCCTTTCAAAGCTCTTCTTATAAGGTTGGCCCTTGACTGGCATCTAGAACTAGGATTTCAGGAGGGTTCCCATCATTCCCACAACTGATAAGGATAGCTTAGTATGCCTAAGCTGTGTGTACAAACAACATGGTTTACTCTCAACAGCCACTTTCCTTTGCAAGTTTGGAATTTTGGTACATGTCAGGCAGAGAAAACCCTGGGTGCTGAGTGGCTAATAGGCTTTCCTGGTACATACTTCACACATGTTGTCACAACTCACTGCTGGGGGAATTAACCGTGTCCTGTACATCAGCACTGGGAGAGATCCCTGGAAGCTTGGCTTCCTCCAGACTTCACCCCTTGTCTTTTCCCTTTCCTGATTTTCCTTTGTATGCTTTTACCATAATAAATCATAACCATGAACACAACTATATGCTGAGTCTTGTGAATTCTCCCAGCAAATCATCAAACCTGGGGGTGGTCTTGAGGGACTCCTGACATGATTATACAATGTATATTACATATAATATATAAAGCTTATATACTTATATTTATAGTTTTATTAGATATATTTCTAAAGAACATGATTCCATAAAAGTAGAATCATATTGTTTACTTCTGAGACTTATTTTTACTTAACATTGTTTTAAAAATTGATCCATAAAGTATATAGCTACAGTCCATTCATTTTCCACTGGTAAAAAAGAATTCCACTGTAAGATTATATCACAATTTAGGTATTAGCTCTCCAGTTAATAAGTAGTTTTATTGTTTCCACATTTTTGTTATCAGCAATTCAGCTACGAACTTATTGGCACATCTCCTTGAGCATGTCTACAAGAATTTACTTCACTAGGGTACATAACAGAGGAATGAAATTGCTGATATTCACCTTTATAAGATAAAGCCAATTGTCTTCCAGAATTTTTTTAATCAGGTTATCCTCTCACCAAAATACAGGAGTTATCAGTGATCTACATGCTAAGAATACTTAAAGTATCTGTCCTTAAACTTTTGTGTCATTTTTCTAGTTTTTCAAAGAAGAGTGTATATGAGGGTTTCAGTAGAACAGTATTGAGTTTACAATCTTACAGACATTTATTGAGCATATTGCCTGTGCCAGGTCCTATGCTATTTGCTTTTTTAGTAATATTAGTTTCACTTATCCTTATGATATATAAAATATATTAACCTTAAATTTAGGGCCGGGCGTGGTGGCTCACGCCTGTAATCCTAGCACTCTGGGAGGCCGAGGCGGGTAGATCGCTCAAGGTCAGGAGTTCGAAACCAGCCTGAGAGAGCGAGACCCCGTCTCTACTAAAAATAGAAATAAATTAATTGGCCAACTAAAAATATATAGAAAAAATTAGCCGGGCATGGTGGCGCATGCCTGTAGTCTCAGCTACTTGGGAGGCTGAGGCAGAGGGATTGCTTGAGCCCAGGAGTTTGAGGTTGTTGTGAGCTAGGCTGATGCCACGGCACTCTAGCCCGGGCAACAGAGTGAGACTCTGTCTCAAAAAAAAAAACAAACAAAAAAAAACTTGATTTATATTAAATTGAAGGAAATCTACAGGCCAGCAAGAACTCTGAAGAATTCTCAGGGCACTACTTAGTGCCCATACATGATATGGATTTCATAATTACTTTAAAGAAAGAATGAGTCTTTAAATCCCAGGTATCTACACACAGACTTTCTCCAGGTACCTTCTAAGAGTAGGGTGACCAATTGTCCCAGTTTGTCTAGAAATGAGGGGTTCCCAGAGATGATGGATTTTCAGTTTTAACACCACAGAAAAGTCCCATATAAATTGGGGCAGTATGTCAACCTTCTTGAAAGTCAAGACACATGGGTGCTTGTCCTCGTCTGCCACTTGTTAGCAACGTGATGTCAGGAAAAACTGCTTCCCTCTCTAAAATGTCAAGTTTTGGCTATGTTTTACTATTTGTTAAACCATCCAACACCCTTGGTCAAAATGAATATTAAACAAAGATACAGTTAACTACCAAAAAAAATACAGTTAGCTTAAAAACAAAACCACAGACAGGCTATTATGAGGTTTATGGGCTGGTTAAAAACAGTTGCCTGATTGCCCAGATTTTTTTTTAATTTATGTAACTATCAAGGGCCGGGAGCGGTGGCTCACTCCTGTAATCCTAGCACTCTGGGAGGCCGAGGCGGGTGGATCGCTCAAGGTCAGGAGTTCAAAACCAGCCTCAGTAAGAGCGAAACCCTGTCTCTACTAAAAAATAAAAAGAAATTAATTGGCCAACTAAAAATATATAGAAAAAATTAGCCGGGTATGGTGGCGCATGCCTGTAGTCCCAGCTACTCGGGAGGCTGAGGCAGGAGGATTGCTTGAGCCCAGGAGTTTGAGGTTGCTGTGAGCTAAGCTGACGCCACAGCACTCTAGCCCGGGAAACAAAGTAAGACTCTGCTTCAAAAAAATAAAAAAATTAAAAAATTAAAAAAAAGTAAGTTCAGCAAGGTTGCAGGATACAAGATCAACATTCAAAAATCAATTCGATTTCTATATATTAGCAATAAATAATCTGAAAATTAAAACTAAAAAAATTCCATTTATAATGTATGTAACTATCAAAGCTGATCTGTTAAACTCCTGGTTATATAATGTGATATTCTTTCTATTCTAATCCTAAATGTCTTATGAATTCAATTTTCTTATATAATAACTATATGTAAAACTCCCTATTAGCTATTAATTTAATTACCTAATATTTTTTCCTTTAATCATATTTATACTTTCCTCTAAGTAGTTCTCTTATAATTCTCAAATTAAAGGTAAACTTTAACAGGAAAAAAAAAATCCAATATTACCTTTTAAATGTATCAAAAACACCTGAATCATCAAAATTAATGGCATCGGGGTGTCCAGGAGGTAGACATACATCTCCAATATGAATTTCACAACATGGAATGCCATGCTGTACCACAGTCAAGCTTGGATAAAACGATGACCAACCTAAAGTTAAACAATAGTTGCGTAAAGAATGAGGACTGACAGAAAGCACCCTAATTATTTTACAACAGACATATCATTTCTGTATCTTAAAAAGTTATTTCTTAAAATATGTCCCAAGAGATTTTCTAATAAAAAGTCATGTATCTGCAATAAAGTAGTACTCAATAAGTATTTTCTTTCAGCAATGTAAAAGCTCTCCAAAACTAGTTTAATTCAGTACTTTATTAATATATGTAGATATATCAATCATCATTTATTCACTATCTTGTAGATTGATGGAAGTGCTGAGTGACTGAGACCATGAAATAGTCTCTGAATTATCAAATTATGTTTAACATGGTGTGATTATAATAAGGCTCTGAAGACTGAGTTTGGTTTATAGCATATTTGGTAACTCTTAACGAAAATGTGATTATCACCCTTCATTCCCCGAACTATATGAAGATAACAGAGAGCTTATTATAGTATGCTACATGAATCTAAAAATTTCTCAGACTCAGGAAGCTGAATTCCACCCTGACTATTGCTAAGATACTTAAGCACCATTAAGTATAATTATAAGCATTTCCTATAGTTTTATATAGTTGGAAAGAAATTTTCCCTCCAAATTTTTTTCCTTAATCATCAAAGCCATAAACATAATTATAGATTTAAGAAGCTTTCTTTAAAAAGTTACTATAAATTCAGTTAAAGCCCTACCTTTATTTTTAACATAGAAAGGGTGGTCCAGCTTACACTCTACAGTAAGTAAACCATCTTCTACTGTACCAGGATCAAAAGTCAACTTCAGTACTGACTCGCCAAATGATACACTTTCTTCATGTGATAACAACTTTAGACCATCAGAACCATAGCCCTGAAAATATATGCATAGAGTGAATGAATTGGAAATGTTCAATTCAACACACGGTGAAGCTTCCGTTACATGTAAGACTTTGTGAAAAAGGTAAAAACACCCAAGACGGGATGCCTGCCTTTAGAGATCTTTCAACCGAGTAGTGAAGAAAAACAAATAACTAGACTGGAGTAAACACTTTAATTCACATATAAATAGTGGTGATGGAGTTAATAAAGAAAGTTGTTAATTCCAAAAGAAAGATTAGGGAGGACTTTCAATTCTCATTTGAACTGGGACTTAAAAGAACAATGCAATTCACAAAGGTAGAAGAACAGGATCTCCACCAGAACAGTTGTAATTAACTTTTTGGGAGGGGAGTGCTTAGTATTTGCTAAAAATACAAGGTGAGTTCAGATTTGGGCAAATAAGGCTAAACAGGAGAGGCCAATTAGTAGAGGGCTCTTAAAGACATGCAAAGTGCTTAAACTTTTTACTTAGAAGGTATTGGGAAGTCAATGGAAGTATCTTTATTAATATGACTGTCAATTTGAAGATGATGACGATGACTGCAGAATAAGAAGGGATCTCAAATTCAATTATTTGAGGATATAATGAGAGATACCCAGTATAGTCCTGAATTGACAAGTGCAATGGTGGTAGAACCAGACTAAATTAAAATTCAATGAATATTGAGCATTTAGTACATACCAGGTAGGCTCTTGAAAATACAAACATTAACAAGACATGATCCTTACCCTTAAATCCACAGAAAAACAAAGAAGACAAACATGCCAATAATTAGCTATAGTATCCAATCATTTTTACACTAGTGCATGAACAAAGTAATGAATGAGAGAGAAGGATGATTGTTAAAATCTTTACAGAAATAGAATCAACTGCATATGAAGGAATGGAAATAGCAAAAGACAACTTCAGGGTTTTCAATCTGGCAATCAAGAAGGATAATATTAACAGTAAAAGAATAGGGAAAAAGCAAGCTAGGAAGGGAAAGAAAAAGTTGAGTGCAATTTTGGTTGTACTAAGCTGAGTTTAAAGAGCCAACTGTTATGTAGAGATGTCTAACATGCAGTTGGAAATGTGCCGGTGAAGGCTACAAATATATATTTGAAAATAACTAAATTACAAAAATCTTCTAATTTTTAGAGCTACAGGAGACCTTAAAACTAATTCAATCCCATTTTACAGATCAAAACCAACACCCAGAGGGGTTAACAATCTGCCTACGGTCAGTTACACAGATAGTGGCAATAAGAGCTAGAAAAGCACCCAGGTTTCCTGACTCTAAGTCCAGAATGCCTTCCACTTGACACCATGGAAGTGCTGTGGACATTATCAGCAGAGAGGAACCAGTGAGGAGAGTGAAGAGGGCCAAACCTTGTCTTACATTCAGCAGACATGCACCCAGTCAACAAGACAGAATTGGGACACTGCTATGCTATGCTACACAAATCAAGGGGCAATGTCAGGAACTAACCCAATGTGTCAAAAATTGCAGAGATGTCAAACAAAACAAGCAGAAGGCTCTGGTCCTAGAAATTAGAATAAAGCTAGAAACCTCTTAGATTTTAGAGGAGTGGCAGAGGCCAAAGTCAGACTACTGTGAACTTTACTAGAATGAAGATTAACAGCAAGGGGGGAAAAATGAAGGCAGCCAAGTCAGGACTGTTTTTCTCAAGAGACTCAATAGTAAAAGCAGGATCAAAAAAGGAATTTTAAACAAGTATACTTCACATACTCATTTTCTGTGCCTACAGGGGAGATGGAGAAATTAAAGATTTCAAAGTGAAAGGTGTCAGTCGATATTTATCCTAATGTTGCTCACTACTGCTTTTGCTCATCAGCTTAGAAAATGCTAGTGTTTTATGGAAAACACTAGCACTTTAAAAGTAACTTAATATAATCAACTCTCAATTATCTACAGGGGAATTAACCACTTTGTAGATTACCTAAGAAAAGGCTTTGGTTAGTTTATTTATTATTTGTTTTTAATGTCAGTTTAGTTTTTCCCAATGTAAAATGTATGAAACATAAAAAATTGCTAAGTAATATACTTTTTCCATTCAAGAAAGCATAATTAGAAAGGTAAACCCAAAATTACTGTCCTCCCTATCAAGCTAAGCAACAATGAGTGGCTACAAAAACTCTACCTAAAATGTAAGATGTCATTTAAATATTAAGTAAATGGAGGATATTCCTGTACATTAGCAATAAATCTTGTTTCATTCTGAAAGATTTTGAAAAATTTTTAAAGAATTTTAAATCAACCTTGTGAGCGCTCGTTTGAAGATCTTCCTCATTGTCACAGCCTTCAGCTCTAGCAAAATCTTCAACATCCTGCCATTCTTTATTGCTTCCCTTATGAAAGCACAATCGTGTGCCTAAAGTTTTAAGTAGAAAACAAATATTAGATGTGCAAGTAGTGTACAACACAAGTTAGGTGTAAATAATTAAAGTATTTTTTCTTTTACCTTTCAAAAAACAGTGCCAAACAGTTGAAGGCCAGGAATTGCACCATCCCAAATCATCATCATCTGACAGGGAGGACATGCAGAAAATGCCAGATTCTGACTCACTATTTGCCTGTGGAGAAACATATCACCTTTTTTATTTTTGCTTTTTAAATGCATCTTTTTTTATTTCATTATATTATGGGGGTACAAATATTGTTAGGATTACATATATTGCCCCTGCCAACCTCCCCCCCCTCCGCTGTGCTAGAGCTTCAAGTGTGTTAACCCCCTGGAGGTGTGTGTCACACCCATTATGTAAGTATACACTCTTCCCCTCCCCCCACCTGCCCACCACCTGATAAAAGTGGGTTTTTTTGACATTTTGGTTACATTATATTTCTTTGCCTCTCCCTAAAGAAGGGTTAGAGGTATTCCCTTCATGAATATAGATGCAAAAATCCTAAATAAAATTTTAGCAAATAGAATTCAGCAGCACATCAAAAAAATAATTCACCATGACCAGGTGGGCTTTATTCCAGGGATGTAAGGTTGGTTCAGCATACGCAAGTCTATAACTGCAATTCACTTCATAAATAAAATCAAGAACAAAGA
>VBSM01003176.1:33272797-33313121 GCA_008086735.1 Cheirogaleus medius
GAGGAAGACCCCCAAGGCAATTGCCGCAGCAGCAAAAATAAACGAATGGGATCTCATCAAATTAAAGTTTCTGCACAGCCAAGGAAAATATCATCAGAGCAAACAGACAACCCACAGAGTGGGAGAAAATATTTTCTCTCTACACTTCTGATAAAGGTCTAATAACAAGAATCTATCTAGAACTTAAAAGGATTAACAAGAAAAAAATCAAACAACCCCATTAAGAAATGGGCAATGGAAATGAACAGAAACTTCTCCAAACGCATCTTTTAATAACTGTTTTTATCCCAAGTTCTTAAGCTCACGTTTCTTATTAGTGGATAAATTAATCACTCTAAACTTAGGGAAAAATACAATGCTTTTGAAAACTAAAGTTTTTGGAAGTTTTAATTAAATGTACATTCCCATTAGTAATAAACTTTCCTAAGAGTTAATATAGTTGTTTATAAAACTGAATCCAAATCATTAACAGAACATTAAAACATACTATTTCCCATCTGTATGTGCTCCAAAAGAATTTCTTAGGTGGGAAAAGTTAATGTATTTCAACTGTTAGACAAACTTCATAGAAGTTTAACCTCATAAATAAACTCACCCTTTCATGTCTTACTGGTGTTTCCTCCTTCCAGTGGTGATGAGGGAAGGCTGGCTCGCTCTTAGAAGAAGAGGACACTGGTGGAGGGCGTGCATAGGAATGTAAACTTTTGCTAGTAGCTATGATGTGTACAGGAGATGATCTAAAATAAAGCAGCAGTTTTAACTGTAAAGCATAGGTCCTTAAAGTAGATCCTTTGATGAAAAGAACTCATATTTAAAGTGCCAATGTTGTTACATTTAAGATACTTACGGTAAACTAGTAAAGACAGTAAGATTTCATCTATAATATGCTGTACCTTAACTAAACTTCTTACCCAAATGCTCCTCACACATTTTAAACACCATTTTTTTTCCAGATTTGAGAATGTATTTCAGATTACTACTACCGTTTATTTATCCCATTCATTTTATATCAATATGTATAAATGTGCATATCTTCATTCATGAATAATAATACCCCCATGCAGAGTTCCCCATCCATTTTTTTCTTCTACTTTGTTCTCAGTAAGCCTCAGTATAATAAAGCATTTACGCTCAATATGACCAATGATGAACTCATTATCTACCAATCATGTATCACTGGGCAGATACAAAGAACTACCCCTTTAAAAATATGCTTAAACTTATTATAGCAGAGAGCAGCCTATTTGTCCTCCTTGTAACTGGACACTATTTCTTGTTTTCTAATATAAACCTGTTGAAAAGCAACAGGTCTAGTTATTTTCCTTCAAGGATCAACTTTAAAAAAAAAAAAATACCCTTTTCACCTCAAAAGTCTCTTTACCAGGCAACACTCCCTTTAGAATATATGGAGCTCCCAAGAAGATTATTAAAATCCTTCCCTCACAGACAGACCAGATAATTTCATGGGTGGGATAACAGTGAGAAACAAGCCTATAAAGGATGATTAGTAACGTGCATGGACTCAGGAGTCCAGAAAGGACGACAGCAAGGCCAGGAGAGAAAGCCAGCTGAAGGTCCGAATCAGGACAATCCTGCGAGATACCAAATAGGCTTTTGGTCCTTAACAGAAAAAAAGTTTATGTATGTCTGTACTTAACCCTCTTTTACTAAAGAGGAGGAGGGATATCTTTCCCATTCTTCCCTTATTTCCTAGATATTTTATTTCCTCCTCAATTTTATTTTATCCTTATTAACATTTTCATTATACCTTTGCAGAAATTATTTTAAAATAACGATCTACAAAACTATATTTTGCTTTCATGTTCATGTCACTCCTTAAATAAAAAGCCCCTCAAATTTCCATGCATTTTAGCATATTTTCCAATCAATTTTGGATTTCAAATTACATGCTGAGTATTTTATCTTTGCCCATCCTTTTATTATTGTACATTTAGATATATACGAAATATTAGAGAATGGCCAAACTGCTAAAAATTCCTTTTGTTCACCCCTGACTCCATGACTAATAAATAAAAGACAGTGAATTTTACCAGTTGTTCTGTTTAATCATTTAAAACATATGTAACAATATGATATTCTAAAATGTACATGGCCTAAATGTTCTGTGAATATTAACATGCTAAACATGTCTAAGCACTAATACCATCAGTTTCTTCATCCTTCTATCTATTCAGGGATAATATAAACTTTACCTGTCCTCAACCCCTTGGTACCATAGTTATGACTTCAGATATCCAAAGCTCAATAACTAACATAGTTTAACACTCTACAAGAAGTTGTATGAACTGCCAGTGATAGTGTTAGAAGGCAGGCAAGAGTGTAAAATGCTCCAGACAATGAAATCTCATCCTCAGGGAGCTACTCTCTTCCTTATGTCTGTCTTTATACTGATTTTCTTCTGAAGGGTCTACACACTTTCCATAAACTCTATTATTAATCCTCATGACTTTGCTGTGAAAAATGAAAAGTAGTATCTCTAAATTAGAAATGGAAAAAAGCTTGTTAAATCAGGGTTGGTTTTTTTAAAAAATGTGAAAGAATTTTTAGCTTTTTGACTATTAAGACTACAATGAAAACTAGGACTGTTAAGAGAAATAGTACTCTGAGGAAGTTTTCTTTCCTGTGGAAACTGACATGAAATTAAACTGAAGTTAATGAAACTGAATTTGCTGTAATCAAGATCAATATCCTGCTAAATAGAAGAAAAGCAGCATAACTCAATGGGTTGCAAGAAAATTACAATTTCATACCTAAAAAGTTTATTCTTCTGCAAAGCATTACACTAACTTAGGACCATCACCAAAACTCACAGTTGTTCCTACATCAGCTAGTATGAACTCTGGTCTATCATTTTCCACTCACAGGAGTGCAAATCTGGGCATTTCTCTTCTTTACAAACTATCATATTTTTCCATGTCTTTTTAGGGATAAATAATGAAATGCTATCCACTTAGGTCTCACTAGGAAGCTTCTTATGGAAGCTTCCATAAGTTCACAGCACAATAACTCATTTTCTTAAACTCTGGTCTAGATATATGAAACAATGGTTTTTACCAATGGGAGTCTACTTTTAAAAGTTCAAAATTTTAACATTAGCAAATTTTAGAATTAGCGAACAGTTAAGTAACATAAGGCCACATACACTGTGGAAGAAATAAACCTAGACCAAAAGGAACCAAACTCAAGATTGATGAAAGTTTAAAATATGTTTATTACAACTATAGTTCTTTAGACAAATACAGTTTTAATTTCTATAAGTAGAAATGTATAATGAAAGTATGTCTTGGTCAAATTTATTTTTTGATGACTTTTAAACATTTACAAATATTTCTTATTCTATTATTCTCATTATCCCCTTTATCTAATTCTCAAAATATTAAATCATGGTATTGAGTGAAATAATTCTTTGATCGTTGTAAGACAAAGAGCTTAATTCTAATGACTTTAAGTTCTAATTTAAGTTAACCAGAGCATTATTACTTCTAAAATGGAAAAAACTTAAATAGCTTTTTATAATGATAGAATTTTTAAATAAAAATATAATCATTGCTCCTACCTGTTGTAAAATGAGCACTGCATAAGTGGACTTTGTGGACTAGTGGCAATATTTGCTAATTCTGTTAGCCAATCTACCTCATTTTCACGGTAAGTATTTTCTGATATGTCTGAGGTATTTTGGTTCCAAGATGGTCTTGGATATTCTTGATGTGAAACATCTGAACTTAGCTGGTACATGGCAGATTGGGTAGGATCACTTTGAACAGCCTGAAGTTCAGGAAGGTCATCTGCAAATAAGCACACTCAAAATTATAAAAAGGAAATTACTAATACAGGAATAATACTATATAATTGCAGTTGGAAGAGAAGTCCTCAAATTTAGCTAATTGCTTTTGTGAGGAAAATCAAAAATTCAAAAATTTTCTGAAATGAAACAACCTTCAACTTAACAAATGACACTTTGTACATTTAAGAGTCAAAAGAGCCTAAAAGAAAAGTAAACCCAACAAATGTAAATGTAGCAATGACTTCACTACCTAAACCATGTAATTACCACAACTGTTCATAAACTGGAAAAACAGAGTTCAGTTTGTGTTTTCTAACCTCCCCTTCAATTTTTGTGCCTCACCCATATGCCTCAGAAACATTTTTACATTAGCATGTTAATGAGGAAAAGGACATTTTATGTGTGTATATATGTACTTATTACTTAATTAACCTATTATACAGATTGCTATAATGAAAACAATTTTCATAGATGAGATTATAAATTATATAAATTTTTAGGTATGACTTACATAACTCTGTGTTATAGTATTTCTTTTTAATAAGAAATTCTGAACTTGGTAATGTTTATTAGCTATTTTTTCCTGTAAGTGCATTCCCAAAAGGTAGTTCATAATAAGACTTCCAGCTCCCCAAGTGAGAAAACTAGAAATATTGCCCAAGTACCACTCATGTACACGCTGAGACTAAAGACACTATAAGGAACAGTGAATTCCAAAATATTAAATTCTTTAAAAAAAAAAAGAAAGAAAATATAGCAGAAAGAAAAAGCATCTTACAGGCTTAAAAAAATCCCCTCTATGAAACATACCTACAAACTCTACAAATCCACTGAGTCCCTTAAATACACAAAAGTCAAGGAAACTTCTAGTCTCCTAAATGTAACTATAAAAGTACACGTAGTTCCTATTCGGGCAAATATTCCAAAGTAGTCTACTAAAACTAAAATGTCTTAGTTAAAAATACTAGTTTAGGATATCCATTCATAAAACTGACACCTTTCATGGAGTCATGAAGCAGCCAAGGAGTTCTAGACCACCAAACCAATTTAGAATCATTCTACCCTACAATTTTCATTGTAGCTGATGTAGCTATTTCCCTTCCCTCATTGCTAACATTCTTCCTTTAACCATCATTTCTTTACTTTAAAGGCTTCATTTCTGTCTTTCAAGTTCAGGAAATTAACTACTTTTCAACTGAAGTCATGGGTAGAAGGGGTCAAGTTTCTGACTGGGCTCTGAGTTCCCAAGTTCCCTCTGAAACCAAAGATATGACAGTGGAGAATCAACTACTTGATAAAAATGGTACTCCTTGCTCAACAGTAACCACCACTCAATAAACATCAGGGCCCAGAAAATTCCTTGGCATTCAAACAGATTATGTCCCAAGACCTTCAGGTTCCCCAAATTTCCAAACATTATTGTCATACATAATCCCCTCCATTTCATCATCTGTAAAATGAAGACAGTTGTATCTTCTCCTCAGGGTTTTCATCAACATTAAGGAAAACTACATCAAATGGGGACAAAGCCAAGCTAAAAAACTGGGCAGAAGCCACAGTCACTCATTAGCTATTTATTCTCGAACACCAGCTTCAAAGTAATGCAATTCAAAACATACCTCAACAAACCGTATTTTCTATGTCTCACATTTATGTCCATAGTAGCTCAGCAATAGTGATAACCGTAAATTCAGACCCTCAAGAGTCCACTGTAATTTCCCCATTATACTAACAAATCAGACATGAAAAATGGCTAAGCATAATTTACTGAGCTTATTTGGAGGATATTTCAAAAGTACTATCTTTTAAAAACCCACCAAGTGAGATTTCCCTAAGATGTTTAAAAGTCCAATCTTTTCACACAAAGCAAAACGTTTAATAATCTATAAATGAGTCTCTAATGATAAACACAAATAGCCCAAACTCATGTTGGTTTCAATATTTTAAAAACAATTAACAAAAGAATGTGGAAACTTCCTAATATATAAAAACTTCACATACTTCTCTAGCTGGTCAAGGTTGGTGGAGAAGCTGGCTAAATATGAAAATTTATCTGAATCTTAGTGAGACTCCTAAATAACTTTTAATTTTGTTTACCAAGCTCCATGTGCTCATCACAGGAGTTATATCCAGGTGAGGATGGCAAATTCTCATTACACTGCAGCAACTCCAATGAGTCACTCATTCCTGAAGCTCTCTTGTCCATTACCAGCAGGAGTTTCTGTACTGCATTAGGCATCTGATTTCTCTTCACTTCCCACACCATGTTATGGTGCTCCGACTTAAAATAAAAACAATACAAGAAAAAATGTCAAATCATACAATTTGGACATTATGTAAGCATAAAATCAGAGACATCACAATGTTGCATTTTTAACTTAATCATACATTGCCATTTATATGTCCCTCAAATCCTTTAGACCAGGATGACTCCCTATTATCTTGGCCTGCAACTGTACTCAATAATAAATTAGACCTGAATCCCAAAAGATTAATGTACTGAATTTATAGAAGTCTTTTCTGATAAATAATGGAGTTATATATACTTTTATTCCTTTAACATAGTAACTCCCCTTTCAGATGCAGATACTGAGACTAATGAAACTTTTTTTCCCAGTTGTACTTTCAAATTCAAAAGAAAATTAAACTTTCTGCAATAAATTTTTAAAAAGCCTGGAGGAAGATTCTATTTCATGTAAGAAAGTTTCTTAAAATGGCCACATATAATTCTCATAAAAATTAAAATGTTCTTAGGTTTTCTTAATGAGAATTTGGGACCTAGCGATAATAAAAAGGTATCTGTCATTCTAAATAGCCTATTATTTCTAGAAAGATGAATAACAATCTTAGGAAATTTAAGCAACTAGTAAATCTACCTTCATCAAGCCTACAAAGTTATCACAAGGAAGAGAATAATATAGGTTAATGTTATTTATATTTAACATAAGTGACAAAAGCAGGAAAACTTCCTGACTTCTCAGGCTCTACTCCAAATCCCACTTTAAAAAAAGTTCTACCCGGGTACAGTTGCAGGTGCCTATAATCCCAGCTACTCGGGAGAGGCTGAGGGGAATCACTTTGAGCCCTGGAGTTTGAACCAGCCTGGACAACATAGGGAGAACCCATTTCTTGAAAAAAAGACAATAAAATATATTGCTGTTAAAAGTTAACTAAAAGTATCCCAGCCCAGGCTGATCAAAACTGCAATGAAAAGATGTTCATTACTTAATATTTATAAGCTATTTAGGCCATAATGCAATCACCAATAAACACTGGTGATACTGACAAATTTCTTTCTACAAAGGCTTTCTCATAATATTTTTGATTACGAAATATGTTTTCCTGACTGGAAAATACACAATCATTGAACAAGAAAAATGAAAAAGGATTTTAAAAAAAGGAATATAATGATTACTTCTAATCCAGCAACCAGATTTAGATACTGTTAACATTTTGGTGTATTATAATCCAATCTCTTTTTTCATGTACACATACCCACAATCATATTTTTTCTTCATACTTCATATTTTGGTATCTTTTTCCTTAACATAAGTTCATAAGCATTTTTCACTGTCATTATTTTCAAAGATCTAAATAAATAATATACATCAAAAGAATGTACCAAAATTCATTTATCCCTCCTACTGCTAAATATGTTACTTCCAGTTTTTTCACTCTTCTAAACAACAGTGGATTTGCACACTTATTTTTAAAAGTTATTTTATTACATCTGATTATTTTAGATTCCTACATACCAGGTTCTTGACACATACAGCCAAATTGTGTATTGCCTTACTTTATTTCTAATACTCCATTTTGGATGCTTTCTGCCTTATCCCTCAAAAATTACCTAACTTATCCCATGCATTACTTTAGAGCCTTGCTCAATACTGACTGTAAAATGTATTATGGTGTAGTGAAAAGGGCACTGGGTTAGATGTGAGGAAACATGGGTTTTGATTCCATCTTGATCACTTACTAAATACATGACCTAAGTGACTGAGCTTAATATTTTCATCTGTAATATAGGGCTAATGAGGCCTACCCTCCTTTCCTCCTAGAGTAGCTGTGAGGATGAACTGAAACAAAGTGAAAAAACATAAAATGATTTCTTTTAAATTTTTTTATCCGCAGATTGACATAGGGCAATTATTATACATACTTTAGGTTTTTAATGTCCTAAATAGAACAGTTATTGAAAATACATTGTTAGCAGTGGGAGACCAGACAGCTATTCAGTTTTAGCAGTTTCTTCCCTGGGAAATATTATGACAAGTCATCCAACACATCTTAATAAAAGTCATGTATCATGCCATTACTTAGGCAAATTAACAGTTTATCTACCTAAAAGATGTTTAAGGCATTTGAAAGAAATTAATACTTGTTAAGTTTAGTACAATATACTGATTAATCAGTCTTAGTATATAGTTACAGCCAATCTCATGGGATACAATAATTCTCCACAAAACTGGTAGCTAGAAGAAATGTGGTTAGTAACACAAATCTATTTCTCAAGTATGAAATCACATTTCTGAGTCTGTACCTTCGGGGGGGGGGGAATCAAGCAAATTTAGCGTAATCAGTGATCCTCAACTCAACCCTGTGGCACACAGAATCACATGTATGCTTTAAATAAACTGATACTCAGGCCCTATCCCCAGAGGATCTGATTTATTTGGTCTGGGGTACAGCCCTGTCTCTGGTTTGTGTTTGTTTTCAGCAGCAGAGTATTAAGAACCACGAGGCTAAAAATAATCTACTAAATTCCTATTTAGTAAAAAAAAACAAAAAAAATCATTTATTTAATACATATCAAGGCATTAAACTAGTTGTAATGTTGGACCCCAACAATGAACAAAAATTAATCATGAATCTCAACAAATCTACGCTTTAGTGGAAAGATATAAGCCAATGATCACAGTCCTACAGTGCAGGGCTTAATTATCAATGGGTAAAAAAAAGAAGGAAACAGGTCTCCCAGTGAGACAAGCTCACATGAGCAAACTCATACAGCTGGCAAAGTACTGGATGAGATCAGAAAACTGTACAAACTAGTATCACCAGAAAATAGGATGGCCATGGATCCTGAGGCTGTGAGGATACTACACGGAAAGGCAATTTAGATCAGATCTTCAATTCTACTTTAGGAAAACTGATTTTGTTTTTTCCCTTGAAACAAGAGTAAAGAATCTTAAATCAGGCTGCTTGAGTTTATATACCAGATTTGCCACTTACAACAGCTATGTGCCCTGAACAATTTACTTAAAATCTCCATGTTTTATCTGTAAAATGGAAATAATAAATGCACCTCCTCATAGGTTGTTATAAAAACTCAGTGAGATCATGTAAAATGCTTAAAACAGCACCTAACACAAAGCAAATCTTCAAAGTAGTGGCCAGTATTATTATTAGCAATTATCAGACAATGGAGAACCACTGAGAATTTTGAGCAGAGGTCTGATGTGATCAGAACTACACTTTAAAAATTCTCTCTGAGTCTATACATACTCAATAAATACTACACAAGTATAAGGAACATCAGTAATATATTTTAAGTAAGGTATATTTAAAAAAGGGAGAGAGCACTTCACATTCCCAATTTGTCTATTTAAGCCACCTGTCTCCAGCTTCCCTTGCAAGGGTACTCAGAAAAGATAATTGGCAGTACCAATGTAGATTCCTTATTTAGTAACTCCTAAGAGAGGAACTAGTCATACTATGTGAGTTCTTTAAACAGATATTAATAGTTTGATAGCAAATTTTAACTCTTTCCACAGAAATCTTTCCAACATCAGAACATAATTTAACCTATCTTGATGACCTAAAATCTCTATGAACGTCAATACTATGATTCACAGATGTGAGTGGTATTAAACCACCCCAGGTGCAATCTCAAACTTGAAAAATTTCCCATTTTTTACCTTTATTATGAAATTCAGAAGTTGCACTACACATCTCTCTCTCTTCAGAGCTATCCTCTGTGTATGAACAGTGCTGTTCCTGGGGTCCACAGAAGCACAGTTGTAGTTTGTCTTGTCTTTCCCCTCCCTCTGCAGAGCTCTTTGGTTTCCTCATTCTTCCCAGCTAGATTTTTTTCTTGCCCATCAGCAGATTCTGCAGTGTCCAACATTCACCATTTACAGTACACTAACATCTCCTTGCAACTTCTATCATTTCTTCAGCACCTTGCTTAGTTATCTACCACCATCCCATCATAACACTCCTTAAATGAAGTTGGAAAAAAACATCATTTTAATTTCAAAACAGAGCTATCTATAAATAACAAAAGTGACCAAATATCTATTGAACTTAAGTCTGATGTGTTTGCACCTCTCATTGCTCAAGGCTATCCAAAGTTTGGTCGTGAGATAACGAAGCTTTGCTACTGTAAAACTACTGTACAGTAAGAGAGCCTGGACGCAAAGACAATGACAACAGACTGGAGTTTCACTCTTACTGGCTGTGTAAACTAGGACAGGTCCTTTATTCTCAGCCTCACAGTACCTCTACTTACCTCACAAGGCTATTCTGAGAATTAAATTTTGAAAACAAAATTCAAAATTTTATACAAATGTTAAGTTTTCTGTCATTTTTATTCTCTACATCAGACTGTTTTGGGGGAAGCAAGCAAGGCCTCTAATACAGTAAAGTCATACTAGAAACGTCCTTACTCAGTAATACTCCCCTAAATCAATTACACCAATTACATACTCATTGTGATAAACAAGCTCGTCTTTCAAATATCTCCTGGTAGAGCTAACCCTATTGTTAATTCATGCTTTTGTATACTGCTTTGGTATTGAAGGATTCAACACAGCTTGCCTTGTATAGTTAACTCTGCATATGTCATCTCTTCATTAGATTAGTGATTCTCACAGGGAAGAGTAAAATTCTCCAGCAGCTGTTCTTTGAAATGTTATGTTCGATATTACAAATTTTCTTTTATTGGAAGGCCCTACTGCTTTTGTTATTCAAACTTTTAGAAGCAAATATCCAAAAAATCCTAAGAAAGACAGGAGAGGAAGAAAGGACTAGAAATAGTTAAGTCTTTAAATGAAGGAGGAGGAAACTAGGTTTCACAAAAGGCCTACCGACTGACATGGCTACCTATAGAGCATTTCCACATACTTCATCTAATTTTAAACTCAAAACAGCTCTGTGAACAAAGCATTATTATGGATGAGGAAAACATGACTCTGATGACTAAATGGGACCATTTTCTTTTTGAAAGGGAGAGAACTGAGGGGAAAAAGGAAAAAAGGTATACACAACATAGGTTAGACTCCTGCTTTCAAGTGTCTATTCCCCTCTGACTCCCTCCCTACCTTTCCATGGACATTATGGATTTCACAGTAGGATCTTCTATATGTTCTCCCCTAATCCTGAAGAACTTCCATACTCAGTCCAGACTATATGCTCAAATTATTTTGAAAAAGTGGGTGAAAAGAAGGTAATTTGCAATTAATTTCTATCTCTGAAAGGAGGAACTGAGGTATTTAAAATGAATTACATATTACAAGTTAAAACAAGCCTCCTTTTGACAAACTATTAATATATTAAATGCAACTTTCTTTACTAAAACCATCTGTGAGGCCTTAATGCTGTTCTTCTAGAATATTTTCAATGACACTTCTTCAAACAAAAGATTTCACAGAAATTTTTCTACAACTCTAGTTTGCCACTGTGCAAGAAAAGAGACAACTCCCCAGTGGGTTTGTTTTGGTCACTTACCACTTTTATGACCCTGAACAAATTAACCTCTATGCCTCAGTTTTATTTGTAAATGGGACTAGTACCTAAACATTTTCACATTACCTGTAACAACTTGTGAAAAAAGCTTTTCTAAGCTACAATAACTTTTAAAAATTCAATCAACTATATTAGAAAATTATTTTTCTATTCTCTATAGAAAATGAGTAGAAACTACATGAAGCAAATTAAATGCAGATCAAAATATGAAAAAGTGTGACTATTACTGTCAGGCAGTTAATAAACAAGAATACTTCGATGTCATCTTTTTTCCTGAATTTTGTGATAAACAGGTATTTGTCAGCATTAAACTTTTAAAAATTTGTTGTGATTTGGTTTTCCATTCTAAGTAAATATTATTCACTTCCATACTTAAATGAAAACACATAAAATACCTGACATTGTTTCATTACATGGCAGCAACTTCTTAGGGATAATTTATGGCGGGGGTGGGGGGTGGGGGGGGTGTACTGATATTTTCATTTCAAGCACATATACAAAAGACCAGCATGCAATTCACCCTGAAGAACCTTCAGGGCACAACAGTTTGTTCATTCATTAAGTCCAAGCCTAGTGCCATCTTCACTGGGCACTTGAATTAGTGAGGAAAGAATCCAAAGAAGTTAAGACGTAGTAGAGGAAACAACTCTTAAAGTGACAGTATCATGTTCGAAGTCTGAGAAGTACACACTGAGAAGCATCTAGGATTGGGAAGACACGTCTGTCGGAAATCCTGGGAGAAAGTATCCTTTTAACTACAAGTTTGAGAAGTGAACAAAGAGGAAAGGTTTTTCCAGGCAGAAAGAAAAGGTAATTGAGTTTGTGAAACTAAATAAAATGAAAACTACAAAGTGAAATCAAAATTCCATTCTATAATTTATTAGTCGTTAGAATAAACCACATTTTGCTTCAAAATGGGTAAATGGCTCCCTCGAAAATATAAAATAGCTCAAAAACCTTAAGGAATGGATTTAATACTTCTGAATATAATTCAAATTTCCTTAAAACTTTGTCAAATATTGCCTACATAGCAAAAACTGAGTTTAATCAAGGAAATCGAACAGATGACCCCTAACACTCTTGCAAAATAAAGCAAAAGGCAATAGCCAAAACAAACCAAAAAAAGGCCAAGACCAAAACCAACAGAAGAGTATTTACAAATGTTAACATTATTCTAATTCTCAAAAGGTAAATTTAATTCCAAAACCACTGTTAGGAATCGTCCTACTGCTATGTATTAGGAAATAAATCTAAAGCACTTCATCGGAGTTGTTGGTAGGACTCCACCGCTTCCGAGAGTGTACAACTCCCTTGTTTTTTTAACCCTCCTCTCATCCTGGCATCGGCGGGACCCCGAGCCAAAAACAAACAAACAAAAACACCCCAAAAACCCTGAGTATTGCCTTGCTGTCAATGATCCTTCTAAAAAAACGACTCTAGCTGAAAACTCCGCTAAGAACGAACTCTAAGAGAGTATAAAGTGCAGAGCGGTGAGTGAAATACCCTAGACAGCACACAGCGTTTAAAGCTACAAAAACCTGGCTGTCGCTGGGATTCTTATTTGTTTTGTTTTAATCTGCCTGCAGCAGCAGCATAGGTTAAAAGGCGGAGACTGGAATCGCCTGCCAAGCCGCCTCTTTGGGTCACCCAGAACAGCGCCTCCCGGCTCACGCCAAGTCCATCCCCCACCCTCTTTCGCCATTCATCGCGTTCCCCTCCCTTCCCCCCATCATGTGACCGCAGCCTGGACTCCGGGCTTGTTTTTCCCCTCGGCTCAGCCCCACCGCGCAGGCGCCTCGGAGCCCATTCATTCGAACTGCGTAACAATGAGCCCCGGGGCCCAGCGGCTCCGCGAGCTTCCCAGCTCGGCCCGAGCCCCTTTCAGCCCACAAGGAGGCGGTGCCTCACCGGGGCCCCCCACCCCCAGCTGGCCCCCCATACCCCGCCAACCTCCGACCCTCCGCCCACAAGCGGAGAGTTGTGAAGTCAAACTTTCCTAGGCAGCCCCGGCGCCGCGTCGGCCCCTTCCCCCGCCCCGGCCCGCCCCAACTCCACACCCGGCCCGGCCACCCACCGCGCAACCTGGCCCGGCGCCTTGTCCTCGTCCTGTCTTTTCCCAGTCCCCGCCCCGAGACCCCCTTGCGCCGCCGCCGCGGCGAAGCCCAGGTGAGCTCGCGGGAGGCGCCGGTCCCGTGGGTTCGTCGCTGGCAGTAGTCGGGCGGTTAACTGCCCCCACCCGGAGAGCAGAGCTGCGAGGAGGAGGAACGCGGACCCGAGCTCGCCCGGCGGCCCGATCCCCCGGGCTCCTGCCCCTCCCTTCCCCACCCCCACCCGAACTGAAAGACAACAAACCTGTCGCGGAGTGCCGGCAGCCCAGGCACGGGCCGCCCCGGCCGCGACAACACCACCAACAGCTCGCGTACCCCCTCTCCGACTGCCGCCGGCCTCCCCTGCGCGCGTTACCGCTCTCGCCGCCGCTCTTACTCCTCAACCGAAACTTTCCTACTTACCAAACCCGTCGCCATTACCAAGTCTTTCAAGCTTCGTCTTCCCCCTCCCCTCAACCCCCTAGGGGTTGAGCCTCCTCCCAGCTCTTTCGCCCTCTTATTGGTTTGCGGATCTGCCATTCGGTCCCTCCCCATTCCCATTGGATGATGCCTTGGTCCGTCTCAGAGGGGCGGGCATGTATTGACTTTTGTGTTGTGTTTACTGGCGAAGACGGCGCGTCAATCATTAGAGTAAGTGCTTTGGATTGGACTAGCGCCGAGACTCCGGGGACCCGAGCCAAACTTTGCCCCCGAAATGGATTGTGGGTTCGTAGTCTCAGCATTGCTCCTTAGCTCTGGGAAATTGCAGGCCGAGGAACCGGTTGGACTACATATCCCAGCAGTACGTTCGCAGTGCAGCCTTGATAGTAAACAAGAGTCATAGGGACACGTGTATCAGCTCGTTTGTTTTGGTGCCTGGGACAAAAGGGAGGGGGCGGAGGAAGAGAGTGTTTTAAAGCTTGGGCCTCTTCTCTTCCTCTGATCCTCTGCTAACACTTAGAGCGGCCCACGGCTCTCGAAGCACCCATTCCGGGCCATAAACAGCCAGAGTCGCTCGCTGCTCAAAGTTTGGCAGGAGGCCAAGGTATTGTTTTAGTTCGAGGGGAAGGAGATGACCGCACAAGCGGAAGCAGTGTAGGCTTGCAAGGGACTTGGTCACCCACAAATCATGGTCCCAGGCACGATGGGGACGAAAGTGATGCTAGGCTTGTTGCCGAAACCGCAAGGGGGTTGCGATCTAGGTCCAGTTCTTCGTGGCACAGGTCCAATTGTTGAGACAAGGTGAATTGGCAAGGAAGAAAGGAATTTTCAACATGATGTCAGGAGAGAGCGTGGGCTTTTAAAGGAGGGGCCACGTTCCTTGCGGCAGGTCACGGTGTAACTAACTAGGGGCTAAGTGCTCTGGGGCAGGTCTTGTGCTGTGAGGGCGGGTTGTGGGGGATGGTGATTCTTGGCGTCAGAAATCTTGCTCTAGGGCCTTCGGAATCTCAACACCTTTGTCTTGCAGAAAATCCACCATTTCTGCGAAACAACTCAAAAAGTTCTAGTAGTTAGTGAACGGAGATTATTTTAAAAAACATTTAGGGGTTCATGGTTACAGGCTCCACCCGCAGTAGGAAGACCGAGAATTCCTTTATCCTGTGCCTTGCCTCACCACCCCAGGACAGCAAATTGAGATTTCTTTGTCAACTCTATTCAGTTCACCCAAGCTTTGTTGAACGCCAGCTGAGTGCCTGGCACTGTGGGGCTTGGGGATGGACTATGAGAGAGCAGCTCAAGGTCTAGAGAATTTACAAAGCCTGGTGGGGGGAAGAGGGGAAGGACGATTACTTTAAAATTGAGGCAAGTCAGAGCGGTTTTCCATATTGACTACTTTGCTTGTTGGTTAACGTAATACAGAGGGGCATAATGTATGACCTAAACTGATTTACTTCGTGAATCACTATCTGTAAATGTCACTGGTGCGTGAATTTTGTTAACCATTTTTTCCCCTCCAGACAGCTTCGCATAGATGAAAGAAAGAAAGCTGTCTTTACACTTCGTTTCCACTAGGGGTTCCTCCTTAAATTATTAATGCTAATGCTCTGACTCACCAAAGAATGAAGGCTTCTCTGCTTTATAGTTACCTTCACTTTAAACATGGCTGTCCGTCAGAGTCGGGTGGGCGTCATTAAGCCTTTTTTTCCTTTGAACCTTTAGTGTTTAATCATTTAAAGCTATGCTGTAGGTTTTATATCTTAAGATTACTAAATGTATGCTTAAAATGAAGATGAGGAAAGCCTACATTAGTAAGAAATCCATAAAAGTAAACTTTTGGAAAAAACCTGAAATCATAGCTAGTTATTTCTATAAAACCTCCTACATTTCTTGAATTTTTAAATGTACCTGAAAAGCCACATAACAAATCAAGAAATCCCAAACAACCTCCCATACGTTGAAACAAGTTTAAAAATTCCTTTAAGGGTTCTCCATTTGAATCCTTGAAGTGAAATTATTTACAAAGTAGTCTTCCCTACCACGTGATCAAGGATTTACTTCCTGTGTTTCACAAATAGTAATAAAACACTTTATGTTTTCTTAAAATAATTTCGGGGGGAGCCAACAAAGTGCTTAATTTTTTTTCCTGAGGAAAAAGGACAGGATTTGAATTTATCATTTTTCAGTGGTGAATAGAGTGACTCAAACAGAATGTCTGTGTCTCTGCTACTTTGTGTATGCTTGTGTATTTTTTTCTTTTATTTATTTTTTACCTTGGAAGGTCATTGTGTCCCAGAATTGAATATATAAACTCTAACATTTAATTTCTTCACAAAAAGAAAAATAAATCAGTGAAGTTCTCCTAATCATTTAAAATTAAGATCTGAGATATTTATGTCTAACTGCTAGGAAATTAGGCAGCTTTTCTCTCAAAAAAAAAAATAAGCTCTCAAGAGTTTGAGATGCTATTTTACCACTCTTCAATACACAAACTGTGAGATCTGCTTTGGGCTGGAACTTATTTTAAAAAGTAAAACTATTTGAAAGTTATTACCAAAAGCCTTAGTGCCGATATTTTTTATTGGTGGACTCCAGAATGGGAAAAATAAATTCAACTTCAGATCCAGATATTGTACATTATAAAATAATAATTTATCCTTTAATAACACTGTAAAGCCTTTTCCATTCATTCATTCAAAAACATTTAGTTTTGTTTGTTGACCATTGTGCTAATCAACGAGAAGACAAAGATATAAAAGATGTTTTGCATACTTTATCTCATTTTTGTCCAAGTCTTTATGAGTTAAAATTCAGATAGTTTAGTCACAACTGATTAAATTACTAGTAGTATAATTCTCTACACTTTTAAGTGGACAATTAGTTCTGTCTTCTGGCTTCCATGGGGAGCTAAATGACCACCTTACTACCTTATTTGTATTTAACATCATCATTGAGTGACCAACAAAACCAGCTAACTTATTAGCCAGAACAAAGATCAAAGTACCAAACTAGTAAGATCTTGGAAACTTTTACATATGTAAATTATACTCTTGAACTAAAACAGATATAATTACAGAATTTTTGTCTGTCCTTCAAATGTTTCCATGATAAAACTGACATTAGAAATTCTGTTTCTTTAACACCTTCTCTTGGTTAGTACAGACACAATATCTATACACATATACACACATAAAATCTATACCAAAAATATCTTAAATCAAAATGTCTTTTCAGTAGTTTATGTAATTATGTTATCTTAAACATCAAATCCTAATTTGTTAGAAATAGTAAAAAAAAAAAAACCTAAATAAATCCTGTTTAGAGGTGAAATTAAACAATGTTTCCCTTGATTCCACCATATCTGGCACACTAATGACTGTTTTGCTGGACTAAGAAATAAGAAATAGTTCAAGCATATGTCATTGCTTGAATATTGAGAAGATTGCCTTTAGAATTGTCAAAAGGTAGACAAATGAAATCACACAAGTCTTAACATTAGGAAATGGAGCATATGTGTATGGTCTAAAATAGGAAGTACCCAAACTTTTCAGATAGTATCTTTCTTGGTTATTTAAACACTCACAAATATCCTTCCATATATCTTACTATACTTTAAAATGAGTTAATTTTATAATTAGTTCAAAGTACTCAGGTAAACTCAAGGTGTAATGAAATCCCTGGAAGCTAGTGAGTCCCATTTTAGAAGTATAATGTGTTCTTGTTCTTGTACTTCTTGATGCAACTAAAAGTTTAGATTATGCTCAGATGGCCAGAAAACAAGACCTTTCTTCAGTGGCTGATATGTTAGTGTCTTAATACTACAACCATTAGGAAAAAGACTCAACAAAAAAGGGAAGAATCGAGAATGATTGTTGGGTTTCTGGCTTGGGTAACTGCGGTGTGCTGGGAGGTATGTTGATGTTATCGACTGACATAGGGCACGTTGGAAAGAACAGATTAAGGGACTGGGAGGAGGGGAAAAGAACAGGTTCAACCTTAGATGATAAGCATGCTGTGCAGGCAAGAAATTCAAGTACCTGGGTCCTGTAGGCAGCTGAATATATTCATCTGGAGTTTTGGAGATCCAAGTCTAGAGAAATAAACTTGGGTATCCTCAGGACATAGAGAGGTTGACCCTTTTTTGGTGTTAATTATCAAAAAGTTTTTGTCAAGTTGTCCAATTTGCTATGAATGAAAATGTGAGTAGAGAAGGCAACAAATAATTCTACTTCATCTTACTTCCAATTTATAAAATTAAGTTCAAATGACTGTTTTCATGTTTTTGACTATAAGTTTTCTAGAATAATTCCTGTTATCTGAACTATTTAACATGATCTCCTAGAAAACTACTAGAAAATAGAAAAATACTATTTTCCACTCTTGTCTATTTAGTGTCCTGGGCCCTTCTCTATGCATTTTCTTTTAGTTGCTAAAGTACCTCACTTTAAGGACAATAAAGTCTGATAAAGAACACTTAAAATTATACGAATAGTATGTGCTTAGCTTTTATCACACTGTGCTAAACTTAATATTTTTGCTTATATTTGCCTCCCCCCACATTTACATCCTTTCCTCCTCATCAGTCACCATATCTTATGAATCTTTTTGTCTGGTCCATAATAATCCATAAATACATTCTTGCTCAACAAATGAATGAAAAGTTAGGGGGAAATAAGCAGCATGAATTTTCTAATATACACTATACTACAATGCTATATGCCACATGCTGTTTTCAACATTCCCTTTGTTAAATAGCTTCCATGTGCTTTAAGTGTCCCTTCCTCTGGTCATTCTTATTATTTGAGAACAGGTCTCATTTTCTAGCTATGTTATATGATAATTACCATCATTCATTTTTGTCTCCCTCACAATGCCAATGACTCAAAAGCAAACAAAATATCTAATTAATATACTTCAACTCCTTCCAGTTCTATAGCATACAATATATTATAGTAATAAAAATGATGACATTTAATTTTTAAGTTCCGCTTTAAAGAGCAATTATGAGGGTAAAAAAAGATTCACCAAAGATGTCTTTCCTAAAATATTTGGCTTTTTAAAAATATCATGTGTATACATTTCAAGAATATGTTCATTATATAAAGAGAAGCACAGTTAAATATTAAATATCGGCTTTGGCCTAAAACAGGCAGTGAAGTTGCAGGGATACACAGTTTATTCTCTCGTTCTTTCGCAGGAAGTAGGTAGGTTTCCAATTAGGACCAAGATTTTAGAAAAACAGCAATTAGACACAACTTTATTCAAGATTTTGACTTGTCGTTTTTCCTGCTCATAAACTCATTCAAGAGTTCTACTGCATAAAATTTTTTTTCAAGTTAAATAGAAAACATTTAGGATTATGCATCTGGGTTGTTAGTCAAGAGCTAAGGCTGCTTTTGTCATTTCAGATCTGTTTCCAACTCACATTTAAACTTTCCCTTCTGCCTGAAAAAAGTTTTCTGTTGTTCTAGGTGAGATTAAAAACTGCATTTACATGCTATAATGAATCAGTTACAATTGGTGCTAACAAAACATTATTTCGTGTATATACATTTTTCAGTAGTGTTTGGGAAAATGGCAAGACTCGGGTTATAGTTAAATCAAGATGAAGAAAACCACCTCCCTGACAGGTGGTGTTGCATTTTTATGTGTAGACAATACTTCCATATCATATATCACCACATCTTGGCATATATAGATGATATATGTTTCTTCAGGATTTACTATCCAATTTTAGATTTGTAGATTTAGGGCACAAAAATGTAGCAAAAGACCCATATCTGTTGGTCAAATAAAAAGAAATTTCCCTCTCAAAATACCCACTCTCTGCAAGGGAAACTTCATACAAATTTCTCTGTATACTAGGCTCATTAACATTACTTGAAAAATATATGAGGCCAAAAATTGAATGAGGAATCCAAGAGATTTCAGTTCTTTGTGAGTTCTGCCATCAACTTGCAAAGTAAGTGACTTTGATGAAGTCAATGATTGTCTTTTAGTACACAAATTGTAGTGATTTAAGCTCTCATAATTATTGTGGGGCACACAAGTCCTCTGCAAATAACTGGTGTACTTTACTGCTTATGTTTCCATAATTCATTGTACTTACAAGGTGTGTTTTTATACCTGTGAAGATGAACAACTATTAATATATAGTTTCAGTTGCTTAACCAGTTTTGCTGCCTTTAGAAGTATTCCGGAACAGGTAAGGGTGTCTGAACTCTTACTCCAATTTCTTCCTTTTTGTCAAAACTCTTTCTGATATTCAACATCAGGCTGTACCTCATACTACTTTTAATTTTAGAAGCCAGCCTTCCTTCTAACTCTACTTCTCCCTTGGGTATTAGCATTTTATTTAGATATCAGAATCCCCTCTTCAGCAATTTAATAAAGCCTTGGCTTAAGCCAGATGTATTACTTACTCCTCTATGTTTACACATTATTAATTTTCTTTAAGAACGACAAAGGTCATCTAATCCTTGTTGTAACATTTCTTTACAAAGTTAGGAAAAATTATATCGGTATTTTTGAAGATGCTTTGGAAAAGAACACAGCACTTTTTTTAATCTTATACTTTTCAATAAAATCCAAAGTCCCTTGCTTTATGCCCTGTTTCACTTTAAAATAGGCTGCTAGCCTATAATAGTTACCTAAATGCATTGACCCAAGTTGTGTCACGGTAGTGTATATATAAAAATATATGCTCTAGGCCCTAGTTCATACTGATATGCAGGAAAGACATACATATACCTCTTTATATAAAACAAGGGGAAGCACCTTTCTTCTCTGGGAAGAATTCCTAACCCTTTCCTTGGCCACATATAATGCATTAGCAGGTTCCATCCTTGAATGAAACATCAACAGAGAATTCCCATATAGTAAGGACTCTTGGTTTGTGATTAAATAATGACATCCACAAGTCAAACTTGAGCTGTTTTAATTAGATAAGTTTACACATAAAGTCCCTAGTTAGCCAGATTTATTTGGTTATTCTAAATGGCTAAATTGACCTGTAACGTTACTACAATTATTTCTCTCATACATGACCAATACTTAAAAATTTTTAAAACAAACCTACTGTTACACAGAACTGTACTTTCTTATTATGTTATGCCTTGGGAGTTAGCTTCCACATGCCACATCTCTATCATGCTGTTCAATGCATTATGCACTACGCGAATCATATTAAAGAAATAAGCAAAAAAGTATTAAAAACAATAATTCATATATTTTATTATAAAGGTGTGCTTTATTATAAGGAAAATTTAAATATAACCAACAATACCGAAAATAATGTAACTGGCATTTATAGCCTTGGTCAAAGTTCTTTATTAAACAGGCATTTGTTTGCTGTTCCATGAACAGTTAACAATCAGCTTATGCAACAAAATAGACAACTTGAAAAAGTGAATAAGAATACAGAATGATGAACCAGGAATTTGGGATGCTTTTGTGTTTTTTCTTATTTAACAGACATGGCTTTTAAAATAAAATCTGAAATAGAAAAGTCATCTTCATGTTGAGTTCTCTTTTCCTACAAGGTTTTGCAAAAATGTTAAACAGTATTCTAAAAAGGTGGCTGAAGTTATACTTTACATACTTTTTTTAAACTTCTTATATATACATTATCCAATTAACATTCTAACATTTTTATATATAAGTGGGACCATAAACATTCTGTAATAAGACTAGACACAAATAATGTTACCCATGTATGTATATATTTTTTTGAAACATGTTTCCCAAAACGAAATTGCTCATTTAAAAGCAAACGACTGGTTAGAATTAATGTCTCCAGACACTGGGTCACGGGGCCTAGAAATCAGGTAAGAGTTAAATTCACTTTAAGTGGCAGCATACTAAGTCTATCAATGAATATCTAGTAAGTTTGTGTTCATTCTGTACTTTTAACTATGAGTCTACATTAAAGTAATGGCAAGGCCTAATGGTCAATGTGGTATAGGCAGAAATTCCTTTCATATTTTTTGGTTTTGCTTATAAAAAATTTATTTCTACCACCTTAAAGGAAGTTTTTAAGAATAAGAGGGACAAAAACAGAAAATAAACCTCACTGCCTGCTGATCAATAACACTGCGGGTTGGCAACCATTACAAGAAGAACAGAAACCATGGGAGTAGACATCTGTGAAGAACAAAGAAATACCCCGGGGGGTGTGCTGATAAGGATCCCCAAAAGTTTCTGGTATAAAGAGGGATTTTTAAAAGTATTTATAAGATCTTAGGCCAGGAAGACAAAAAATGTCAGATTTAACAAGTTGAGACAGCTTTTTAAAAAACTCTGTGACATTAAATATCAAGATCAACTTTTTAAAAATAAAGAATATAGAGAACTGCAAAATGAAAAATGGAAGCAAGTATATGTTTGATGAAGAAAAAATGCATTAATGATTTCTTATCTAAAAGACTTTTTTCCCTATTATCATAATGACTAAATTGCCTGTCTTTAAAACCACTGGAATATGTAGGTTACTGACATTATGCCAAAGATGTCAAAATGTATTTTATTGCAAAAATATAAAAAGTTTTAAAATTGCATATGATGTTTTATACCATTTCACCAACAGACCAAGGCCAGTACATAACTTTATCAAGCCAGAAAAACTTTAAAACAAAAATGATTAAAATTTTACTATGTATAATGAGTTAAAAAGAATGTGATGCCATGCTGTGTAGCATGATTCATTGCCAAGTGCCCTCTTACATGGGGATAGTCACTAATATATCAATCTGAGTAAGTCAAACACATATAGCCTATGATAACATCCTTTAATTATCTTCTTAAACACGGATACTTTCAATATATTACAATCATCTGAATAAACCTTTCAGTCAAATAATTTTATGGAGTAGAAAGTCATTTTATCAGTATGTTGATATTTTTATGAACTACTCTTTAGAAAGTGACGTTAAAGCCTATTGACTATTAAATCACTACTGTTTATTGATACATTGTAAAGGTAAAAAAAGGAAAAAATCTGAAATCACAGAAAATGCTTGGCATCTACACAAACACATTCTCAGTGGACTAACCACTACTGTGTAATTTTGTCACTATAGGTCTTCTTGTTCCATACTTTTGCTTCATGCAGTGGGTTCAACAATATCCATGTTTGTTCCAAACAGGGCAACTAATTGTTCTTCATAGGTGGCGATATTCCTTTTCATAATTTCCATGCAAGGTCCCAAAAGCCTTTCAAATGCTTGCACATCCATGGCTAAGAAAAAGGAGGAATAAAAGAAAAATAATGTTCTTTGCAAATCTGCAGAGTTTCTAAGTCATTTAGGATACCCCTTCCATATATTTCAATAATGCAATGGTATTTTTAGGTAAATATTGCAAAAATATAAGAAAAAGCATAAAAATAAAAATGTTCTACTTCAAAATGGAAACAGCCAGGGACTTCTTGGGCCACACTTTCTGCAATATGATGGGCAATGATAAGTTGGTGGGAGGTTCCTGGTCTAAGCTGAGAAAAGAATGAGGAATTATCATAGAAAGGCCTTGGAATATTTAAAAATAAATTTTGATGTCTCCAGCTTAGTAATACGAACACCTCAAAGGTGGCAAGGGAGTTTTCTAACCTGTCTTCCCTTCTCAGAGTTTACAATGCCATGTGTGAAGGCCAAATCTTACCTTTTCGAATTTTTACTCTTTTATACTCTTGTCTGTGCAATTCAAAATGGCAGCCAACATAATGCTTTTGTCAACTTCTATAAGTACTTGCTTATATCACTTTGCTTGCCTGTGTCATGCATTTTAAAACTGAATTTATAATAAATACACAGATTGAAAATATGATGTTCTCTACCATAAAAATACAAATCAAAATACAACTTTTTGCCTTTCACATTTGCAAAGGTAAAAAAAGGCAATGTTTACAAGAATAACGTGAATGGGCATTATTGCTAGTAGCATGTGAACAGGTACAAATAAATATGACCTAGCAATATATATCAAAAGTCGTTTTTTAAAAAATATTTCTGAAAACCACTGCTAAGGAAAAATTTTATATATAGAAAAGCCTTCTAGGTACAAAAAATGCTCCCCCAAAAAAGCTGGAGCCAAAACCCTCAAATATTTACCAGTGCGGAATGACTAAATAATTTGTCATGTGTATATTTACCTAATAAAGTGTGAAAATTTGAGATAATAAAATAAGCAAATTTCTAAGCGACAATGAATTTCAAAAGCTGATTACAAAATTGTTTAACACAGAAAACCCATGTAAATAAAAAAAGACAAGAAGGAATTATAATAGTGGGAATCACTGAGTGGTGGTGGTGTGGGTGACTCTTATTTTTCCTACATTTTCTGTATTTCTCAGATTTTCTTTAATGTGAATATAATTATTACAGAAAAAGATTAAAAGAATTTCACTCACATCACCTTTATTCTTACTAATAGCTCCACTCAGGGAAACTACCTATCAGTTTCTAATTATCTTCTCTTTCATTCAAGTATAACAGTTGGTTAATATTATACTTGTTTAAAACCTTTTAAAAAGTGACTACTCTAAGAAATTAGTTCTGAAGATCCCTGCAAATCTTAACAACATTGAAATTAAGTTTACCCTATTGAATTGTGGATAAAGAGCACAGAGAAGCTAATTACTGTGGAATCAATTTTCTTAAAGAAAATATCATCTGTATTGCTATCTCCTGAATTATAATTTTCATTGTTAAAGTGATTTCTTAGATATAAAATCTCAGATACATATAGATGTCTTTGCTGAAGATGGCATTTTTGCCAAGCTACTCTGGTAGAAGAAAGTAATAAACAACTGAACAGCAAAGAACATAGGATTATGCCTGAACCTTTGTGTTCTGCTGCTGAGGTGAGTAAGGATTCTCACAGACATTCCAACTTTTCCTGCAGCCCTTAATAATGAACTTTATAAAAAGAGTATTTTAGCCTTCTCTTTCGAGGAACATGACACACGTTTATTAGCATTAGATATAAAAAACTTGGTGCTTGAAATTCTTATTTTAATGACTAAAATGTCATATGTATACAAAAGAACAAAATATATTTGTTTGTAAAAATTTTGAAAGAAAAGAATGGCTTACACAAGTTGGTTTTACAATGCAATGAGAGTTCTAACCTTGTTACGTGGGGACCACAAAACTTATGAACCCAGTAAAATGATCTGTATAACATGAACGCATAAAATGCAGACATAACAATTTCAAACAGAGGAAGCACGTACATTGTTATGATCCCTACCTAAACATTTGACGGTCCCAATGGCATGTGCAGAAGCTGCTCGAGGTTTGTTAGTTACCAGGGCAAGCTCTCCAAAGTACTGTCCCCGCGAACATCGAGCAATTTCTACTGCACCATTCTCTTCCACTTCTGATATACCCTGGCAAGGTAATTGAAAAATATTAAATTTTCTGAGCTTATGAAAAGTAAAAGTTAACCTTAGTGTAATGTAAACATCAAAAATCTATTATGTTCCTTGATAATATTATGGGGTCTTTTAGAACTTAAGAATGCTTACCTTTCTTTTCATAGTAATCTTCACTTCTCCAGATTCTACAATGAAAAAAGAATCAGCCGAATCTCCCTATTAGAATAAAACAACGAAAATAGAGGGTGAAAATGCAAATGTATCTGCTAACGATCCTGCTGCCCATCATACCCCTGCAATCAGTCCAACCCTAATGTATAGATATTTGCCTGAAAAGTGAAACCCCACAGGAACAGGCTATCTCAACTTATAAATTGAGAGGTTATGACTGACAATTATATAGTAATGGTTTCATTTGTAAAAGTATTTGAAATACACCCTCTACCACAGCATTTCTTCTAAAAGCCAAGAAAATGTGGCAGATAGCACTGGGGTGAGAAATTCACTCAGGATAACAGCATACATGGTAAGAAATGGCAACACTGCTGTGTATCCCAGCAGCGTCCCCTCAGTCAGCAGGAGTATGTCTGCTGATCCTGTGCTCCTCAGGAAGTGCTAGAATATGTACCCGTGTCCTCCTAACAGAATGAGCCATTGGTGTGGTGAGCCAAGATAACCCACGGACTGGCCAAGAGCAGAAAGCACCCAGATGCACTAGAAAGCAGATATAGGCCTTGATTTTTACTATAAGTAGTTAAAGACCAAACTCTGAAGTGCCAGTCTATTGATAATCCATCTCAAGCCTCTAAAAAGACTTCTATAAGAAAAGGGTTGCCATTTCTAACCCCATGCCCATTTTTTCTCATTTTCAAATTAACTCTGCCTTCATTTCAAAGGCAGAGTTCTGAATTAAACAGTACACCATGGAAGATAATAACACAGACACTGACTCCACTGACTCTTCTGAGCCTCTCAAAGTGATTCTAGGGAAACTTAAGTATTTTAAAACTTTTTAGTACAAATTCAAAAAGATTTTTATTTTATTTTTTTATTTGATTCTGTGGGTGACTTTACAAAACAAATTAGTATCAGACTACATCACAAAAATGTGGAATTTAGATTTGTATAATACAGGCATCCTCAAACTACAGCCCACGGGCCACATGTGGGTGTTTTTGCCCATTTGTTTTTTTACTTCAAAATAAGATATGTGCAGTGTGTATAGGAATTTGTTCATAGTTTTTTTTAAACTATAGTCCGGCCCTCCAACGGTCTGAGGGACAGTGAACTGGCCCCCTGTTTAAAAAGTTTGAGGACCCCTGGATATATAGCGCAGACATATATGTTTATAAATGCTTATAAGACAACTAATATGTTAAAGTATTTTTAGGTATAGCATATTTCCTCTCGGGTTTTCATGAGAGCTTCATCTTAAATTTTCAAGTGTTTTGAATCATAATGGATCTATCAGCTGCTGTGTAATGTTTTGCTTGTTTGATCTCAAAGCATGCTCTAAGTGTTCGTAAAACTGGTAAAATCTGAATAAAGTCTTTGGATTGTGCCAACATCAGTTTCCTAGTTTTGATATTGTACAATAGCGATGTAAGATGCATTGAAAGAAACTGGGTGAAAAGTACATGGGACTTCTCAGTACTATTTTTGCAACTTCCTGTGAATCTATAATTATTTCAAAATAAAACCTTAAAAAATCATTTAAAACATGCTCTATACTTTATTGTTTACCAATTTATATAGCAGAACCTTAGCCTTGTTTGACTTCACTTCTTCTCAATCCCTGGCTGCTCTAATTATCTTTCTATCTATAGGAGGAAGTAGTTGAGAAATTTATTAGTTTATTTGCCTTCTAAAACAATTATCTCTTCCTCAGTCTCATAGGCCTTGAATCTTGTTTCACATATAAAGAGACAATATTTCAGATAAAGAGCCTAATACTGTGATACAAAAATTACAGAATCTATTAAATATCTATTTAAATCATTTGCTCAACGCTTCAAAAATGTAACTAGGAAACAGGGTACTATCATCTGCATGCTTTACACCTGTGAATTCCAACTGTCTTCACAAATTCCACTTTTTGCCAGACCTCATTCTGAGGTATGTAATATTATTGGTTCCAACTGGGATCTCAGAAAAGGATTAGGAGTTAAGTAACATGTTGGCCACCATTTAGTGCTTGGAAACCAATTACAGTTTATGGTGCAGTGTGCTCCCTTCTTGGTGAATTTTATCAGGGAGCAGCCTTAGGAGGTTTCATCATGAACTGATCATTCTAAACTATAATATCTTCCAATGTTATCTTCCAGGTCGTCATTAATCTCATGGAACACTCACTTGGTTTTTCCTTTTATAAATGATATATTACTCTTTATATAGATGTGAATTTCATGTCACATTCAAATATAAAATTATGTAGAAAACCATTGGATGGTTTAATACATATTCATTAAGAGGTAATTATATAAACAAAAATATTCAAATAGCTTAATGGCTATAAATTAAACCATTTTAACAGGTCATTTGCTAGAAGTAATATTCATTTAATCCATCACTGCATACTATTTATAGAAACATATGAAAAGTTTATCAAGATTTACCATGTATAAAAACCTTTTGGAATATAACCCTAAACTGTATTACATTTAAAAATGTTATACCTGAGCAATGATTTGTTCTCCATCGTTGTATACTTTGGTGCCTATCACATCTACTACTTTCAGGCGTTCAGAAACCTACAAAGAAAAAAAAAGAATATTAAATAGAAGCTGATTTATTGCATAATCTTATCTACTTTAGAGGTTAAAAACTGGTATCCTATAGGCTGAATAAAACAAGCAGTGTGTAGATTGTATATGTGTTTGTTATACTAATTAATTTCTAGCATTTTATAATACATTTTTTATAAAAATTTGAATTTCCAGTTTCTCTTGAAAAATCAGAAGACTCACCAACACTCAGCCCGTATTTCCACATGACAACAATAAAAGTATGGTAGAATAGCAGCTGTTTCTCTAGATGGAGCACATGTTTTCCAATGCCAAAATCCCTTCCTGGTTTTCTTCTTTGTGTCCCTTGGCTAGCTCTAAAGGTATTGGATTTCCAACCCCTGACCTATTTTTAATTAAAGAGATGCTGCTGGAGAAGATCAGCTGCCTAACATGCATTCTGTAATGTGGCCAAAATTTCTACCAGGCATAAACTGACAGTCCCAACAGAGGCATTGGAAAGGAGAAGCACTACTATTTTGACAACTGCCATTTTCTAAGACATTGTGGGTGTATACATACATATTATATATATATATATATATGCTCCTCTTTAATTACTCTCAAAATAGTCCAAATATGAGAGTAAAATATCTAGAAAAATATTGAATTTAACAATGAAGTATGCGAAGTAAAGTTGAATTTTTAGGGTAACAACAACCTACTCTCTCACACGGGTCTCTATCTTCAAAGATAAAAACATAACAGCTAGTCTCATGGAGCAGACATCTGGGCTAAGAACTGAAGGAGAAGAGGGAAGGAGCCACGGGGTCATGTAGGAGAACACTCCAGACAGATGGCAAGTACAAAGGCCTGCAGCAGGTGTGAACCAGGTGTGTTTGAGGAACAGGAAGAGGCTAGCGTGTCTGCAGTAGGATGAAACGCATACAGCAAGAGGAAGTAGGGCCAGGGGTAACCAGGGGTAACTGGGTAGGCATGGGACAGACTGTGCAGGCCTCAGAAGCTGTGTGAGGAGGCTCCTACACAGAGGAGTACCACGATCTGAGTGTTCAAAGTCTTATTCTGCTAGCTGCAATAAACCAAGCAAAAGGTAAAGAAGGCTCAGACAGAGGTGATGGTGGTGAAATTGGTGGGAAATGACCAGATGCTAGATGTATCCCAAAGATAGGGCAGGTAGGATTACTAACAGATTGGAGGTGGGTGGGGAAAACAGATGAGTCAGTGCTAACTCCAAGGTTTCTGGCCCAAGACGCTGGAAAGATGGTGTTGTCATCTACTAAGATGGGGAAGAAAGAAAGGGAGGAGATTTGACATGTGTTAGGTTTGAGATGTCTATTAGACATCCAAGGAGGGATCTTAAATTTGCAGTTGGATAAATGAGTCTGGCTAATGTAAGTGTTCTGAGCATGTTTCAGGGAGGCTAGGCTAAGCTATGATGTTCAGTAGGTTAGGTGTATTAAATGTATTTCAACTTAGGATATTTTCAACTTACAATGGGTTTATTGGGACATGACCCCATCGTAAGTCAAGGAGCATCTGTATTTAAAGCCATAGGGTTTGACATGTTCACCAAGTAAATATGCGTAGCATGAAAAGAGAAGAGGCCAAAGATGGAGGCGTAGGATGCCAATTTGAAGAGGCAATGAGAAGAGGAATAAACAGCAAAGATGACTGAGAGGGACAGGTCAGCGAGGTCATTTCCTGTAAAAGTACAACTAGTGGCTCTTGTCTACATTTATATTATTATTTTAAGTCTGTTATTAGATAAAGACCCCATATAAATTTTCTATAGATGCTGAGAAGGAGTATATTACTTTTAAACAACAAAACAAATGCAATCAAAGGTACTGAAATACTGAGTAATAAAATCTAACACTACTATTTGATCTTTTCAAATGAAAATATAGATTTTTTTAGTCAAAGAAACTTTTCTATAGAACTACATATTCCAGCAAAACAGAAGCTTTTAAAGCAAAAGAAAATAAAAGCATACTTACCTCCAAAGATTTAAGGAATGGCAGTGACTCGATAAAGCTTTCATACATTTTTCTCTTTTTGGCATTATTTTTTACAATTATTCTCCTGAAGGTTACCCTGTCCTAAAGGTAGAATATCAAATACAAAAACAGTTAAAAGGTAGATTTTACGGGGAAAGGGGGGAAAAGGTCTGAACAAATAGTTTTATTTTATTCCCTATAAGAAACAAATAATAATTGAAGATTTTGAAATAAAAGATTATACTTTTAATGCAACTCATTTCATATTCTTATGTCTTCAAGCACAAAATATAACATAGAACCATAGATAAAATATTTTCTTTTTTTTAAAAGAAAAATCAGTTTTACTTTTATTAATATTTGTAACGGAAGTCTAACATGTTGGGCTGTACCCACAAGGAGGCACTGTCGTACCATTTAAAAAAATGCATCCAAGCATTGTGTTCTTTTACTGTGGATGGCAGCCCTAGAAGGGTGAGAATCAATTAGGCAGGACGTGACCATTTTTATAAACAATAAAGAACAAAAAAATCTCAGGGTACATTCCTCATAGTAAAGTATTGTTTTGTTAAATATTTCAGTCATACACAAACAAATGTATCACAAATGTGATGTTACTAATATGTTTCTTAATCTAGGTTGAAGTAAAAAACATGCAAAACACTATTAGAAAAATGTTTTAAATCATAAAGCAATTATAATGTCAGAGATCTTGAAAAATTATATACTTTAGGTTCTTTTGCATATCCATCATATGTCAGAATTTTCTTTTTAAATATGTGAAGGCACAGAGAAACTACTTTCCTCTTGAATAAGGTCTAAGTCCAGTGTTTATCATATTCATAGTCTAATATATTCCTATTTATGTTTATATTACATAACCTCAAAATTACAGAACTCAATAAAGGAACTGGGAACATTTTTAAGGATAACAGCTCAAAAAACAATTTTCCTAAAAATTTCATTTTGAAAAATTTCTCATAATACATTTTAATTCTTAAATAAAAGTCCCCATAATTATATTAGTTTGAGGACATTCATTGGTAAATAATTACACCATTTTAATAAACTAAAAATTGGGACATGTTATTTAATAAATTACTATACCAACATATTAAGGTTACATTTAAATGAACAAGTACAATGGAGAAAAATGCCAGTGTAGATGTAAGCCTCTAGGTGCCATGGAATGAATGTTTGTGTCCCCCACACAATTCATATGTTGAAATCCTAACCTCCCAACACAATGGTATTAGGTGGTGAGGCCTTTGGGAGATGATTGGGTCATGAGGGTAGAGCCTCATGAATGGTATCAGTGCCCTTATAAAAGGGATCCCAGGGAGCTCCCTCCCCACTTCCACCATGTGAGTACACAGATAGAAGATGCCATCTGTGAACCAAGAAGCAGGCCCTCACCAGACACCGAATCTTTTGTCAGTGCCTTGTCTTGGACTTTTCAGCCTCCAGAACTGTGAGAAATACATGTTTTTTGTTTAAGCCACCCATTCTATGGTAGTTTGTTATAGCAGCCCAAAAGGACTAAGACACTAGAAAATTAAACATCCTGTTCCCCAATTTACTTTGTTATAATTTTGATATTGGCTGTAATTTGGACTTGTTGTATTCTTAATTTATTAAAAAGAGAAAATTTTATAAGATAATTCATACAAACATCGAAATCAATTCCAATTCCAATCATTTCTGGCTTTGTATCAGAATTATTTAAAAAAGATTTCTGAGCTCCCAGACTTTAATGACTGAAAGTCTTTGTATGTAGGGTTCTACAATCTATATTTCATAAAAGCTTCCCATAACCTGATTATATGCCTGATAAGATGATTTTATGGACAGAGTTTACTGCAAAACAGAGAAGACCCAAAATAATTTAGCAATTTATAAATTAATCATAATGAATTATATCTCTCAAAAAAAAATTTTGTATTAGTGGCCCAACTCTTCACACCCACTGTGACATATAAAGTCCAGAATTTTAAATGCTTTCATCCTGAAGTCATTTCAATAACCACCTCTCTGAATTATCAGAATGGCCATGTAGAGACAGTTAATCCCCTGAGGCTAACAGTGACCAAGTATCATTTACAGAGTTAGTCTATTCTATAAAGGACTTTTCCCTTGGAATTTGTTTATCTTTACTGCATTTATATGGCCGAGTCCCAGTCTGTTGACCTCAAAATAAAAATTACTTTTCTACTCATCTTTCCTGAGAAGGGGTTAGGTAGACTTAAAAACCAGGTTTCAAATATTAAGTAAATATTAATATTAAGTAATTATGTAATATTAATATTAAGTAATTATGTTAATTACTCTAATTTTTTGAAAAAGCTACTGTACTTACACATGTACCCCAAAGTGATTATCACAAACTGCCCACTTTTATAATGTTTAATAACATGGATAGACTACTGTAATAGATATCTCTGAAAATGATTAATCCTTCTTGGGAGCTTAAATGTTACACACACTGGGAAATTCTGGGCCTAATTATATTAATACTTAATTATGGTTTCTACCAGGGCTGAAAACTATATGTATTCAGAGGACAACCTGCAAAATATTTAATCTTATTCTGAGGATGTGCAAGAAGGAAGCTTCTTTGCTGTGCGACAATCTGACCCTGGCTGGCAACCCGATCAGGGTAAATTTTAAAATTATACCTTCCTTAATAAAATAGGTTATGGTAGACTCTAGATTCATCCCACCACTTTGATGACAGGCAAACATTTCTTGTGGACCATGGTCTGCATTGGTTTGGAGTTTTTTTCTTTGTTAGCTTTGGGTATTCAAATCTTTGATAGTCCTTAAAACACTTAAGATGAGTTTCCTTCCACCTGAAACAGTGCCAATTTTTCTTCTAATACTTAAAAAGTGACTCATCACATTTTTAATAAGTATACAGTTATGCATGGTCCTAATAAAAAATGTAAAATGTCTTGTTTCTCTGATCAAGAGATATTTTTATCAGCTGAATCCACTTCAGATTCAAATGCTGAATTGTGACTAAATAACATGTGACTTATGTAATGCTATATACAGTAGTCCTTGGAAATAAGACTGTTCACCAGCTTCATATTTATTTCAACCTCTTTTCCTTCCACAAAGGGATTTGAGAGGAATAACCTAATAAATGCACATCAAAACTACAGGGAGGGTTGGTTTCAACAATTTAAGAAGAAAATACATTGATTGTAAACATTCCCCTAAATGGGTGCCGCTTAAAGAGTGGTCTCACACCAAGCGGCACTGGCATCTCCTGGGAGCTTAGAAGAAATGCAGAATCACAAGCCTCACCCCAGACCCACAGAACCAAAATCTGCATCTCCCAGAATCACCTTTAGTAGTACTGAGTAATTGCATCCTATCATATGTGAAAAGAATCTCCCCCCACCCCATCCCCTTACCCAAATATATCTTCAAATCTGCTAAGTCTTGTAGAAACACCACCATTGAGAAACGTATTTAAGAGTAATAATATTTAAAAGTAATAATGCGCAGGTCGCACAGCTGGAGATTCTGATTGAATTTGTCTGCGGGAGCCCTAGCAAAGAGGATTTTGTTAATACCCAGGTAATTCTGATGTGCAGCTCCATGAGAAGCACCAGCAAGAAGCATTTTTTCTCTACACAGCTGCTTTTAAATGCAAAGCTGTTACCAATTTATACCACCAAGGGAATCAGTTTATATTGGCTTCTCAAACTCTAGCATGCATCAGAATCACCTGGAAGGCTTGCTCAAACACAGATTGCTGGGTCCCATCTCCAGCATCTGTGATTTAGTGGGTCAGAATCAAGAGGCAGGGCCCAGAGCTGGCATTTCTAACAAGTTCCCAGGTGATATGGATGCTGCTGTTCAGTGGACCACACTTTGGGAACCACCAATTTATCAGATTATAATACTTACCTCAGAAAGCTATCTGAGAAAAAGCCTTGAAGGCTTTGCTTGTGTGGGTGGTTACTTTTAAAAGTGGGTAAGACAGGAACATTTTAAATCTGAGTGTCCTTCCCAGGGCCAGCAGGTCCCGAGCTCATTACTTGACTGGAGGAGTGAGGGAAAGGACACAGAGATTTGACTTAGCACAGTCTTCCTGCCCTACAGTTCAGCATAATAAATTCCCCAGTGACTGATGATCCCTATTAGAATTAAAATACTGTGTCTACCTGGCTACTTCATAACAATTGTTACAAATGACAACATTAAGGTCAAATAAAAATATTTCACTCACCAAACCCCACAGAGCACCAGGAGAGGTAGCAGTGATTGTAGCTGCTCTGGGTGTATTGTACATTAAGGCCAGTTCGCCGAAACTCCCACGATTATCATAGTTACCAACACATCTTCCAACACCATCACATTTTACATAAATATCAAATGTTCCTCTGTTGGGCATATGTAAATTAGAAGTAAAAGTAATTCAAGTAAAATCTCATTAAAATGAAACATTATTTCAGAAAAGAGCCCCGTGCAATAAAACCTGATTTCCAGCCTGTCTATTCCCTCTGATGACAGGTAATAAAAGGGCATCAATATGTGCCAATCTATTCCAGCCCACATGTCTGACAGGAAAATGGGACTAAACAATAAAACATAACAAAATAAATGATAAAAATATAACTAAGAATACAACCAAATAGTATATGCATAGAAAATCATATGAAAAAATATATATCAAACCACTAACTATAGTTAATATAATATAGTTTTTAATATAATTCATGAATAAAATGACTATTTCAAGGATATCTTCTAGAATTTGTTCCATGGATAATTATTTTTCAAGTACAGGTTGAGTATTGCTTATATCCAAAATGCTTGGGACTGGAAATATTTCAAACTGTGGATTTTGGGGGGTTGAGGAATATTTGCATATATATAATGAAATATCTTGAGGATGGAACTCAAATATTAACATAAAATTCATTTTATGTTCATTTTATAACATAAAATTCATTTATGTTTCACATATACTTTATACGCATAGTATGAAGATAATTTTATATAACATTTTTAACAATTTTGTGCAGGAAACAAAGTTTGTGCACATTGAACCATCAGAAAGCAAAGGTGTCATTATCTCAGCCACCCATGTGGACAGTCTGGTTGTTGAGCATCTCATCATTTCTGACTCTGAATTTATTATATATGCTACCAATAAGCAATCATTTTCTTACGCTTATTCACACATAAGTACTTAACAGTAAAAAAATATGACATGCCATTAATACAGCTGAAAAAATAATATAATGTGTGGCTGGGTACGGTGGCTCACACCTGTAATCCTAGCACTCTGGGAGGCCGAGGTAGGATGACTGCCCAGCCTGAGCAACAGCGAGACCCCGTTACTACTAAAAATAGAAAAATTAGCTGGGCATCGTGGCACGTGCCTGTAGTCCCAGCTCTTAGGAGACTGAGGCAGGAGGATCACTTGAGCCCACGAGTTTGAGGTTGCAGTGAGCTATGATGACGTGACCACACTCTACCCAGGGCAACTGAGCAAGAGACTCTGTCTCAAAAAAAAAAAAATGTGTGTGTTCAGGGTAACTAGGCACAGTAGTATCATCAGAATACCTGTATCAGCTTTAAACAGCAACAACAAACAATGGCAGGCTTTCAGTCTCCAGCTACAAGGCTGTGTTTTGATTAGAAGATTACTGTACGTTGTACAGTAACCCCCTTGGGGATGCTGAATAAACCGTGTTGTGCGCCTGTGTTGTGTCTGCGATCCATCACAAAGTCAAGTGTGGAATTTTCCACTTGTGATGTCACGCTGGTGCTCAAAAATTTTCGGGTTTTGGAGCACTTTGGATTTTCAGATTAGGGATGCTGTATAAACTCTTCTATTTATACTGTTTACACTTCTCCACTGAAAATGTTTTCTACACTTACTACTTTGAATAGGGTAAAATATAACACAACAAAATGTGCTGATGAGAAGTAATAGGAGCTACCAGTCCAGCTGAAATCACAGCAATCTAAAGTCTGTTAAAGTGCCATGTGCTGTTTTTCATACAGGTTTCTTCTCTGATGATGTGAGGCCTCAGGCAGTGCAGAGCCACGGAAAGGGAATGAACAGGGCCAGGAGGCCTGGCTCTGGGGCTGGCTCTATGTTGATCATTTGGGTGATTGTACCCGTGTCCCATCACATCTACGGGCCTCAGTGTTTTCACCTGTCAAGTGGGTGATGAGGATCTAACTGAAAATGGAATGTACTATATACAAATGGAAGGCAGTTCTTATAGTCAAAAATACCCACTTAAAGATTATTAATACTGTATTATATTGGGGGTTCTCATATACTCCTACAATTAAACACAAACAGTTGAACTTCTGACATATTTCATTGATGAAAACTGTTAATGATACCAAAATCATGACTTTGATTTATATATGGGATACATGGTTGTTTTCTGTTTTAAAATCCTGGCTAGTACCTCAGTAATTAGGTCACCAAGCACTAGGGATGAGGGAATGGAGGTATCAGTGAAAACCCTTGACTTAAGAGTATGCATGACTGATACATGAAAGATACCACCCAGAGCCAAGATCAAGAAATGAGGCTTAAGGAAACAGAAGAGCTAATTTTCAGCAAGGCCTCTGAGTTGAACACAGCTCTACCCAGATAGCAAATGTAATCCAATAAATCAGGCTGGGAGGTGACCTGCATTCTACACAAAATGCGAGGTGTTAGGGATACCAGTTGTCTTAGGAGCACTCCATCATCATTTTATAAAAGTGAAGAAATAAAGATTCAGTTCAGACTGTGCCCCTATTACATTTTAGGACTCATCTATTTACCACATAAGGCACATTGTTCTTTGATGAGGTAAAGCACAAATTAAAATTTCTGAAAATAGATTTTCAATGTAAACGCATGCCTGCTCATTTAAATAAAATAATTACTCTATAAAGATTTTTAAAGACAAACATAATAATGCACGAACAACTTCTGGAAGGATACACAAGCTACTCACTATACTGATTGAATGATGCTGAAGCAGCAAGATGACTTACTTTTCACATTATGCCTTGCTAAAACATTTGAAATTTTTATTATTTTCTTTTTCGTTTTGATTTAGAGACAAGGTCTCACTCTGTCGCCCAGGCTGAGTTCAAGCAAACCTCTCACCTCAACCTTTGGAAGTAGCTGAGACTACAGGTGCATGTTACCATGACAGGCTAATTTAATAAACTTTTGTTTAAGACAGGCTCTCTCTTGTTACCCAGGCTGGTCTTGAACACCGGCCTTAAGCGATCTTCCAGCCTCAGCGTCCCAAAGTGCTGGGATTACAGGTGTGAGTCACCGCGCCTAGCCTATTTGAAATTTTTAAACCATGAGCATGTTTTGCTTTAATAGTTAATAAAAAAGAACCTTTTAAAAAACACACAGATTGAGTTATACTGTGATTTAACATCTTAGATGCTGCATTATACTTCTATTCTCACTGTAACAGGCATCTATTACATGCTAATACTATCATCAGTTGCTCTATAAACTATGCCTTTTTTTATGATCTACTATGGTTTCACTGTATGTATTCACAACAGGTTTACAGTGCCTATTATATAGTAATAAGAGTAAAAAGACAATACCAACTATCTTATATTAACTTGTCAGTTGCCATAATAACCATTGAGATTTTATACAAAAGGTTCTTTAAATTTCGGTATAAGACTGGGCCAAACTTACCTGTCAATTACATAAAAGTTGTCACCATCGTCACCTTGATCAATTACATGCTCCCCATCTTTGACCAATTTTTCAAACATGGCATCTAATACTTGAGACATCTGCTCCTATTTTTTAAAAAGATAAGATAGAATCTTTATGTTTATCTAGAACATGTTTTCTTAAGTAACCATAATTACCCTTATATTTCTGTGAACAAGCTCAAGGAAATGGAAATATCATCATTACCATTAAGTCTTGTCAGAAAAACACGTAGTATTAAAAAAAAGAAAGAAAAATACATAGTACAGTCTTTCTTACCACATACAAACAAGATGATTATATATTTACTCATATTCAGTATCTGAATGAAAGTAATTATAATTAGTCTCAGAATATTTACAACTATCACCACTTTAAAAAGAAAAAATAATCACCATATCACCATATACCTTGTGAAATGACCAGGTTAGTCATATACCTTGTGAAATGACCAGGTTAGTAAAAATACTGTTTCAAATTTCTTTTCAAGATACCTTTCTTTAAAACTTCCCTATATTAGTCATCACTAGGATTTATGTAGAAATCTCCTAAATACTTAGTGAATTTAGATCCTGACTCCAATTCTGCTTTTTGGTTTAGCTCTAAAACCAAAACAGAACAAAATAGAAAAACAACAAAAGCAAAACCAAAAATGACTGTGGCAAATATTCTGTCATTATTCTTTGTCATTAAGATTCTCTTCAAAAAGCAACCACTTTTTCATGTTTGTTGACCATTTGTCTTATCTTCTTTCAAAAAACTTCTCTTTGTGTTATTTGCACACTTTTTGATGGGTTTGTTTGGTTTTTTTCTTGCTTGTTTGAGTTCTTTGTAGATTCTGGATCATCAGTCCTTTGTCAGATGTATCGTTTACAAACATTTTTCCCATTCTGTAGGTTGTCTATTCACTCTGTTCATTATTTCTTTAGCTGTGCAGAGCCTTTTAATTTCATTAAGTCCTATTTATTTATTTTTGTTATTGCTATATTTGCCTTTGGGGTCTTAGTCATAAATTCTTTGCCTAGGCTAATGTCTAGAAGAGTTTTTCCTACATTTTCTTCTAGAATTTCTATGGTTTCATGCCTTACATTAAGTCTTTAATCCATCTTGAATTAATTTTTGTATATGGTGAGAGATATGGATCCTATTTCATTCTTCTGCATGTGGCTATCCAATTTTCCCAGCACCATCACTAATCATCAGGGATACGCAAATTAAAACTACAATGAGATACCATCTTACCCCTATTAGAATGGCCATTATTAAAAAGTTAAAAAACAACTGATGCTGGCATGGAGGCAGAGAGAAAGGAATGCTTATACACTGTTGGAGGGACTGCAAATTAGTATAACATCTATGGAAAACAGTGGGGAGATTCCTCAAAGAAATAAACATAGACCTATCATTTGATCTAGCAATCCCACTGCTGGGAATATACCCAAAGGAAATGAAGTGATTTTACCAAAAAGACAACTGCATTTGTATGTTTATTGCAGCACAATTCACAATTACAAAGATGTGGAATCAACCTAAGTGCCCATCAATTCACAAGTGGATAAGGAAAATGTGGTGTGTATATATATCATTGAGTACTACTCAGCCACAAAAAGGAATGAAATAATGTCATTTACAGCAACATGGAGGGAACTAGAGACCATTACCCTAAGAGAAGTTATCTCAGGAATGGAAAACCAAACACCATATGGTCTCACTAATAAGACGGAGCTAATAGATGGGTACACACAGGCACAAATTAACACAAAGGACATAAGAAACCAAGCGGGGAGGGGAGAAGGGCGAGAGGTGGGTGTGGGATAAAAACTTACCTATTGGGTACAATGAACACTCTTCTGGTGATGGGCACACCAAAGGCCCTGACTTAAGCATTATACAAAATAACAACACACTCATAACAAAAACACTTGTGCTCCCTTATAAATGATATTTTGAAATAAAAAACAAAAAAATTAAAATTAAAAAAAAGCAACCATTCACCTAACTAGTGTAGATTTGTCAGAAACATCAAAACCATTATTCAACTACTTAAACTACATAAAATTTGAGCCTGCTAAAGTGTGGTTGAAAAGGCTCAAGGATAAACTTCATCAAATGAGAATAAACTAGGAGGTGAAAGAAATCTTTCCTCAGAACAGATACAGGAACAATTCAAGGACCTTTGAATAGACAAAACAAATGGATATGGAGAAAAAGTGCAGTACAATAGTAACAGAAAATTTTAGAGCATTATTTGCTCTGCCACTTATTAGCTCTGAGCCCTTGGTCAAGACACTCCCTATGGGTATAAAAAGAGTATAACACTAACTACTCAGGCCAAAATCAATCATTACTATAAGTAAATTCAGGGGCGGAGCAAGATGGCGGACGAGAAACACCGCCAGTTAGAGCGTCT
>VBSM01003176.1:33332775-33362773 GCA_008086735.1 Cheirogaleus medius
TATACGTAACCGTAATATTTGTACCCCCATAATATGCTGAAATTAAAAAAATAATAAAGTCTTGAAAAAATAAAAAATAAAAAAAATAAAAATAAAAAGTCAGATCAAGAGTCACATCTTGACCTCTCACCTACATAGAACTAATTCAGGAAACTCCATTTCTGTGCTCATCCTTTGCACTCTCCCAATAACTCTCCCACTACAGTGGGAAGAGCTCATTATTATCACTTACCATACTATAACACTTTCAAAGATGTTACGATCTGCTTGCCTCTCCAGACTGGGGCTTATAGCCCTCCAGGGACCGACTGTGGCCTCTTGTTCATGTCTGCATTTCCCTAGCATTTACCAGGCACATCACCTAGCTCGATGTACATTTTTCTGAATGAATGAATGAATGATGAACAAATAAGCTTGCAAGGTCTTGAGGGCAGAGATGATATCTCTTTTTAATATCTCACCATAGTGTACCCATATTACAAATTCTCAAACAAATGCATATTAAATGAATGAATGAAAAATTGCTCTGTGTTAGAATGTCCTACACTATTTGTCCAAGAAATGAGGACAGAGAGGATGAATGAAAATGAGAGCCTTTTGTCTTATTCACCAAAAGGCCTGGCACAAAGATTAGGAGCTCAGCAAATATTTGTATAACAAATAAATGAATGAAAGGCTCTATGCCTGGATGGCCACTCACACCAAAGCCTCCAGATAACCTGTACTGCTTCATATTCTTTCTGACATGAATTTGCCCGATACTTCCTGGACAATCTGAAATTTAGCTTGAAACTATATACTTCATTTTTAGCAATTAAATAGTGGTGAGGGGCAGAGCCTTATTCTTTAAGTAAACCCTATATTAGGGTTTGCTTCTTTTGCTGTGCATATATATGTATTTGGATACTATACTGGTTGTCAAGAATGGTCCAAGAACCTAAGCAGATTCCCACACTGTAGACAGAGTAATGTACACTGGTATAACCAGACAACTGTCACAGACTGCATGACATAACAGGAAAATGAGAACTATATTGACTTTGCATTCTGTGGAACCTGGCCTTCAATCTTTCCATGCACTATAGATACAGTGAGGTAGACAGAGATAATACCAGTTCCCAGGGTTTTTCACCAAGAGCCCCCTACGATTTGTTGCTAATGTTTAAAAATCAGTATAGTCAAAGTAACTCTACACTGGACAAGTATACGTAATCCATTTTATCATCCTGGCTAACACAGAATACAGGAACCAGGCTGAACTCCACGACTTGGGTCCTTGGCTCTGACACAAAGTCCTGCCCACAGTATACCTCAATAAATACTCACTGAAGGAATAAAAGGCAAATAAATATAGCTTGTATGGAACTGTGCAGTTTAGAGGCCTTCAATCTAGAAAGATTGACTTCTATAAAATATGTAAAAGTTAATTTGCCAATGTTCTCAATACACTAAGATTTTAGCATACTTATTTAAATAATAATCAGCCTAAAATAAAGCTATTATAAAAGCACAGGTGTATCAGACAACAGAGTTCTGACTCAATATAGTTAAACTTAGCTTACTGAAGTGGAAAGGCCCTCCTACAAAGAGAAAAAAATTATCTTTTACAAATATTAGTTTAAGGCTTGCATTCTCAACCAAGAAAATTGGTTCTTAGGGGGCAAAAAACCTTATTCCTTTTTGTGTTTTGTATAAAGTAGAGATATACATTCAATACATAAACAGATACACATATAGCTATGGTAGTAAAATCTCATTGGGGGCAAATGGGAGGAAGTTTAAAAAGACTCGGGGTGGGGGGGTGATAATGAAAAAAACATTAAGAAACACTGGTGTAAGGACCTAACAGTTATAGCTAAGTAAAGGGGAGAGGCACAGAGACAAGTTAATAGGCTTCCCCCCTCCCATTCATTTACATTTCTGTCCAGATAATTTGGTATAGACCTGTTCTCAGCCATTAGTAATGATCTTGAATTTGAAATCACAGAGCAAAGGCATTTGGAGAACATGCCCCAAATATAGGAGTTCACTGTTTGATCCCAAATCACAGTCAAGCAAAAGACCACACAGAAAGCCTTATTTATTCATTCAAAAAATACTTTTAGAAATGTGAGGGATGACGCAAATGAGTGTGTGTGTATATATTCTTTTGTTGTTATACATTTTATATAATGTATAACCTGCCTTGTCTATATATTTTATATTTTAATTATATGTACTACATATAAAACATTTATAGAACTGTTTAGTTTAGAAAGCAAGACAAAAATAGAATGACCATGGTATCAGTCCCACAATGAAGTTATGTACAAAATGCTATGAGAGCAGAGAAGAGAAAGTAGCAACCAGCTGCTTAGCGGGTAGAAGGCGGCTTTATAGTAAAGGAGACCCCCTAAATAGTTTATGAAGAGTGGGAAGAAGTTTATTGAGAAAAGAAGGTATTATTTTGTTCCTGCTGTATTCCTAGCATCTGAACAGTGACTAGCCCACAGTAAACGTTAGCAAAGATGGTTGAGGAAATAAATAGTTACTTTTGTTGGCGAAAAATGTATTATCCTCTTCCTTAACTTTATACATATATTGTAGAAACTGCATACATCAGGTTAGACTGGCTTTCACAACAGTAACAAGCATCCCCAAATCTCAGAGACTTAATACAACGTAAGTTTACTTCTTATTCACACAATATGTCCATCTCAGGATAGTGGGTACTCTGTGCCACGTGGTCCTTACTGTGGGCTACAAGCTGATGGACGCTCGGAAGATTTGGAATTTGGAATGTCACCAGTCCCTAAGGCAGTGGCAAATTGCTCACTGGCTCCTAAAGCTTCTGCCTAGATGTAATATGTGTGTCTTTTCCAAGAGGGCATATGTATCACATTTCACTGGACAAGTGACATGGTCATTCTGAACTTTAAGGAGATGGGAAAGTACAATAGCACCATGACCTTAGAAGGCAAGAAAAACAAAATTTTGTGAACAGCTCTGATGACTACCAAAGAAACCATCTGATGGCCCTAACCCAAAGTGTTTCTCTCTCTCTCTCTCTCTCTCTCTCTCTCTCACACACACACACACACACACACACACACACACGGGCTGGGGGCAGATTAAAATTAACCTCACAATTTACTTAAAAATAGGGATTGTCTCATAAAATAGGGATTGTCTCATAAACTATGAACAGAATCATTATAATTTCCTTTAAACTGCCTTTCAAGTATTAATTGAATATTTAGTTATTTAATATATATTAATAACAATATTTTACTACCTCTTGCATCAAAATACTACAAGTTATTATAATTCACCCCTGTTACAGACTGCATTTCAGCTACAAAAAGAGCAACATAAATATTTAATATATCCTTTAGCTATCTTGCAGAAATTTTAGTACCCTTCATTAAATAGTACTTAAATGAATATTTAATTTCCAAATTAGCTATATTCATGTCAGCAGAATTTTAGTATAAATATTTTGACTTTGGCCAAAATATTTAACTATATAACCCTGTCTCGGTAAAATGATTGAAACATACTTTGCATGTAAACTAGAATGTTCTGCCTCTCCCCAAGGTTATCAATGGAGCTTTAAGAATCAGCCATTCACGAACCACCTTCTAGTTCTCTATAAAATTCTTTTTTAAACCATCATTCAGGTAGGTTCCTAAATCAACCCAGACATATATTTACCAATCCTAAAAAACTTCTATAAAATGTTTTTCCTGTTATTTCCACTATAAAACATTCTACTGTCTCATAAACATTTTAGAGATTTTAAATATTTCACTAAATTGCTGTAAATTGATTAATTAAAAAACCATTATTTTTGTTGCGCTTTTACAGAAGTATTTAGAATAAAACTCCAAAATTTACTGATTTTTTAAAATGTTTTTATGTTTCTAAAAACAATTTTCCTTCACATCTATCCCACTCTTTTTTAAGTGACTACAGAATCAAGAACCATTCACACCTCACAAGTAAACATCATGTTCAGGATGCTATTGGGATGAGTACTGCTGAAATACATAAATGAGCAGCAATTGAGAGCTTGAAACAAATAAGAATTTGTTCATCATTTGCTATTTTCCTACTATTAAAGCTACAGATGCCTAAACCGTCTTTAATCTGGTTTAAAAAAATATGTGAATTTTTCTTCAAAATTGCCTCCAAAGGAAAAACAAAACCCTAATTTATATCAGAACCGACATGCATTTTGTAAGTGAATTTTTATTCTAGACTTGGGTTCCAAAGTGTTAAAAACTTTACTTAGTATGTGTACTCAATCACTGATCTATCCCAAATACATTCTCTATCCTCTAGGTGCTCTATATCATCTTTTAAAATAATTAACTTATTTATAGCATAGCACAATTACAAGGACATAGCATTCAATAGGTTTATAGAAAAAATCCTATCAATATGGAATGTTTCTAAGAGGAGTCCAGAATAGGGCAGGCTCCAACATTGTAATAATTCTACTGTTCATATATCATGAGTAGTCTACAGGATTCTGAGAAAGGATGAAACACCATATGAACATTCACTCCCTTTCTGTTGTAGCTCTTAAGAGAAAGAGTAAAAATTCACAAATGACTAACAGTAAGATAACAGATACAGTAAAAACAGCCTGCAGAACAATTCTGAGGAGAATATGTTTGGATAACCATCAATTTTTTAAAGCCCACGTTTTTGTTATTGATCATGGGAATTACTCAGTACTAATCTCCAGAACTAGTAAGTAGCAGACAGTAAGTGGATCAATTTGTACCAGAGGACAGTACTGTAAAGGAAATTATATTTGCACTTTGCTGAAAATGGTCTAATAAGGATTTCTGAGCACTACAGTTAATGAATATTATGGATTTTAAGATATTTAATTGCCAAGGAGAAATCAAAAAAGAAATTCTGATCATTTGTGGTTAAAAAGCCAACAAATAGCTTCCCAAGAGTTTGTGCAAATGCTCTAATTGTTCAGATAATGTGATCTTTCTTGGCACTTATTTTGGTCTGAGACCTTGAATCACATTAAAGGAATCTAAGTATAAGTACTAGCTGATAATGAATGATATAGCCACATTTATTATAATACAATTTTGCCCTTCAGATATAGCAGAGCTAGAGCTACATCAAGCTTCTGAACATTTTTGTGTATTTACTGTTTTTGAGACTAATGCTGCCTAGCACACACATGTCAGAGAATTATGGGAACAGAAACACTACAAGATTCTTCTAATTTTATTAATAAATTTTAACAAATATCATTTGACCAGATGGTTTTAGGATGGGAAGTTTGGACTTAAATATAGCCAGAATTATAGGAAAATAGTCAATTCCTAGCTTCCAAATTTAGTAATAAAACTATCAAATATGAGCACATGGGGAACATATTTCAATGGAGTCTCTCCATGTGATTATCAGAAGTCTAATAAGAATTTTGATGCTATTAAATATAACCAACTTGTGATAGACCAATGCAAATCAATATCCAAAGACTCATAATATAAAATGCGTATTTATAAGAAAATATGATTCAGTCTAGTTTATTCATTACTTAAAGTCAAAAGAAATAAATCCTTATAGATAACCTACTATGACTTTCTTCTTAAAGAAAAGCTCCATTTCCATTTTTAAAAAAAAAGGGAACTCACCAGACTTGTTTCACACATATTTTGTATGAGTTTAAACTATGCACCTGTTTTATATTAATAAAATATGCTTTAAAAAAATAAAAATAAAAAACCTAATGAGATTTGGTGAACATTTTCCTATGTCATTAGATATTCCTGCAAAACATAATTTTTAAATGGCTGCATAGATACTGATAGTATTTATGGATATTTATCTTAATTTATTATTTGTTTATTATTGGGAATTTAGATTTCTTCTCTTTTTTAACTGTAATTTCTTCAGATCAAGATCTGAATCAAGATTCATGAGGTGATAATGACAAATAAATTTAAATAAATTTTTATTAAAAAAAATAATATGATATAAAGACAACCACAAAATAAGAGACACAGAAATACAATAAACTAAAATAATAATTAAACATTTAAGTCTAATAAACTAGCAAAGTTATTTGTTTTTTAATAAAATCCAGTATTAGAAGGGAGGCATCATTAGAATGAACTCATGCACTGCCAGTGAAACCCTAAATTGGGGCTGGGAATGGGAATGGAAGGGTCAGTTTGGAAATATTATTAAAAGCTTTGAAAATGTTCATGCCCAATTCAGCAAGCGCTCTTCAAGTAATTTGATCTGAAAAAATGATAGGTAAAAAAGAGAAGAAATTTAAATTCTCAACAATAAGCAAGCTATAAATTAAAATAAATATCCATATATACTATTGACATCTATGGGAAGCCATTTGAAATTATGTTTTATAGGAATATCTAAAGGAAAATGTTCACCAAATTTTATTAGTTTTCTTTTTAAGCTAGTTTCAAGATAGATACGTGGTTTGACCTCACAGAAAATATGCATGAAAAAGTCTGGTAGGGTAGACATCAAAGTTTATATGATAATTATTCCTTGGTACTAATAGTATGATTATGATGATTCTTATTTTCCTATTTGTGCCTTACTACGTTTCCTCATTTTCATCAAGAATGTACTACGTTTATAATCAGAAAAAAAGAATTTTTTAAGCAGAGGATTGTAGAACTCCCTTAAACATTCATATCTCAAAAAAGAGATAATTGTAAAATTTTCCTGAAACATTCGTATCTCAAACATAAAAGGGAATTAAACATAAAAAACCTTTCTTGCTAATAATCAGTCTTTCTTTCAAATGTATCTAATCCCTTTGCAAAAATACTTTTCAAATACTTCTTAAAAACATACAGCTTTTGCAATTAGCAAAATGAAGGTATTAAAGTTTTTTAGAAAATAGTTATGAAAAATATTTCATTAACGATACTATAGTAAAACTGAAAACTCTATTTATAATAAAAAGTAAAACATTCACATAAAAAAGAATATGCAACCAATGTCTACCTCAATCATGTAATAATATGGCTTCCTCTACACCTTGAGTACTTAAAAATCATCTTTAGAGTTTTACAGTACAATAGCATGGTAAAGCCTCCCTCCAAAAGGCAATGAGAAACTAAACAAAACTGTAAAAAAAAAAAAATTTAAATCAGGGCTCCAGAAATCAACCAAAGGCATACAAAGGCATTTCTTGATTAAAAACTACTGATTTTGAATTAGAACAGTAGAAGCCTATGACATTCCTGCCCAGGGCTGCTATTCCTTAACCCCAGCTTGGTCAGCATGGTAGTTCTACCAGCTTTGTTGCAAAAGGAAGATAACTTGACTGAGAAAACACAAGAAAAGCACACACACACACACACACAAAACCCTGCCCAGCAGCAGTGTTGGTTATAGCCACCTGAGTGAGAGACAAGCAGGAAGACTAGAAGCTCAGATAGCCTGAGGATGTGGTCTTGGCTGCAGCAAACAGACCAGCAAACTAACCAGAAATTTAACAGAAAATGAGACAATCACAGAGGAACATGATACACTCTCCAAGCTTTCATGGCCACCTGGAAGGCTGTGTGGGTAGGCAGGAGAGAGTGGACAGGGCCCAAGCCAACCACATATCTCTACCTATCCACAAGGCTGTGGCACACTCAGAGGAGACATGAGATGGGTTGGCAGAAAATAAAAGCTGAGCATGAGTGAAAACTGCCTGAAATTTGAATATGCTCCTGAACTCACACAAGACCCATCAACTCAAAGTGTAGTATAACCTCTGACCAATCAGTCATGCAGAACACAGGGGCAAACCCGAGAAGCCAGGGTTAAAAATAAAAACAAAAAGTAGAGTTATTAGCAGGCACATACCATGGCAGAGACAGAGCACACAGATTTAGCATAGGCAAGTTACTAAAAAAACAACAACAACAACAACAAAAACAACAACTTGGAGAGAGAGGAAATCAGAATCTAGAACTGCTATAAAAAATAATCTAAAATATGAGGCAAGCAATGAAATAGGAAGTGTGTGTGACCCATACTCTGGGAAAAAGCAATCAACAGAAATTGTCTCTAACTGGGCCCAGTTGTTAGACTTGAGATTAATATATAGAATATATAAAGAATTCTTAAAACTCAACAACAGAAAAACCCAATTTAAGAATGGGCACAGGACTTAAATAGACATTTCTCCAAAGATGATATATAAATTACCAATAAAGCACATGAAAAGATGTTCAATATCGCTGATCATTAGGGACATGCAAATCAAACCCACAATGAGGCTCCCTTTCCCTTCCCCTTGTTAAAAAAAAAAAAAAGATAAAACCCACAATGAGATACCACTACATACCTATAGGTCAACATTATCAAAACAAAACAAAACAAAAAAATAGCAAGTGTTGGTAAGGATGTGGAGAAATTGGAACTCTTGTGCACTGTGGAAAACAGTATGGCAGTTCCTCAAAAAATTAAACATAGAATTACCGTACGGTGCAACAATTCCAAGTCTGGTTATATATCAAAAAGAACTAAAAGCAGAGACTCAAACAGATATTTGTACATCAATGTTCACAGCATCATTATTCACAATAGCCAAAGGTGGAAGCAACCCAAGTGTCCATCAACAGATGAATGAATAATCAAATGTGGTATATACATATAATAGAAAATTATTCAGTTTTAAAAAGAAAGGAAATTCTGATACATGCTACTACATTGATGAACCTTGAAGATATTATGCTAAGTGAAAGAAGCCAGTCACAAAAGGACAAATACTGTCTAAATCTGATTACATGAGGTGCCTAGAGCACTCAAATTCATAGACTGCGACCCCCAGCCTCTGGTACCAGTCTGTGGCCTGTTATGAACCGACTGCAGAGCACCCTCTACCCCCATAGAAAAATTGTCTGTTTCCATGAAACTTAGGAACTGAGCCCACAGCAGGAGGCGAGTGGGGGGGGGTCAAGCAAGCAAAGCACAAAGCTACATCTGTATGTACAGCCACTCCCCATCACTGGCATCACGGCCTGAGCTCCGCCTCCCACCACTCAACCCTGGTCCATGGAAAAATTACCTTCCATGAAACATGAAACTTAGGAACCGGCTGCATAGCAGGGGGTGAGCGGCAGGTGAGGGAGAAACACTCCATCTGTATTTACAGCCGCTCCCCATCGCTCGCATCACTGCCTGAGCTCCACCTCTCCCCTCCATCCTCAGTGGAAAAATTGTCTTCCATGAAACTGGTCCCAGGTGCCAAAAAGGTTGGGGACTGCTGATAGCAAGAATGGTATTTTCCAGGGGCTGGGAGGAGTAGGGAATGAGGAGTTAACTGTTTAATGGGTACAGAATTTCAGTTTGTGAAGATGAAAAGGTTCTTGGATGGTTGGTGCAGCAGTTGCACAACAATGTGAATGTACTTAATGTCACAGAACCGTACACTTAAAAATGGTTAACATGATAAATTTTATGTTAAAAAAATCATAATAAAAATAAGTAAAAATTTTCAAATTTTTAAATAACTATGTGAGTAAATATAAAAACTATAAATATATTTTTGTTCTCCTAATTTCTTTAAAAGACAAGCTTTCATAAAGCAATAACTGTCACACTGAATTGTTGGGTTGATGGCATACACAACACAGTCAGTGGCAGCACAACAGGCTGAGGGTCTGTCGCCCTCGTGTCCTCCTACTCCGCACACACTTCGGTGAGCCAGTTTGATCATGAAGTGCAGCTCTCCCCTGGAAGAGATCACCTCCTCTCAGCTGTTTCCCAGACAGTGGCCTGGATGAAAGGGGTGGGGCAGTCTGCAAGGACCTATTCTGAACCTTCAGGATTCCACCCTGACCATTCCTGGGACTGATACCTCTGCTAATTCCACTCCATGACAAAAAAATTTTTATGGCTCCCCACCACATAGAGAATAAAACCCAAACTCTCACCACAGCGTCCAAGGCTCCCCTCCCCCACTCTGATCCAAACCTACATGTCGAGGCTTTCCTCTTACAGCAATATAATAAAGCCCACATACTTCACAACTGATTAGGCTATTCACTATGCCCTGAACGCCGTATTATCTACATGGTTTGCTGAACCAGAAATTTATTCCTTCTACTACCCATTCCTACGTATTAAAATCCTTTTCTTCCCTCAGAGCTCTGCTCAAATGCCACATCCTCCCCAACACCATCCCCCAAACCACACACGCCAGTTAATTAAATGCTCTCTTCTGTGTGGAAACACAGAATGCATCTTATTCGTGTCTCTATTTCAGTGGAAACTCATTTTATGTGGGGACTAAATTCTAAACATATGAGGCAAAAATCTCCTATAGTCAATGGTATTCTTGAAAATCCCATAGGAACCCATCGCTGGAGACGGTTACATGGTCCTACAAGAAGTTCAAAACAGTGGGTTTTCCACCATTAAAACCGATTACTTTTTCTCCTGGTGAGCACTAGAAGTTTTTGCTGGCTTCCATGTAGAAGCCGTGCTGTATGGAAAATGGGTACCTTTAAATCCTAGATGTGCTAACACTGAGAGGCATGCAGGGACCAAGCAGGCCTGCGGGAACAGCAGATTCACCTCTCCCCCTCGCCTATGCAGGGCGCAAACTCACTGAGTGGAACGTATATGCAGCTCCTTTGCGCTCGTGCTCTCTGTGGGATGTGCAGGGTAGGTGACATTCTTCATGATGCAACTCTGCTGTGCTGTCCCACAACTCTCTGGTAGGAGAGTAATGGTACAAATTTAGCTCCTCCAGGGCTTGGGCACAAGCTGTATCTTCCTTATCCTTAGCAATCTCATAGAATGCACACAACAGTGTCTTGCAAATACTAAGTTAATTATAAATGCTTTTTAATTTAACCAAAGTGACAGCACAACCAATCACATACAAAAACCATCTCTCCTATAGTTATTAATATCACAGCATAATTACTCCAAAAGCAAACCTTTTTGCACCAAAAAACTATCCTCTTACAAATTAGAAACCCTTACAAGTCTAGAAATAACATCCAACCTGATTTTAAAATGCAATAATTTTGCATAATATGAGGGAACCAGGTGGTTGGCTGCTCTTAATGTTCTGAAAAAAAAATAACATCAAAAAACAGTTCATAAGATGAAAGATGACAGTGACCTTTAGCCTCCCACTTTATCTCTTTGAAAATCTTGTGATATACATGTAAAGTATTATTTCTTCTTTGGGACTTTTCCTTTAGCAACTAGATAAACTGATACCAAGATAATGGTCCCAATTCTTTTGAAGAGAAACATTTGTCTAGTATTGTTATTTCCTGTCATTCTAAGTGAAGTATTATTCTGTTACAGACAGTAATGTTTCTCAACAGAAAAAGACACAAGTGGGTCACCTGCAGTTGCATGGGCAGGTGATCAGACAGGTAATACAAGGAACTCAGCTTATCAGTTGTCTCAGATTTGCAGATGTGCTGAGTAAACTGCAGATGTCCCCTTAGTCTGGAAAGGAAACTCAGTTAGCCAACAGAGATACTGCCTTTGGCAAAAACAGACAGAGGGCTTCTTCAGGGCAGACAGTGTACATTAAGAATCAGCTAGCAGGCCGGGCGTGGTGGCTCACGCCTGTAATCCTAGCACTCTGGGAGGCCGAGGCAGGTGGATCGCTCAAGGTCAGGAGTTCAAGACCAGCCTGAGCAAGAGTGAGACCCTGTCTCTACTATAAATAGAAAGAAATTAATTGGCCAACTAAAAAAATATATAGAAAAAATTAGCCGGGCATGGTGGCACATGCCTGTAGTCCCAGCTACTCAGGAGGCTGAGGCAGGAGGATCACTTGAGCCCAGGAGTTTGAGGTTGCTGTGAGCTAGGCTGACGCCACGGCACTCTAGCCTGGGCAACAGAGTGAGACTCTGTCTCAAAAAAATAAAAATAAAAAAAAGAATCAGCTAGCAGACATGATTCTAATAATCTAACATGGACCTGCCAAAATCAGTCCCAGGTGAGGTCAGGGTTTCTCAGCCCCATGCCATAGCAGGCCCCAAATGGGCAAATGAGGTAACTTCCAAGTCAAGCTAGGATGGCTGGGCTAATCAGAACCCTTTTCTGATTTTGGAGGGCTTGAATCAAAGGGAATGTCAGGTCTGTCTCTTTCTGGTAGCTCATGCTGTAAAATGTGGCGCTGTGGTGGCTGGACTCCCCACCGTATGGAGAAAGGAGCCTACTGCAAGAAAGAGAATCAGAGATGAGAGATGGAGAGATCCCTAACACTGTTCAAAACCCAGTTCCGGTGGCTCCTCCAGTCCCGCTGCACTCCTGTCCCTCCTGTTGCTGGGTGATTCTTGTGAGCCACACCCCCACAACTATCTCAATAAACTCTTCGTTTTCAGTTGATTGAATTCAGTGTGTGTTTCAGTCACTTGCAACCAAAGAGAATTCAGAAGTTAAGAACACTGGTTCACAAAGATCAGGACAACCAGGGAAACAAGACAATAAAGATTCAGTCAATTACCAAAAAGAACTAACAATAAAACTATACAGCAGTCATTGATAAGGTAGTAGTATTTGCAAGGTGACAAGTTCAAACTCTGGTGACTATTCAATGGTATTATAACCACAAAAACAGGAGATACCTAACTCGGGGACCATGTGTAGTTCTGGCAGGAGTACCTATGACTGTTTATCTGTTTATCCATGATATTAATCAGAGAATGTAAATGACAGTCTATAAAATTCAAATTTTTCTCTTCTAACAAATTTTGCTGAATGACCAAATTTGCAAAACAAATAAGGCTGGCCTTAGTTCTTAGTTTTTATGTTCCATGGATTTCAGAACCACTGCCTGGTATTTTTTAAATAGCTTTATTGTTTTTACAAAAATGATGCATGTACCCTGCACATAATTCATTTTTTAACTATTAAAATTTTGCTTCACCATATGCAAAACACTTTGAAATGCCTCTGGCTTTAGCAAAACTAATACATGGAAACAATTTTTATTTATATCTAAAGCTGTGGTTGGTGTTTATAAGAGAGGCAAGTACAGAGGCAAGTACTAAATAGGGTCCCTGTACTCTACTAGTATACAACCTGGTTGGGATAAATTCTTCTGTTAAGGCAGGGGTATAAATTATCATCTGTGGTAATATCTAGAATGACTGATTAACACTATGGGGAAAGATCACAGGATTTGGACTAACTGAGGCACATCCCAGCTCAGCCATTTTTTTTTCCTCTCACTTATTAATTGTGAGGCTTTTGCACATTACTAAGCTTATGTGTCTCAATTTTTCTCATCTGTAAAATGTAACTATTAAGATTTACCTCATAGAGTTGCTATGATTAAATAAATAAATGCCAACTGCATAAGAATCACATGAGAAACAAACTTTGAAAAAATAGATTGACATATTTGGCGTAAGCTGTCAAAAGACATAGAAAGAAGTCGAATGGCTAAACATCCATACTTGCCTATGAATAAGAGAGTAAGCTCCAGGCCTTCGCACACACCATTCCCTTTTCCCTGGAATGCTCTCCTCTCCCCTCATCCTCCATTCTGTTCTTCCCAGGTCTTGGCTGAAATGTCACCTCCTGAGAGAGGCATTCTCTGGCTGGTTCATGCAAATAAGTGCTATGTGTCACTCACTGGAGAACTAAGTCACCCCACAGACTCTCATTCAAGATGACTACATAAGACACCTATGAAAGGCTGTGCTTAAGAGCTCACATCCAGAGAGTGACTCGCTGGGTTCAAGCTTTGACCACTCTCAGGAAAAGCTGTGGGTTCCTTAAACCAGTTACTTAACTTCTCTGTGCCTCAGTTTCCTTATCTATAAAATGGAGATAATAATCATATATTACTCAAAAGTTGATGAGAAAATTACATGACAAAATTTAAATCAAGGAATGTTTAGAATATAGTAGGCAGCCACACTTGGTTAAATGAGAGGGTTTATGTTAGAGGCAATAGGAAATGGGGCTATAGGGTAATTGAGTCTGCAGGTTGGTCAGGGCCTTGAGTTGAATATCAAATAAAAATGTATAGACTTTCTCATAGGTGATACATGGGGTGTTATGGCAGAGATGAGCCAGATGAATGAGAAAAGAGGAAGACTAATGCTAGAGAGATTGGTGCCAGATGAATGAGAAAAGAGGAAGACTAATGCTAGAGAGATTGCCTAACCTCATTCTAGCAATCTATGTGTGTGATAACTGGAGTGGTGGCAATAGAGATAGAAAGTAAGGAAAAGCAACCATAAAAGCCAGCATTAATCCGGTGATGGACTAGCTACAAGGGCCAGGGTTATTAAGTGTCCTCATTAATAATTTAATTAACAGATATGGTTTCTATCAAGAACTCACCATAAAATCTGATTATCACATTATATCAAGTTACTGAATATCAGAAATAAACGTTTCTAAGAAAACAAATGTGGGTATTGATAAGTATAAGCAATTAAAAAGCAATATCATTTTTAAAGTAATATGAAAATGAAACATTATTTTAATGGTACAGAATACAGAGGTATTCTAGCACAGTAATATAGTACACCAATGTTAGGCAAAGAAAAGTTGAAACAATAGTGTTGTTTTCTACTTAACTCTTTCAAGAAGATCTTATTTTTATGAATATTAATTCTCCTTCTTAACTATAAAGTTACCTTCCATGTATCAACTTTCTTCAACATTTGCCTAAAAGCTAATTTCAAACAAAACTCAGAATAGGGCATTTTGGTGAGAATAAAAAAATCTCTACAGGGAACTCAATTTGGCCCCTCTATGTGCACTTATATCTTTCACAGAAAAAATAATTATTAAGAATGGAAAATATATAGAAGGGAGAAAACCAAAAGTTAATCAGTCCTGTCTTTATCAAGTACTGTGCTAGGGACTTGTGCTCATTTAATCCTTAATACTAACAATTTCCGCAGGTAGAACATTCAATGCTCAGTTTATAAATGAAGACACTAAGGCTCAGAGTTCACCACAGCTAGTAAATGATGGAGCACAGGGATTCTAACTGAGGTCTTCCAATAGCAAAGTAAAGGAATTTCCCCCTACAGTGTCCATTCTCTCAGGTCTACATTAAAAACACAGCATACCAGCCAGGCACAGTGGTTCACACCTGTAATCGTAGCACTCTTGGAAGCCAAGATGGGATAATTGCTTGAGGTCAGGAGTTTGAGACCAGCCTAAGCAACAGCCAGACCCTATCTCTACTAAAAATAGAAAAAATTAGCTGGGTATGGTGGTGCCCTACCAGCTACTTGGGAGGCTAAGACAGGAGGATCGCTTGAGCCCAGGAGTTTGAGGTTGCAGTGAGTTATGACAATGCCACTGCATTCTAGCCCAGACAGGAGTGAGATCCTGTCTCAAAAAAAAAAGAAGCAGAAATAAAATGTAATTTCCCTATGCAGTTTCCTGCTCCACAGTTTAGATGGAACAATGGCAGCCTGTTATATTACTATATACTGATACTTCTGATACATGACAAATGCCTCTTGTGGTCAGTAAGTGCTTCAACCAACAGTTTCTAAGTAGATAATTCCTAGCTCTCATTCTTAATTATTCACATAAAACAGAAAAGTTCATTCAACAATGCTCTCTGAAATATGCCTAAAATTCGGAGCTTAATCCTATATTGAAAAATGTGTTTTGATTTGTGTTAAAGTGAAAAAATAGTCAATAATTGTTACATGTTAGTTCTATTTTAAGAACAGAACTAATAATCAATGTTATGACCAAGCAGAGTTCATTCCAGTGATATAAGGATAGTTCAATATTAGAAAATCTATTAATACAACTTACCAAGTTATTAATGTTGAAAAAGAAAAATCAAATGATCATATGGATGCTATGAAGACATTTTTGATTAATTCTTTTTTAAATTCTAAAAATATCTTGTTATGCTACTAGCAAACATATATTCTCACTATACTTTAGGAAATGTGTTAAGTATTTCACATTCATTATCTCATTAATCAAATAACAATACCCAATGAGTTAAGTACCAACACATTTTACAGATAATGACCTGAAGCTCAGACTAAATAACCCCCTCAAGGTCAATAGAACTAGGCAGGCGTCCTCAAACTACAGCCCGGGGGCCACAAGTGGGTGTTTTAGCCCGTATGTTTTTTTACTTCAAAGTAAGATATGTGCCGTGTGCATAGGAATTTGTTCAATTTTTTTTTTTTAAACTATAGTCCGGCCCTCCAACAGTCTGAGGGACAGAGAACTGGACCCCTGTTTAAAAAGTTTGAGGACCCCTGATAGGGAGAGAAAAAGCCCAAGAAACTTCAGTCTCACCAACTACACAGTCTAACACCAAGAACCCCTTCTAAAAGGATCATTTAACTAAAGGAAAATTTTAATTTCATTTAACTTCTAATTTGCCTATGTAATATAACCAGAGTGCTTATTTTTTAGTCAATAAAATATAATTCTGGATTATAAACTTTTTCTTTATTTTAATTCCAAAGATAGCTTTCAAATCTAAAAAAAAATATGCACTTAAAAGGCATTAAAGAGTTCCCCTCATATAAATGTGAAGAAAAGAGAAGCAATACTCTAGCAGATCCACAAAATCTGAATAAAGTGAAAATAACACCAAATAGAAAGGCAACATGAAAGTAGCAGTTTGTTTTTAGAAAGCCACAGCGTAGATATGGGCAAGTGTAAGTTTTCGGTTTCTGCTGCAGATTACCACTCAGCAACCTGCTGAAACTCAGCACATCTGGGGAGTCGGCCCAGAAAACGCCGTCACAGCACAAAAGCCATGTATATTTGCTGTGTTTGTGCCCCACGTACTCTGTTATGCAATGAGTATAGTAACTGTCTACGTCTGTTCTTAAAGGGGAGCTATCACTTGGAATTCCTTTTTAAAATATCTAAGGAGTAGTGTTCTACCTTTTTTTGAAGAAGGCCGATAAAGATAACATTCATAATTGCTTGAAACAGGTCTAACAATACAATTATTTAAGCTGTTTAGTCTTTCCAATAAAAGGCCCCTTTTTTCCCCATTCTGAAAACAATACACTGTACTATTAATCTGTATTTTAATTTTTTTGTCAGTTTTATTACTGTCTTCTGAAACACAGCAACAACAACAAAATCAATGTCTTCTGGTTTTAGTAACTCATGACCAAAAATAGAAAAAAATAAATGGGTGTGGAGGGACATGGAAGAGGAACCACCTGATTCTTACTGGTAAAGGAAAGAGAAGACCTGAATACATGCTTTGTTTTTAGTTATAACATCAATTTTTAAAATACCAGAAAGCACGATCATGATTAACTCATGATTAACTGATACAAAATATATTGTTGGGCTCTCAGAGACTCAGAACCCAATGACAGTAACATTCTCTAGTCAACAGCTTCAAAGCATTTGGTTTAATCTGCTGGCTGAGGGGGGTTGGGGGGGAGGCTGCATTTACACACACCTGTTTAACAGGTTAAAGTTTTAAAAGGTGGATCAATTTATTTTCAAAATAACAGTCTACAAATTTATGGGAGGCTGAGGTCGCTTTTTTGTTTTTATCTAAAAAGCTAAAGAATGTTACTTTTAAGAGAAATCCCTGCCATCCCCCACAAATATCAATACAGTGTGAAATCAATACAAATTTGGGGTAGGGAGTTAGTTGTAAAAGATAATTATGTATTTTGGCTGATTATTCATAAAATTAGGTGTGATAAATTATAAGAAGAAATAACAGACACTAATACTGTGGTGTTTTATTAGATTAAAATTTGATAAATTGAGTCTAATAATATATAAAAGTTTAGTTGGCACTCACACTATGTGAAACAAGTACTATGCTAAAAGCTTTGCCTGCATTCTCTTCATGAATTACCAAACAACCTGGTTTTATAGAGGCTGGTGTAAGTAAGTTGCCCAGGGTCACATAACTAATAAATGATGGACCTAATATCCTCGACTGTGTCTGTCTGCCTCCAGCCCAGCCCAGTGCCAAACACATTGTAGGCCCTCATAGAATATTTGATCAATAAATTTAAAAATTGTCCCCAGCTCGTGCCTATGGTACCAGCTGCTTGGGAGGCTGAGGCGGGATCACTTGAGCCCAGGAGTTCAAGATCAGTCTGGACAACATGGAGAGACCCCCCCCATAAAAAAATGGCCCCAATCCAACCTCTTCACTGCTACACCATACTGCCTTCTGTACTTAAGGTAAATATCAGAAGGTTAAAGTGCTCTCACTGGGAAGCTGACAGAGTTAGCCTTAAAGAAAGTTTAAATGAGCATTTACAGTGAATAAATTATAACCTAAAAACCATCAATCCAATTATGCCCTCTTTGCTGTCATCCTTGGTCATCCATAAAATGCAAGACGCCCCACACAACCATCGTTATCCCAATTTCATCTCCCCACTCTAAGCGACCCCATTAGACTGTCTCAAGGGGACAGGGTGGACTGCTGTGCCTAGTGCAGTCCCTGGCAATGGCAACCACTCAATAAATATTGCTCAATTGAATTGCTGACCTGTGGATTCCTCCTGTCCACTTCTACCTTCCTTATCAACACTTTCCCTACATCCTCAATTTCTTCTGTAACACAGTCTGACACTTCTCTGCCTTAGCTGAAACCCTGTTCTTCTCCAAGAACACTGTTTCCTAGAGGGTGCCGCTCCCTGCACACAGTGGGAGCTGACCGGCAGGGAGGGCACTCTCCTGGCTCCTCACACTGGCACCCAGACCACTCGTTGGTACTCCCATGCAAACACCTGTGCTCCTCTGACGGTCATGGCATTCAGGTGCCCCTTCCTGATTGGTTTATGGCTCACAGTTTTCTTCCCACTCAAATTTTGCCATCATCACAGAAGACTTCAATGTCTGGGTTGACAACCCATTTGAGAGACCATCCTCAAATTTTTTTGGCTTCCTTAATTCCAATAAAACTTCATTCGACCTCCACTTTGGCACTCTTACCCATAACCATAGTCACACTGGTCCTTACCCTGGCACATTCTACCTCAGGCATCTCACATCCCTCTATATACATGCCTGGCCAAATCTTTCCATCCTTCTAGCATTCTCATTTCCTTACTTCACATGGTTTTTCTTTGACCTCATCCAGAAATGCACTTTTGTCTCAGTTCATTAATTATGGACCTCACAGTGTAGGTGAGCAAGGGAGACAGGTGAACAAACAAGCACAATATCAAATGATGTCTAACAGTAAGGGCAGCATGAGTACATACTCCACACATTGATGGCATCCAGAAAGAAAGAAAGAATGCTGAGGGTAGGGAATGTAGCTGAGGGGTGAGCTGTAGCAAGGCAGACAAGAGAAACTTGTGGGGTGCTCCAAACATGAACAGGCACATACAACAGAAGAAGGGCCAGCACGTGTGCCCCAGACCTGGAGCAGAGCTTCCATACACCACCGTTCTGCTATCCCAGGGGCAGTCACACTGCACTCTGTCCCGACAAAATGCCGAGGTAGTAAAATAAGGGTTATGTTTGTTTTTTAAATAATCAGTTCTTTTAAATAAATGTGTAATTTTCCTTTACAAAAGCGTGTTATGAGAACTTCCGTATCTCATGTAGATCACAGCAAAGACATATCCCCTAAGCCACGGCAGGCTACCATGAGGTAAGTACAGAGAGTAAGAAACTATTACAGCAATTTTACATTAATGTGGTAATTTTATATTTTACAAAAATTCTGGTCTATAGCAGATGGGGAAAACAAAAACAAAAAACTGGTGCTTTACACAGAGAGTTTGTGAAGGAGTGACCTGAACCCTGATCATAATTAAAGATAGCTGTGATAAGTCCGCATGCCCATTCAATCTACTCCTATCTGTTTATCCGTCTACTTGACTCCCCAGCTCTTTCCCCCAGCTCCAGAGGCAGTGTTCCTGTAGCCAGGACACACACGGGTTTGGTGGGCTACATACTTCCCAGGCTGTCTTCCAAGCCCCTCCACATCCACGGGCGCAAGTCCTGGTGTGAACAGTCTGAGGACACTGTAGGATTAGAAGGATACACCCCGTCTCACCCTGCCCCTACCTGAACTGTGGATCATGTTGTTTTTACTACTCTTTTCTCCCTTCCCAGGAGGCTCAAGGAGATCTCTTGGGAAGAGACAATTAAGTTCAAGAGATAATCTAATTTCTCATTAGCCTTCAGATAGTTAATCAGCATTCCTGGGCCTAACAAAAAAGAACCAGAGACACAACACTTTGATAGATTCCACTGGGCCCCAATTCCCACAGGACACTAAGGCATGCAAGAACACGGTTTGCTTAAGCAGTATCAGTAAATCAGTACTGCCAGAGTATGGGGGAGACCAGGCAAGCAGCTGGGGATGAGACCGGAGCAGCACTTGCTCTGTTCACTTGGATTGTTTGTAATGAATCACAGGGGAGAATCTGTTTTAATGTTAGTCTGGGCACAAAGAGGTAAGAGGTGCAAGAAGTGGCCTGGAGCCGCTAATTGGCTTCCACTCTACTTGAGGAGCCTGGAGAGAAAGTCCTGGGACTGTGCCCTGGCATCTCAGAGAGCCTCTTTAGGTCCCACTGCCTATCTTCTGTCACCTTCCTTGCCCAGTACTGACACCTCCAGTTTCATCCTGCTGCCTCAGTGGAACTGTTATCTGACTCTTGATTTCAGCCTCTCCCTGGGTATGGTCCTTCTGACTAACTCTCCATGTCCAGTTTTGCAGCCCACAAGCTACTTCTGACCTACCTCCTAGAAACTCCTGCCTATCCAGGCCAGGCGTGGTGGCTCACACCTGTAATCCTAGCATTCTGGGAGGCCGAGGTGGGCGGATCATTTGAGCCCAGGAGCTTGAGACCAGCCTGAGCAAGAGCAAGACCCAGTCTCTACTAAAAAAAAAAAACAACTCCCGCCTATCCAGGAGACACATTTGGACAACAGGGCTGATACTGTGAAACCAAACTGGAGAGGAAACTGTGTTAAGTGTCTTTCATAGATTATCTATTGTTTAATTATGGTAATAATCTTATGAGATAGGTATTATTCCCATTTTATACCCAGAAAAACTGAGCCTTAGAAAGGTTACTACGGACAAACACATACACACTTTTAATAAGCAGATATGTGAGTAGCAGAGCTACTACTTAACCCTGGCCTACCTGAATCCAGAGCCTATCTGGCCTCTCCTGGTAAGGCAGACACTAATATTTTGAAGCAACGGTAAATTAAAGACAAAAGTAGCACCTGGCCCTAAGTCCCTGCTGTCTGTGTCTTGGGCAATTGCTCATACCATGCCCCAGGTCTTGAGGGCAGAGGCAAAATGTGCAGCAGCATACTGTGAAAATGGACTTTATACAATAATACTGAATAAAAACAGCTAGCTGTTAGTGATAAAGCACAAATACTCTCCTTATATTCCTGGTGAAATCCATGTTACAAACCTTTCTGTGAGCCATGCCCTGGAAGAATTACATATTCTCTCCTTTTCACCTTGTGGATATTAAAGTATTTACCATGCTATGAGTCATAGCCAGCTTCCCCACTAGACTGTGAACTTCCTAAGAGCTGTATCTTATTCTTCTTGGCATCCCTAGCACAATACATGACACGCATTAGGGACTCAGCAAATGTCTGCTGAATGAATTAGGAAATTAATTAGTTAAAGTAACATTCTCCCAATATGCATTGTCAAGTATTAGTGATTACCAAGCTTGAAATGTTATCTGAAATAAGCTGATTTCAAAAAACAAAATATAAATGTAACTATAATTGTACCCCCAAATTAGTTTGACAATATGAGAATGACCTCTGGAAAAAAAAAATAATTTGGGAGTTAAAAGGTCTTATCATCAAATAATTTTAAAGTAAAAACAATGAATACCAAGGCTACAACATATTTCCAAAACAAAACAAAAGGAAGCATATGCTCTATGAATCAAGGAAGCATATGTTCCCTCAATCAAATTCAAGATAAGATCTGAACTTCTGCTATTTCACTACTTTTTGGGGGGCTAAGCATCTTCTGTTTTGGGTGATTTCACTGAGTTTTTTTAATATGTCATTTTACACAGTGGGTGTGTGAGATTTAAAGACTTAATTTCACCTCTGAATTATTCTAAATGCTAGTTTCGAGAAAACTGTAAAATTTTAGCTCTGTTAAAAAATACTATAAAATTGAATGTTCACGTTGTGGCACAAAATTGAAGAGTGGTTAATTATATAAGAAAGAAAAATTCACAAATTCATAATTTGGAGTTCCATTTTCATTTAAATAATTACTTATTAGAGCAAGTAATACTCCAGAGTAGTCCTTGAAAGCAGTACTAAATGTCAATGCAAAGGTTTCACAGATATCAATGGAGCAGACTGACCCGACAGTGGCTGTGCCCAGGCCACCTAATAATTCATAACAGGAGACGTAGGGAACTGTTTCATTGTCAGGGATAACCTTCAAAACTCTAACAAAGCAAATTTCAAAAACTTCAAGGAGTTAATTTATGAAAGAAAAATTGAGCCATGATAATTAAACGCAATACAAAATCCTTGAATGAGTTCGAATTAAAAATAAAAAAAGACATATTAGGACAACTGAGGAAATCTGACTCTAGGCTTTATATTAGACAGTAGTATTGTATCAAGGCTAAATTCCTTGGGTGTTATATTATGTAGAAGAATGTCCTTGCTCTTAGGAGATACAGACCAAAGTATTTAGGATTCCTAAATGGTTCAGTAAAAAAAAGTAAGTGTGTTTGTAAAGAACGAGGGAAGAAAGCATGCAAATGTGACAAAATATTAATAATTGGGGAACCTAGATAAAGGTGCTCACTGAACTATTCTTTAAACTTTTCTATAAGCATAACTTTTTTCAATAAAATCTTGGGGTTAATAAAATTCAGAAAGAGGTCTAACATCATGGTGCAAGGCATTGTCTAAAGACTAATTGGACACTTCCTCCCCATCTCCAAATTCAGAGACAAAACCACAGAGGAAAATCATTATAATCTTTTTTAAAAAATCATAATGTACAAACAACAAAAAGAGATGCCCATATTAAAGGATGAATATCAAATAGTGTTATGACCCAGTAAGACATTTTTCCAACAGGCTAAGGCACAAAGCTGAGGGTTTTATTACTTTGTTTTGTTTTAAACCGGGTTTGGAAGAAGAGGGCTAAGCACCAACATTTTTAAGAGCCTAAATACTCTGCTGGGAACTTTATAACCATCTAATTTAACCCTCACAACAAGCTTGAACATAGTTGTTAAGATCCCAAACTGAAAGAAAATAAAATTAAGTAAATAAAATAAAACTTACATGTAAATTCAGAGTAAACTGCAGCTTTGAACTCAAGTCTGGTGTATAACTCCAAACCCTAGGATCTTTTCCATAACAATGAAGCAATGGGATTATTTTTTGCTTAAAGTTATACTCTTCAAAAATTTAGTGAGCTACTACTTCTACTACTACCACTAATTTTTAATAATAACTGCAACAACAAATGGTGTATTATTTCCATTTTTCCATCAAAAAGAATAATCTTCCAAAAAAGAAAGCCCATATTCTAAAATGGATCATGTATATGATTTCTCTATATATTTTTTTCTCTTTTTAGAGATAGGGTCTCACTCTGTTGCTCAGGCCAGATCTCCTGGGCTCAAGGAATCCTCCCACCTCAGCCTCCCAAAGTGGTGGGATTACAGGCGTGAGCCACCAGCCCAGGCTATTTCTCTGTATTTTTAAAGGATGTACTGGTAAAAAGGGATTATTAAATTGAAATGGGTTTAAAAAGAACAAAAGCAGTATTTCTTTTTCTTTTGTTTAAAAATGGGACTATGGGATGCTATTTAAAAATAAGATTGTGGGGTGCTGTCAGGATGATACGAAATATATACTATATCTGGATTTCAGAAGACATCTGACAGTTTTTCATCATATTTTGTAGAACCCAATCTAACTAATAAGGCAAAGCTCTATTCTTCTGGTGCTCATCTATGCTGGTTTCTGTTAATCGTACTCTACACTTGATGCCTTTCAACTCCTGTACCACATGGAAAACTAGCTTATTGAAACCCTGAAACCTGTACAAACTCTGAAGATTCTAGGAATTCTGTTTCAAAATACTGAGTGAAACTTATTGCTATTACTTATACTTTTTTTTAACTAAACATCCTACAATGTATGACTCCTTTTACTTACAGAAATAAAAACTGACAGGTTTGTGGGCAGGCACTGAAAACATGAAGAAGAAAGGAGAATGTAGCACAAATAGTGTTATTAAAACTGTAAAATAATCCTAAATAATGTATTTATTGTTTTTTGAACATAAAAATTTCTCTCATCTTCATGAACCATAACAAAAGGAAAAGATATAAAAAAGAGAAATGTTTTGTTTAAATCATTCAGGTTTAAAATATATGCTTGATTAATGCAGTACAAATATTAAAAGCTAAAAAACCCAGAGATTTAGGAAACTCAGAAGATTAGAAATATATTAATTATAACTCAAATTAATTTTTTCTTTTCAATCAACAGTAACTGAATATGCAGCAATATATTATATTTATTATTATATATATAACATTTACTGTCATAATTATTTTGAAATAATAAATAAGAAATAGAATAAATAACAAACTCTTATACAGATTTCTGCTTGATTTTACCCTGACTTATTTTCTTTCCCTAAATAATAATTATTAAAGTTTTATAGTTTATTTCTGAAAAGAAAAAGTATTTCTGAAATAAAATTCTATCAGAAAAATATATCTTAAGAAGTATTTTAAATTATCGAATATAATTTTCTATTTTTGAGTAATCATTTTTCATTTTCAGAAAAAGAAATAAAATATAAATAAAAATGTTACTTCTAAAAAAGTTAATGTGTATCTCTGCTACTAAACCTCATTTTGAGCCACTTAATTAAATTAACAAAAAAAGAGCTGTAGAATTTCCTCCTTGGCATATCTTAAAAACTGTTTCTATATTCTTCTTTGCCTGAAAAGCTTTAGACAAACTTTTATAAGACATAAAATAAGAAAGTCAAAATAAATTATAGATATGTAGATGATTAAATAGGTCCCATTACTTTTTTTCCTTATACCACTGTTCTTTTTACCAAAGTTACTAAACATAATTTTATTTCCCTTGCCTGAAAGATTAAAAACTTGTACAAAATACTTAGCACAGTGCCTGATCCATCAGTGGTACTCCATTAGTTAGTTCTCTTCTCCTTCCAATAATCAAATGTTAGCCAGGCACGGTGGCTCACGCCTGTAATCCTAGCTCTCTGGGAGGCTGAGGCGGGGTGGATCGCTCAAGGTCAGGAGTTCGAGACCAATAATCAAATGTTAAGATTCATTCTCATAATGGTTTCCAGCATATTACTGGGATAACAATTACTCCTTTTAAGGCTTGTTGCTATAGTTGGCTCCTGAATTTAGTGTCACCTTATTTATACCAAATTGTTCCCTGTTGTTTTCATTGGCATTTCCTATTGCCTATCATTCTGGGAACAAATGCAACATTTGATTTTACTTTGTATTTCTTCACCTGCATTCCATCATCTCTACATTTCCAGCCAAAACTTGCTAAGATACACTGGATACACATTTGGTAGGGTTAGGGTGTAAAATAGTGGTGTTTCAAAACTAATCTATATCTTGGAGCCTATGATCAGTTAATCAGAATGGTAGATACCATCCCAATATAGCACATCTTCATAATTCCTGTCCCTATAGACCTAGTTACTACCTAACAAGAACAGATTATACCAATAACTGCTAACAAATCAAAAATAAAATTCAACCTTAAAACATCTTTAATATTATAGCAAAGATAGAAATAGGTACTTTTATGAAATAAATCACACATTTATATTAAATAAACTCCAAAGATGATGTGTTTGAAATGTTTATCTTGTGTTTTTCAACAAAAAATTTTCAGTTATAGTTAAAACAAGGAGTAATTTTCTCAACGCAAACACAGAAACACTTCACTTGTCCTCCATCTTCTGAGATAAAGGCATTCTACAGGGTGAATTTTCCAAACAATAATTTGTCCACTTCAACACCCAAACTCATTATACTTAAGCCATGTTGGATAGAAATGCTCTTGTGTTCCATACTTCCTACCAATTTAGGCAGCAGCAGTATATTGAACCTAATTTAAGCACTTGTCAATGACTAAGGTCTATCACTGTGACTGTACATTAGGTTACTGAGGTATATTTAAGATAGCAATAGCCTCAGGGACATTAACAAATGTAAAGCAATTTCCTCCAATTCTAAATGGCCCCGTAATGACAAGTCCTTATATCTGTATTTTAATAATTTTCCTGTCCCTTATTTAAAACTCCTTTTTATAAAATCTCTCACTCATCACTGTTTCTAGGATGCCCTTCACCAATCTGCCATATCACTGCTTCTAAATTGTGGCTGATAAATTAGATAACTGTACAGGTAGTAATTTTATCAAGAGCAAGAATAAAAAACACATTGGGGTGAGAGTCTCCATTTAAAAAGGCACATCAGCTTAGAGCACAGTATGATTTTAAATTTAGCCACTCTAAACTTTTTTCATTTTCAATTATTTCCTAGATCATGATTACACCAGATAGTTGTGTTTTCTGGGAAAATAAATAAGAAATAAATTATTACTGTACAGCAATTATTCTCTTTGTACCTTCATGTCCAATTCTACTATCATTTTTCAAATATCACCATTAGTAAGCAAAATCCATAATATAGTCAGACTTACCCGAGGCACGCCTTGTGAATCGGTTTATTACTGGAGCTAAAAGAAAAAGCAAAAAAGTATGATTAGATAAAAAGTCTAAGTTTCCCCAAACCCTGAAAAGGCTCAAATTGGTAAGTGATCCTATAATTTAAACACAGAAAAATATGAATGAATATTTTATGAGGAAATAAGTATATGAATGTAAAATGTTCAAATTCACTAATAACCAAAGAAATATAAATTAAAATCAATATTTTACCTATTAAATTAGTTCCCCCAAAACACTTTAAAATAAAAATCCCTAGATATACATGGCTGAAACTACTTAACTGGGGACAGTGTAAATCTATATAATACCTTTAAAAAACAATGTGGCAATTACATCAAGCGCTATAAAAGATTTATGTCCTTTAATAAGTAATTCTATTTTTAGAGATTTAACCTAAAGCAGTACTACTAGAGAAGGAAAAAGCAATATATGAATAAATCTACTTACTTTAAAATGATAAAATTAGGAAACAAAACTAAAAATGCTCATGTACACTGAAATAATTTATAAGTGAAGGAAAGTTTCAGATTCAATATTTGTGGTTTTGATGATTTTTGTGCAACCCCAATGTCCATGACATGCAAATTATTGCACTGAAGGTTGCAGTTTCAGGTTGGTGTGTGCACCAACTAGCCAGCAAGCCTACCGTCTGCCATTCTGATTCGACTCAGCTCTGTGTTGCTTCTAGGTTTTGCTGAAAGAGTTATCTCAAACAGTGAGGTTTTTTGTTAAAAAAAAAATTCTTTCTTGAGATAAGCAGGTAAATTTATGGTTCATATTATATAAAAAAAGGATATCATGTACTACACAGAATATTTTGGTGACAGAATGTCATAGGCATACTATTTTTTAATACTTTTAAAACAGTAATTACAAAATTTGTTTACATGATGGAAACACTCAGGTCAAGTAAAAAGAGAAAATAAAAATTTTTATCAATACTCTAGTCGCACTGCATGATAAATATGTATGCACAGGAACAAGGACTATAAGAAAACTGTGTATCAGATGTCTTACATTTATCCTCACAACCATGCTATTAAATATCAGCATCTTCGTATTACTGATAAGGAAATTTTACAGTAGGGCTCAGAGAAATTTATTAATTTGCTTTAGATCACACGGCAGAGCTGGAGCACTTGAACTTAGGAGTATCTAGCACCAAAATGCTGCCTCAGAGAGAACAGAAAGTGAAAATACTGATTCCTGAAATTGTACAATTAGAGGTGATTATTTTCTTCTATACTGATCTTCATTGTTACTAAAGATTAACTTTGTGAAATAATTCATGAACCCAATTACTAAAATATTATAGTTCATAGCAAAATTATATCTTCCAAAGTGATTAAAAGAGATAAAATTTTTACTATTTCTATACCAAAATATTTTAGCCATGATTTGCACAGTCACAAATTACTTATATAAAAAACTTTCATCAGGTGAATTGTATGTTATGTATATTTTAACACACACACACACACATACACACACACACACACCAGTGTTCATCAGTTTTCTTGGATGCTTTCAAACCCCTTTTTCACAACTCCTACAGAACCTAGTCTAAAGAGAGCCTCCCCAGCAGGCTACAAGGACAGTAAATGGAAACAAGGTGCAAAACAGTTTAACCACAGGAATGTAGAACAGAAGAACAGAGAGTGCAAGCAGAGAAAGGTAAGGTGAAAGTTAAAAACCTATCTCAGTCTTGGGCAAAAATAGAGTAGACATTCTCTGCCCTCCTGCCCCCTGGAGCCTCTCTAGATGATGAAACCATAGGACTATGAGCTTCTGGTTTGAAATGTTGGGAAGTCTTCATTCTCCTAGGTTCCTTAGGTGCTTGTGTCTTTCTGAAGTGTTCAAGGCAGAAATTTTCCACACAAGTGGCATCACCATCTACCAGGTGTTTTCTAAATTTCTAAGGTCAATTTTGATTGTCGCAATAATTCAGAGGACACCTTTGGCCTTAGGTAGGCAAATTCCACAACTGTCCTGCACCACAAAGAACTGTCACGCGTCCCACAACTTTTGTCCTGCATGACTTTCAAATAGCGCACTGGGCATTCACATCGGCAAAAAAGTCTGTTTACAAACATCTGAGCCTAGATCCTAACATTGCTTTATATACATACATACATCATTATTTTATACAGTTTTTATATACATCAAATCTTCTACAACACAACAACGTAAATCAAAGGACTTTTGTTTTGTTTCCTTTTTGTATTTCATTTTGTTTGGAATTTTACTAATACATGTTCACTGTTTCAGGAAACCACCTGACGGCTGACATGCCATTTGTGGTATTTGTACAGCCAGTACAATACGTTTGATCAGACTCCATTCACAGCTTTCATACTCTTAGTGATTCTACATCTGGGTGGGAGAATCTAACTGCATTATGTCTTCTTAGCTCCATACCGAAGCACATACCTTCTGAAATACATTTTACTAAAAATTACTTTCCTTTATTTCTCCTTGATATTTTTGCTAGATATCCTATCAATTTCCAAATTTTGGGTAGATAGGTTATATGACTATGATTTTCATTTCCCAACAGTAAATGGGGCCTGGGATTGGACAGGTAAGAAGACGGGTACACCACATAAGTGGTATGCAATAGTGAAGGTAAACACTGGGTTTCTGACAACCATCACCACAAATCCAATCTCTCATATCCATATCCCTCCATATCCACTTGCAGGGATGAAACACAAGTGTTTCCTATATAAATTTTAGGCAAGTTAACAGTCACCTTCATAATTTTTCTAGGTTTTTTTAGCTATCAAAATAGGGAAGAAGGCTGAGATTCAGGGTGGAAGTACTTTATTTCCTTACTGGAAATAAAGAAATGTACATCTGGCCAAGACACGCCTGGTCCTTTTTCTCTTGGGAACCTAAGTCGGGGAGGAGAAGCAGGATGAAGGTGAGGATCCCACTGCCCCATCGCCTATGGTGAAACCATGGGCAAGTCTGGACTTAAATTCTCAAGTTAGGAAATATGGAGAGTAAGATGTGCCCTCTAAGGTTTCAGGGGGTCCTTGTGGAGAAGAAAAAAAAAAACTAAACATTTTTGAAAGTAACTGTCAACTATACATTCCTATTCAATTGTAAAGACTTGAAGTTTATTTATTGTGAGCTAATATTATGATTTTTTTAAATACGCAAAGTAAAAAGCAATAAAAGTTCTCAAAAAAAGTAAACAGATGTAGATGTTTTAAAATTCATCAAGTCAAATTTTCTCAGACTCTTCATTTTCATCTTTAGATTTTTTTTTTTTACTTTTTTTTTCTT
>VBSM01003176.1:33362873-33387756 GCA_008086735.1 Cheirogaleus medius
TTGTTTCTTATAGCTGAATAGTACTCCATGGTATATATATATATATATATATATCACATTTTGTTAATCCATTCATGTATTGATGGGCATTGGGTTGTTTCCATAACTTTGCAATTGTGAATTATGCTGCTATAAACATTCGAGTGCAGATGTCTTTTTTATAGAGTGTCTTTTGTTCTTTTGGGTAGATGCCCAGTAATGGGATTGCTGCATCAAATGGTAAATCTACTTGTATCACTTTAAGGTATCTCCATATTGCTTTCCACAGAGGTTGCACTAGTTTGCAGTCCCACCAGCAGTGTAGGAGTGTTCCTATCTCTCCCCATCCACATGAACATTTATTGTTTGGGGACTTTTTGATAAAGGCCACTCTCACTAGAGATAGGCGATATCTCATTGCAGTTTTGATTTGCATTTCCCTGATGATTAGAGATGTTGAGCATTTTTTTCATATGTTTGTTAGCCATTATTCTGTCTTCTTTTGAAAGTCTCAGGATACAAAATCAACAAATTAGAGGCATTCATATATGCCAATAACAGTCAAATTGAGAACCAAGTCAAAGACTCAATATCCTTCACAATAGCAACAAAGAAAATAAAGTACCAAGTAATATATTTAACTAAGGAGGTAAAAGACCTCTACAGGGAGAATTATGAAACACTGAGAAAAGAAATGGCAGAGGACATAAACAGATGGAAAACCATATCATGCTCGTGGGTCGGCAGAATCAACATTGTTAAAATGTCTATACTACCCAAAGTGATTTACAGATTCAATGCACTCCCTATTAAAATACCATCATCATTTTTCACAGATATAGAAAAAATAATTTTATGCTTCGTATGGAACCAGAGAAGACCCTGTATAGCAAAATCAATCCTAGGCAATAAAAACAAAATGGGAGGTATCAATTTGCCAGATTTCAAACTATACTACAAGGCTGTAGCAATTAAATCATCTTGGTACTGGCACAAGAATAGGGACAATGACCAGTGGAACAGAACTGAGAACCCAGATATAAAACCATCCTCATATAGCCATCTAATCTTTGACAAAGCAGACAAAAACATACACTGGGGAAAAGAATCCTTATTCAATAAATGGTGCTGGCAAAACTGGATAGCCACATGTAGAAGACTGAAACAGGACCCACACCTTTCACCTCTCACAAAAATCAACTCACTCTGGGTAACAGACTTAAACCTAAGGTATGAAACTATTAGAATTCTAGAGGAAAACGTTGGAAATACTCTTCTAGACATTGGCCTAGGCAAAGAATTTATGAAGAAGACCCCAAAGGCAATCATAGCAACAACAAAAATAAATAAATGGGACCTGATCAAACTAAAAAGCTTCTGCACAGCCAAAGAAACTGTCACAAGAGCAAAAAGACAACCTACAGAAAGGGAGAAAATTTTCGCATGCTATACATCTGGTAAGGGGCTGATAACTAGAATTCATTTCGAACTCAGGAAAATCAGCAAGGAAAAATCAAACAACCCTACCAAAAAGTGGGCAAAGGACATGAATAGATTTTCTTATTCTACGGATATTCTGGGAATATATACATTCACACACATACAAACTATAGAGATATACATAGACACACAGACACACATACAGAACAAGAGAGGGAAAACTAGAGACTAGAAGATAGAAGGAAAAAAATAGAAAATATATTATCTGCCTGAAGAAACAAACAGATATGATTTAAGAATACACTATACATTTTCAAGAGGATATAACCTAAGATTTTAGTGAATCCCCAAGAGAAAACACAGAAATATTTATGTCGGTTTGACAATCTCCCAAACGCCATTGCAGGGAACACTGAGTTCTGCATTCCTATGAATATCTTCATGCTTGTATAACTGGAGTTCCCTTTAGTTGCCCAACTATATTCCACTAGATTAGTTTCAGTTCCTGTGCTCCCAAGAGACCTAGAAGTGTAATTGATTTGAGCCTTCTTTAATCCTGGAGTATCCTAACAAGAAAAATCCTCCATTGCTTTAGATAAATTGAAGGAGCCTCTCTGCCCACACGGTGAAAATAGCCTCCCATAGCTGTTGGACTCTGAGTTCTGCATCCCGCCAGCAGGAACTGCTTATCTTCTCAGCTCCTTCCTTATGCCCGATGCCTAACACAGTGCCTGGCAGATAAGAGGTGCTGAGTAAACACCTGCAGAACGAAATCAATAAACTCTGAAGTAAACAGAGCAAGTACCCTTGTCCCCACTAATTTTACTTCTGTATTTAGTGTGAACACCAGGCACTGGAATTGGAATGGAGCCCCTGTCCAGCCCCTGAAGAGCTTAGCCAAGTCTAGGTATATTTTCAAATGCAATAGTTTCAGGGCTTTCACCCTGCCAAGTAGCTACCTAACTTAGAAAGAAATAGGTGAAAGATAAATTCAGTAGAAGACTAAAAAACTTTTAAGACTATAAAAACAAAAGCAGTCAGGTGAAAGCATGAAGCAATGAGTTTGGTCTTCAAAAAGGAATGCCAGGCTGACAGCAGTGCATATAGCTTGCATCTCTGAGTGTACTGCTGGGAGAGAAATCCCAAGTTAAAGAAATAAGAGCCCTGAGTTGTGATCTAAGTCATAAACACACACACACACACTTAAAAAATAAAAATAAAAAATAAACCATTCTAACTATACTGGAGCCACATTAGTTAAATGAGCCTTTTGTGGAGAAGTGTTCATATACCCTGAAGCGAAATATACACAATAATCTTGGATTCAACTGAATAATCAGCATCTCTATCGTTCTATTAGTCATCTTTTCTAGCAATAAACACTTTCTGAATCTGTTAACAGTCTAAATAAAAGATTCTAGAAACTGTGTACATTGAAATCAGATAAGCTAATTATTTTTGACAGAGTAAATACTTAGCTCAGAATAAATTAATTTCTCTAATGACTTTTAACTTTTTAAAAAGATCGATAGCAAATAAGCAAATAAATAACAAAAAACTTGATATATTTTACTAATTAACCTAACAGACACAACTTGCAAACTTTTTTACACATTTAATTCCTGGTATTGAAAAGGGTCACTTATTTTCTATATTTTTGTTAAAAGACGGTGAGCCTTGACCACTTTTACAAATACTCAGATACTCTACTTGTCACGGTTCTGCAAGCCTTTGAGCAGTACTTTCAGATACAGGGCACCTAAGAATCTGCTGAGATTCAGTCTCTGGAGGGGCTCGAGGGTATCAGGACAGAATCACAGTTGGAGGGTACTCACCAAAGCTACATGGTCTTGGTCCTAAAGAGACACAGATTATGAGCCGTATACCTCAAAGCACTTCTTACTAGACATAACTGGATCTATTTGAGAGGCAGGCATTTAGGGGACCAATTTTCTTCTTCCTTTTCAATTATACACCATGAAGCACAGAGATCAGGTGTCCAACCCACCTAGACATGTGTCATGGCTGGAGGTGGAACAAGTGAGATAAAATATAGATGCTTTGGCTTTCAGAAAGTGCAAACTTTAAGGAGATTCCTTCTATTTATAACCCAAACTCCTCAAGCTGTAACTGTTATTTTAATATATCAAGGTAACAGAATCATAAACTGGGGGAAAAAACTTAACCTTTGCTTATGAATGAACATGATTCTCTATTTTTTAATTCATGAGGACTTCACCAACAAACCCCTCTTAGGAACAGAAAGAAAAATATAGTTACAGCTAGGAGAGTCTTAAAATGGCTAAGTTTACAAAATCACACACAGAATTGAGGCAACAACGCCAAGAGAAAGGTTCCCAAATACTTTCAGGATTTTAAATGTGAGCTCAGAGGAGGAAAAGGAGATAGGAAAGGCCACTGTTGAAACTACATATATTTAATCTCTGCCTCTCCATAGGCTAGACTGTCTCTTCTAAATCTATATGGTCAGATACATGCAAAGGGTAGATTTATGAAGACTGACGTTCTGCTTGTAAGAGCAAACAATCCAGACTAGACTAAGAATACCAGGAAAGTCGAAAGCTGCAGAGTTCAAATTGCCATACATCCATACAGTCACAACAAAACAGCTCCAGCAAGGGGTAATTTTGAAAAATATGGGCTTTGAAATGAAGACCAACTGAGAGAACGATGAGGGATGTGATTAAGGTTGGCCTACTCATATGAAAGCAGTGATAGAAAACACCTATATTCAAAAACTTCCTTGTATCTTCACAGAATGAAGATATTCCTGCCATTCCAGTCTCAGCTCAAAGGACCCCTCCTCATGTTAATGAACCCACAAGGGGGATTCTCTCTGTTGCTCACTGCACAGAAAGCCAATTACTGGGACAGGGACTGTCAAGGAAGAAAGGAGATTTACTGTGGAGGACACATCAACTGGGAGGTGGGAGGAATGGACTGCTTCAAAACCACCTCTCCAACTGACCAACCAACAGGGCCGGGGGTTTTTCTAGAGGTGAATTGAATAATGCATGACATGAGTGAGCACCATTACATGTTTAGGGTGGAGTGCAGGGCACGCAAGTGCAATGAGAAATCATGTTAGTACATATTATATGTCGCTTGATAAAAAGATGGTGGGTAAGTCCCCCTCAAGGCATAGATTTTAGTAGTATAATGAGCTAGAGGATAATAATGGTCATTCTTTCAGTCTCGTGCACAGGTGGGATGTGGGGATTAGGTTGCTCAGTGGGTCCTCAGGCACAATCAGTGGTGAGGAGTCCCTTATTTTGTCTTCCCTGGACAACCAGGTGGTATAAGGCCTGATAGTTATCTCATGGCTGCAAGGAGGCTCCATCATTTCTGGGGGGAAAAAACAACTCAAAAGAGAATGAATCAGGGAAACAGAAAGTCACAAAGTTCTGGTCAGCAAATCTTACTAGCCTGGGAACTTGAAACATAAGAAAGCTACAAAAAGGCATTTTTGTTCATGGAGCCATTTAGACTCAGGAAGCCTGTATCTGAAATTATCCCTTCTAGTTCTACTCAGTCATATCATCCTGTTTCATTTTCTCCAAAGCCACCAGTGCTACCTGCAGAGATCTAGTGTTTTATGTTTATTGTCTGTTTCTTCCCATGCTAGACTATCACCTCCACAAGGGCAGGGTCTTTCCTTGTCTATCAGCTTCATTATTGTATGCCCAATGCTTAGAACACTGCTTGATATATGTCAGGTTCAACAGATGCTGAAGGAATAGTGCTAATGAAAAATTAACATAATAGGGGTACTCCCTGATACCTAAAGATTATTTAGATAAATGTAAGTGATATTTATATATATATTAAATTTGTGAAACCCATAAATTAAAATTCAGTATTGGCTGAAAACATAAAATAGACTTAAAAACACAAGAGCTTGACTAGCCTTTGGCTTTTGATTTCAAGTAGAAAAAGCAATCCAATTTATGCCCCATAATTATGAAAACATAACCTAGATTTTAGTCTGTAACAAGAATAATGAGGAAGAGAGAAAGAAAAGAACTCCTTATACAAATCAACAAGAAAAACATAATCAGCCAGATAGGAAAGATGGCAAAGAATAAGAAAAAATTTTCACAGAAGATGAACTACAAATATGATCAATGAACATGAAAAGATGTTCAATGCCACTAGTAATAAGGGAAAAGCAAATTCAATTCACAAGATTCCCTCTATAAACTATCCTATTGGCAAAGCCTGTTAAAATCTGACAACATTGAATGTTACCTGTCAACTACTTTATACTTTTAAAAATTATTTATGTAGGCTATATCCATCAATATTTATTATATTAGACATTAAAATAAATGTTTAAAATATTAATTTAAATTAATAAAAATTACATATTATAAATATTTTGATAGAAAATAACTATATTTTCCAAAACAAAATTTAGTAAAATTTAGAATGACTCTGTTTTACATGCTTGCAAATCTGGCATGACAGAAGATAGTTGGGTTCTCATATCTGCTTCTGCATTCAATCTGCTGCAGTATCATAATACACCAGGTACCCTCTGGAAAACTCTACAGTATACTTTTGAGAGTATAAGGGAAAAAAAGACAAACAAAATCCTAGTAGTATATATATACATAATTTTTAATAGAGACAGGTTCTCGCTCTGTCCCCTAGGCTGGAGTGCAATGGCGCAGCAAGATCATAGCTCACTGTAACTCTGAACTCCTGGGCTCAAGGGATCCTCCCACTTTAGCCTCCCAAGTAGCTGGGTCTTCACATACGCACCATCATGCCCAGCTAATTTTTCAAAAATTTTTTTGTAGAGATGTTGTCTCATCATATTGCCCAGGGTGGTTTCAAACCCCTGGCCTCAAGCAATCCTCCTGCCTTGGCCTCCCAAAATGCTGGGATTACAAGCATGAGCCACTGTACCCGACCTTAGTAGTAGTATTATAACTTTTATCCTATTAACTCCTTGAAAAGGTCTGGGGGGACGAGAAGGGAATGGCCCTCTAGGGGTCTCCAAACCATACTTTGAAAACCATCTTTAAAAACTGTAGTTCATTTGTGTAACATACACACACAAACACACACACACACACACACAAGTCCACTACAGCACTATAAGAATAACAAATTGGGAACAACCAAAATATTTACCAATGGATAAAGTGTATATTTTTACAAAGGTATATGTACTACATAGCAGCTTAAAATGAATGAACTAGACCTACATGAATCAATGTAAAATCTCAAACAATGTTCTCAAAAGCAAGTTGAAGGATGATAGTTAACCGAAAAGAAACTTCTGTGAGTACAAAGTTTATATACACTTTGAAAATATTCCAAATAGCACAATTTCTAACCTATGCATAAATGCCTATGTAGTAAAAGTACAAAATCATGCACAGGAAACGTAAACACCAAATTCATCATGGTGGTTGTTATCATTGGAGAGAGAAGTTAAGAGAATGGGACAGGAGAAAGGACACAAAGGGACTCCTCCTGCATGTGGTATATACTCTTAAAAGGAAAAAAACAAACCCCGAAGGGTACCAAAATGTTAAAATTTGCCAGAGCTAGGGGATTGCTTACATGAGTGTTCCTTATTTAGTCCCTGTGTTTTTCTGTATATTAGAAATAGCCCCACAATTTTAAAAAAGAAAGAAAGAAATAATTTTCTGCTCTACTTGATTTTGGCAGATAAAAATCTCGGTTTTCTGATATTATCGGCCCAACCAGATGAGTTCACATTGTATTTTAACATTAAATATGCTCCTAAAATATTTTTCATAAGATATCCTTTTGACAAATGAGTTTTTGTTAAAATTCAAACACTAAAATACCTTTCGGATTCTAAGGAGCTGTAAGGAAATTATTTTAAGGGATTATTATGAATCAAAAGTCCAGATATTGCTTAGTTACTAAGCTGCTGTTAATGACAGTCAAATAAAAAAGTCAAAGACCTGTGAACAACTTCATATAAAAACAAAGATCCAAAAAGATTGTCTTTTTTCCTTCTAAGAATATATTAAGATATTAGCAATTTGTAGTTGAACAAGTACGGAATTATGGGTTTTCAGAATAAAACCACATACTAATGTAAAACTTGGAGAGGTATAAATTTGTCCCACCATGAGCTTACTTTTATAAATATTATGACAAGAGGAAATGGCAACAAGCTGTCAATTTAATGCAACTAATTTTTTCCAATTAATTTATATTTCAGGCACAAATTTATGTTTTTACTACAAGCATCTGCCTCATTTAAATAAAGTAACTATTTTCAATACTCCTACCTACTCTTTCCTGAGTTGTCTAAAATTACTTGCTAAAACTTAAATAAGACCATAAACTTGGAGATTTTTGCACACACTAATTTACTTATTCCACCAGTTAAACACTGATTCCCAAGAGACAGGATGGTATGAAAACAAAGCAAAGCTTTATCCCATTGCTTTTTTACTTTTTTTAAAAGTCACACTATTTACCTTGAATTTCAAATGGAATTAAACAACGGCTCACAGTTTAAAGGAACATAGGTTTTTAAAACTTTGAAACACAGCTAAAAGATGTAAAGACTTTACTTTTATATTTTTCATTAATAACTTTTTTAAAAAGTACTATTATTACATTGCCTTGAGAGCAATCTCTAGCTTCTTACATTTCTAATCAAATTACATTTTTAAAAAACTGTCATGTTCTCATTGACTTCTAGAACTTGCTATTTGTTTCTTTTTGTTTTGAACAAACCCATATATAATGCTTATTATATGACAGGCAACTGTTAATTCATTTAATTCTTAAAACATCCCTCTACAGTAAGTACTGTCATTATTCCCATTTCATAGATGAGGAAAGTGAGGCACAGATCATAAAGTTTATAAGTTGCACGAGGTCCCAAAAGTTATAAATGGCAGAGCCAGGATTCAAACCTAGGGTCTATACCAAACTGGAGTCATACTTTTAAAAGAGTTTCCCCTATTTCAGATTTTTCAACGTCATTACTCTTAAATTTTCAGCAACTGAAAGCACTGTTTTTGTTTTTCTCCATACTAGGAAATTACCAGGTGTAAGGACTATAAGGCAGAGGAAAGGAGGCTCTAGTGACCATGTTTACCTAATTAGTGACAGTGCAGGAAAGAAGAACAGAGGCAGAAGAGAACACATTCAGTTTAGGACAAAATTATTTGGGGGTGCCTGAAAAACATGCAAGTAAAGGTATCTGATAAGCAGGTGGATATGTCACCCTCAGTCTTAAAGAGGGAAGTCTGTGCTGGCGCTAGACGAAAAACTGGAGGGCTCCAAAGAGCAAGTGAGTGAGTCTGGAGAAGTCCATAGGATCCATGCGATAAAGGGAGGAGGCAGCCTGCCAGCAAGGGGGCAGGAATGATCAGGAAAAGCAAAGAGACGAAAATGGACAGAGCAGGTTTGGGAAAATAGACCAGTTTTAGGTTAAGCAAGGGGTTCACATAAGCAGAAGCAGTGAAATATAGCATTAGAGGTTGGGGGTAGGGGGCAGAATGTCACCTCAATTATAATGCGAAATCCTACGGGCAGGACAAGCCTGCACACTGTGTTTTGTGCATTTTGCAGAGTGATCAAATGTCAGGCCCAAAGACAATAAAGCCTCATTTTTAATATGATGAAGTCTAAATCTATGAAACTGAAGATAGGCTGAAGTTTTTATATTTTGTGAAAACAGTGACAGTGCATTAATGTAAAGGATTATGAGACTATTATTAAAAGTCTGTTTAAAATATTTACATGCCTAAGGTTTCAATCATTTTACATTTATACACTTTTACTATTAGACATTTACTATTTGACTGAGTTTAATTTTAAAAATATTTGAGCACCTACTGTGGGCAAAGCACAACACATTCAAGAAAGACTTGGAGAGGTTATATTCCTGCACACTCCTGCCTGCCCACAGTGTGGACACCTGACATCAACAAGGCTTACTCCGATGGAGGCCATATTCATTCTACCATATTGATACTATTAATGTCAACGAGGGAAACTTGCAAAGATTTTTGGTTGGGTGAAATGTCAACTAACCTTTGCAGAAAAAGTGGGATTTGTCAGAAAGATATGGAGAAGGGACTGGGCGTTCAGGACCAAGAGAATAACTCAGACAAAAAAATTTGGCTACATCAATTTGGAACCATGTCATGTGTCTCTGTAATTTGTGTTTTATTTACTAATTAACGGTTATTTACAAAAGAGTTGCTTTTCTTCCGTGTCTTTTTACAACTCAATTTTATTTCATAGATAATACTAATACCTGATAAACATTTTTTCAAAAGTTACAAAAAAGCAGATAGTGAAAGTTCTCCCTCCTGACCAAGTATCTCCAGAGTACAGTACTTCCTAAAAGAAAACTTAATTTCTTTTCAACTATTTTAAACTTTAGACTTTCTTCTAATTCTGATTGGCCTTTCCATGATTTAGTGATTCTTAACTAAATACCTATGATTCTCTTTTTCCCATTCACGAATGTTGCACCAAAAACCTTAGTACTCTACAGTCTAGATCAGAGTTCAAGATGCCCACAGGAATGCATATTTAAAAGGAAAAGCCTAGACCTTCCCTTTCAGGTAATACAATTTGATCTCCTTTTTATAAGATAGGATTTTCCTCTATATTCTATTAAACTTCTGTTGAGTCAAGCTTATCTAGCGAATGTCTATTTAAACAAACACACACATACACACACATATATACACACACACACACACACGCCCATACAAACTAGGACCTGGCCTACCTGCAGGTCCTTTGTAATCTAGGATCTTAAATCAGGAAACCAAGGTTGATCGTAACCACCTTACATATTAATAGAATATCAAGTGAAGTTATATTGTATAAAACTGTGGTCTCCAAAATGCGGTTCATGTACCCCAAGATAGTGTATAAGGCAATATGTTGGGTGTAGGAAAAAATTAGAACTCATTTATAATTACTTTTTACTGCTTCCTTTCAAAATTTATATTGTGGGAAGCTTTATCATACACATAATAAGTCAACATATTGGTACATGTATAAAATTTATAAAGACATATTGACAGTGTACATTCAAATATAATTTGCTAATAAGGGCATATAATAAGTTTAGAGAATTAAACAGCTCAATATATGAAGTGTTTATTTCTAGAAGTGCTAATTTGGGTAGAATAAACAGAGAAAGCAAATTGCAAAAGGGAGAGCTCAATGCAGGGCTAGACAGCAAATATTTAGAGGGAAAAGTAGGTGCCTTATTTTTTGATATGTGGTTCTTTTCAAAGATGTTACTGCTATAAGAGTTCTTAAAATGAAATGTATGGCTGAGATGAGTCTCTGAAGTCAGACTCCCAGGTTCAAATCCCGACTCTACCAGTTACTTTGGGAAAGACTAAATGGCATATGTGAAAAGATCTGTTCAAATGATAATGTGTAAAGCATTGTTCAGCATCTGGTGCATAAGCAGTCAAAAATGTTAACAATAAGTATTATCATTAAATAAAAGGACACCATTTAAGAAACATTAGCTTGCTAAAATAATGAAAATGAAACTTCTGAGTCATGTTTTCATTTAACATGACCTTTTGAAAAGATGCCTTTTGGGTGTAACTGAAATGTATTTAAGCAAATGGAAGCTTTTTTCCTTCTTTTTTTACTCAAAAAATTCCCCTCAATATCACTCCCATGAACTATTTTGTCCTGAAACAGCTAATATAAATTAAACAGTGTTAGTCCTCAGCCAAACGGATACAGGAATAACTGTATACAGTATATCTTCTTGGCTTCACTTTTATGTGGAACATGTGTTTATATTTTGACCTTTTGTCTTTTTTTTAAATTAAGAAACATTTTTAAACAGCAGCAACTGGAATGATTTTTTTTCCCTTTCCAAACATATTAAACTACACATGGCAGAGCCTATTGCTGAAACATTTATAAATGTTACACCAACTGTGTTTATACTTCTGATTTTTTTAGATTGTTTTGTTTTCATGTAAGCCATGACCTGAAAATTTTAGCTCAAATTCTTTCCACAAAATAATCACATAATGAAACAGTCTGAGTCATTTTGAATTTCTGAAACACAAAACTCACTCTTATAAAACAAAGATAATGATCAGCATCATAGTGAGATTTTTACAGTGGGGTTTTGTGACTGTCTCAATCACAACTATACCACATGGATAAGAACAAGACCAAGAACACCGTAATAATTCATCCAACTCAGAAAAATCACTGCACTCTTGTTTCATTCCTATTGTCTCTTCTTAAGCAATTGATATAAAAATACAGTCTAAGATTAGATTTCACTTCATTGAAAAAGAATCAAAGAGCAAAAGAATTGGAAATTCTGAAGACAAAAGTTTAAAAGTGTTTACTTTTCTTTAGCCCAATCTTTTAAACTTTTATCTATCACCTTGACGGAAGACAGAAAGAATTCATATGATATAAGTTAATATAAATAACACACAAAATGTTAGTGACAGTTCTATGAACAAGACCAAATTTATAAGGCCAAACCCTACTATGTTTGGGTAAGGAACTTCTCTGCCTCTCACCTGGCCTATCTAGTAAATGAAATTGATTACATACATATCCAATCTATGAGACAGTCTCTGACAAAAGGATAGTTTCTTAATTAAGGAGAGTAAACTTCAGGGACTAATCATTGGTTATTTCTTAAAATAAGAAAAAAAGGAAGGAGTTGGCTCTCAATAAATATTTGTGCAGTGGGTGAATGAGCACAACATCCTACCTTCCAACTTTCACACATTCCTTCTCCTAGCAGCCATCCCAGACCTCAGGCCCCTTGTGGGGTCCTGTGACTCTCCACACTCCCTGCTCATCACTTCAATCTCCTTCACTGAATCCCTCACCTCAAAATATTCCAACAATCCCCAACCTCCACTGTAGGCCTTCTCTATTGTTACTACTCCCTACAAATGACTCTCTTAATGGGTCATAAATAAACTCCTAATTGACGGATTCAAAGGTCTCCTGTTAGTATTTGCACAGGTGAAAAAAGAAAACATTTGTTTTTTAACACAGCTATGAACAAAATCCTGACAGCTGGAAATTTACTGGCATTCACGGAATGAGATTTGCAACAATAAATAACCACTCAATATTTACTCCTGTTTCACCCAGACACAGCACAACACTTTATGTGCACCCTCAAATGGAAAGCTCATAACTGTCTTACACAAATAGCTAGACAGTTTGATTCTTAAGATAGGTACAAAAATGAAAATATCTTATGCTTCAATTTCTGTTTATGTGTTTCCATGGCACACCATCTCTTCAAGGAAGCCTTCACATGTCCCAGCTGTTTTTACTTCTTCCCGTTCCCCCAGCCCCTCCTGGCCTTTCTCCCTTTACCTCCCTCCTCCCAAAGTAATAGATGGGTAAGAGCTGAAAGGACACTATTTCAAGTACTTTAATTTTCCAATTTCAACCCCTAAAGCAATGCAACTATACTACTATTAAAATGAATGATATTCTTAACTATTCTATTAATACTCTGTCTCTAACTCAAAATATTGGTGTTACCATCTCTAACTCATAATATTTTTTAAATCTTCTCTGATACTACTGTTTTATGCTCATAACTAAAATAATGGTTTCAATATTTTAGCCATTGTCGTGAATGATGTAATCCATTTCAGGAGGATTTAAAACTATCATGTAAATCTCTAATAGCCAAAGACCATAAAGCCTCATTAATTATAAAATCCTGGAGCTCTTTGCTACAAATTATGAGTTGAAAGGATGTGGATTTTATTACTGTGCAACATAATTTCACATTAAATCCTAAGTAAAACTGCTGCATAAGCTCATTTCCTACTTCATCTCTCCAAAAGTGCCATACTGGATTCATTTCTGTAAAACACAATGAAATTGCTATTTTGCAAGAAAAGCATATACTTCTGTAAGATTTAATATCAATGATATAATTTATTTAACATGTTATCAGTGCTCGTCAGGTACACTGTCATAAGGGCCTTATAAATATTAACCCATTTATTCTTGTAAGAAATGAGGGAGGTATTACTGATACCATGTCCATGTTCCTAGCACAGTATTTCATACATAAAAGAAATGTCCGAATTTAAGTTAATCCAAAAAACTAGCTTTCATGAACATTTTTCAAACTGATTAAATGTAAAAGGTTGATGATACATTAAAAGGGTATTGTAACTTTCAGTCAGTTGCACTGATTATAACCACTATATAACTATAACCAGTTAGTTGTATGTTGGTGGCCACATTCCATGGGAGACAAAAGATAACAATTGGCTACTTTGTCCACAATAATTTCTATAAAGGTGAACCGAATAAATCAGCCAAAGCAATAATTCTTTAAAGCCACAACTACTCTCTACAATATCCTGCAATCAGTTAAACTACAAACTTAATTTAGGTAATAGACTGATCCAGATAAGAACATATTTACAGCAAATTCTTGGGAAGTCAATCTGTCCATTGCCCCTATTGCTTTTGCCACCTCATTTTAGGAAGACCACATAAACCATTTCAGACAGATTTCTGACTTTTATTCAAGTTTCAATGAAGCTTTGTCCTTCTAATTATGTATTTAACCAATGTAAACAATATTTTCTCAACAACCTCTAAGAAAAGTTCTTCAGACACATGAATAGTCTTCTCAACTCTCCTTGAACTGTTTCTGCTCATAATAAATAACTTCATTCTCTTAATCTCCCACCACTACCTTTGCTGTGAGCTCTAACTTTCCAATATTTTACATGATTTTAAGGATATCTTGTGAATTCTCTATATTCCCTTTGAAATGTAAAAACCAAAGGAAGATAACAAAGTCTATAACAAAGTCTGACATAGTGCTGAGTTAAGAGGATTAAGTCATAGTTATTACATGGTAAACTTAAATTTATATAACTTTGATATGTTTGTTCTATAAGGTATAGGTCTGTATTTTTGGCTTGTGTATCCACTTTGAACTTTAGATCTTTTTCTTCCATAATATACAAAAATCAGTTCTGTATTTTATATTGCCATAGTTACTTTTTCTCTCAGGTTTACTGCTCTGCATGTGCCCATACATAATTTACTTTGTTTCTGACCACTTGTCAATTTATCAGAGTAATCTGAATTATATTTACTTCATTTTTAGTCTCAGCAATTCCACTGAAGAAATTACTAAGCAACACAAGATCTCATGATGATGTCTATATAAAACCCATAATTACCATACACTTTACTCCAAAATGGTACTGATCCAACTCTTTGGCCTACTGTAAACCCTTCCAAGCAATTCTAGGCATAGGGATACTACCCTTTCGCAAATGACTTGTCAAGTTTTATTTGCTTGTAGAATGGGGGAAAGGGAAGCAGAGTAGATGCCAAGAGGTCTCCATTATAGCCTCTTTCTGGCCTTCAAGAGTTTCCCTCAAAAGGATCACCACAACCACTATCATTCTAACACTTAAAGGTTGCCCTTTTAACCAGAGTTAATAGTAAATGGAAAGTAATAATTAGAATTGATAAAATCAGAAGAGAATAGGGGAGAGATAAGAAAGCTAACAGCAGAGGAAGGGATCCTTCGGCAAGGAAGGAAAGATAAAGACCACCTTCACCCATCTATTTGGCCTAGTGCCATCTATGGCCATGCCACCTGACCCTCAAAAATCACTGAACCCTGGACCAGACCACATTTTTCCAACTGATTGCAGGTGCCTGGCTTATGTGACCACATTAGGAAGTGAATGAAGGTCATAGGCCTGATCCCTACATGAATCAACAGGTACTCTAGTTTCACCATCAAAAACGTGCCTTTTAACACCAGCCTCTCATAAATACCATCGCTTATGTTAAAGGGATTCATGACAGATGGTAAGAACCAATGATGCAAATCCATTGCCATTAGGGGAAAAATAACCAGGAAAACTTGATTTGTGAGTCAGCCTACAGAACAAATATCATTGGGTTTCAAGGTCAGACAGACGGGAGTAAGAAACCAGGCTCACTACTCATTAGTTCCCAGTGTGACCTTGGGCAATTTTTCAGGGCCTTAAAAACACATTAAGGGTCTCAATTAGAGCTTGACCTATAAGGGATATGAAGTTTGTGCTAGCTCTAGCCCCTTCTATAGATGTAACCAGGTAGTCAAGAGCAGAGGGATGAAGCCAGGCCTCAGGGTCCCAATCCACAGCATACTACCTGTGAAACACTGGGCAAGTGACAGCCTCACCTTTCTCATAAAGCTGGGATAAGGAACCACAGCATTTAGACAGTGCCTAGCAAACAGTAATGGCAATAAATGGTAATTATTGCTAATAAAATAAAAAGATAATATTATCATCACTATTTGATCAATGTTTTTCAAAGTACGGTCAGGGAATTACTGATACCAGAATGAACTGGGATGTCTGTTGAGGAAAAAAGAAAAAGATACCATGTCCCACACAGCCTATGCAAAAAAGCTCTCCAAAAATGGTACCAGGTAATGCTCATTTCTGACTCAAACTTTCTTGAGAGTCATATAAAAATTTAAGAATTATTGATCCAGCAGGTCTTGTGCTGTGTCACAGTAAATTAAGACTTGTGTTTCAATACTTATCCTTTACTATGCCAGAATTACCCAGTACCTGGTGTTTTTATTATATTTTGGCACTTTTCTACATAGACATTAAACCAACAGGTTTATAATTTTTAGGCTTACTTCTGGTTTTTTCCCTGAACTATTTTGACCCCCCCCAGTTTTGTACAACTCCAACCCCCAGAGGGGGTATATATTTAAATGATTATTAGAAGAAGAAGAAGAAGAGGCCAGGTGCCATGGCTCATGCCTGTAATCCTAGCACTCTGGGAGGCCAAGGCAGGAGGATTGCTTAAGCTAAGGAGTCCGAGACCAGCCTGAGCAAGAATGAGACAATGAGACCTCATCTCTACTAATAATTAAAAAATTAGCCAGGCATGGTGGCATGCACCTGGAGTTCCAGCTACTCGGGAGGCTGAGGCAAAAAAGGAGAAGAGAAGGAGAAGGAGAAGGAGAAGGAGAAGGAGAAGGAGAAGAAGTAGTAGTGCTCAAGACCATATGTTGTCTACAAAATCTAAAAATTTACGATTTGGACCTTTACAGAAGTCTGCCAACCACTTTGTAGCCTTTAATTGTTTTTTAAACTGTGGGTCTCAAAATAATTTACTTTAAAATAGAGAAATAAAATTGATTAGAATAGAAAATATCAAAAAGTACTGCACCTGATAGAAGGAAATACCTGCACTACTGCCAAAGTTTCAGTTATATGTGCCTACTGGACAATGATCAAATTGCATTTGGTTGCAGTCAAAAAGTTTTGAAGTCCTTGGGGGTAGGGCTGGGCAATTGTTTAACAAGTATTTATTAAAACTCACATTTAGTAATTTTTACAGTAAAGGTATCTTGGAGAATATAAAGCCACATAAAATGAATCCAGCTGTTTGGAAGTTAATGGCTTATGTCTTCACTGCAAAATGAAAATGTATGTCTTCTGTGCAAAACATACATAGTCGTAAGTAGAAACTGGAATCATCAATGCAAGAACTTCAAAAGCAGTATACAAACAAAATAATTTAGTTATTTTAACAACCTATTATTATCTAACCTATATATAGGTTCTTTACCAATTCCCTTAGTTGCTAGTTTCCTTCAATTTGGCAAAGAAGTCCTTTTTTTTCTTTGTGTGTACACATGTACATGTGTGCACGCATGTGACAGGAGCATAAAAGAAGTATTACATGCCTCTGCCCTTTCTGTGTCACCCATTATTGGCTTCTCCTTCTCATCTATCTAAAATATGTATTCTTTCATCTATCTCTTGTTTCCAGTAGGGAAAGCATTTGATGAAATTCTTGTGCAAAAAGAACAATTAAGACTATGAATACCCTATCCTGGGAAATACTTAAAAGTCCAAAATTAACATTTTAAGTAACAATCTTCTCTTTTATCTTCACCGAGGTCTAATTTCCAGGGTTTTTGTGATTGTTCTGGACAAGCTAAAAATACATTAATTTTATAACCCATGTCATCGTGCAATTCTGCAAAGAAAAGAAACATCTTCCAAGGTACATAAAGAAATGAAATGACACTTTAAAATGTTTTCATTACATGAAATGCACTGCAGACACACAAACCACAAGCAGTACAAATAAATAAAAGCTGGTGCAATGCTGCATGCATGTTTGCCTTACACCACAAAGAAAAAACATTTGCATTCCATAGTATTTTAGCTTGGGATGCCATAAAAATGGGATTTAGGCATGTTGTGTAAATACAGGAGGCTGTAAATGTGTGTGTCTGTCTGGGTGTGTTAGGGAAAGAGGGGTAGTAAGCAGAAGGGGTGGGACTTCCTAGGAGCAGCTATTTGAGAAAATTCCTTTTTCTTTCCCATTCATTCTTTCTAGCTTGTGTCTGGCACGGTCCTTACAATTACTCACTGGCTTTTCATTCTAAAGACAACCAACAAGCTTTCAGAACTTCCTACAGTGTTTTTTCACACGCTTTCTTAAAAGAAAAAAACACCAAATCATTCAATAAGTGTTTTATATAAAAAGCAAGACATTAGCCCATTTCCTCGTTCCAAAGACCTGGTGGGTTTCAGGCTAAATAGGATCCTTTGTTGTGTGTCCAAAAATAACACAACATGGTATTGGTAAATTGGAAAATAATAGATTACTCTATTTCCAAGAATGTCAGAGCTATTACCATAAATTTTGTTCTGCCTCAGTGAGTCCAATTTCATGCTCCTTTTAGTGAATCTACCGTCCTACAACAGTAAACCAAATCAAATTTAACACCCTTCGCCTTTTCTTTTTGGACACTCCATTAATAAATATAAAGGCTGAAAGAAGACGCCAAGTGGGCCAGTTTCCTTTATGCACAATGGTATCCTCCAAGCGAAATATTGCCAACCACAGTGAAAGTTGTCTTTCTAGCAGATGCCCACCCCAAACCGGCCCAGGAAGAGAGGGGGCAGACGGACAGAGGGAACCGTCACCTTTCAGCTCTCCCACCCCCTGAGGCCTGGGGAAGAGGGGGAGGGTATGACAAGAAAGCAGAGTAGGAAGGTGGGCGAGTGGGAGAGACAGAAATGGATGCTGAGGGGGTGGGCGAGATGGGAAGGTAGGGAAGGCTGAGACGCGGGGAAGAGGAGGGTGAGCAAAGCTGAAGGATTCCGGAGCCAAGGGGGGAACGGTGGTGGGCAGCGAGAGGATTCGAGGGCGCGAACGGGGTCCGGTCCTCACCGTTGAACGCCCCTGCGTCTGCAGGCGCCGCCTCCTCCTCCTCCCCTTCCTCGGAGTCGGAGTGCACCGACTCCTCGGCGAAGTTGACCCCCTTGCTGGGGGTGCCGCCCGCGGCAGCGGCGCCCGCGTCCCCCCAGGTCCTGCCCTCATGGCCGAAGCGCGCGGTGCCTTTGCGCTCGTTCTCCTGCTGCAGGCGCGTGAAGTGCTGCAGCGCGAACTCCAGCAGGTCCGCAGGCTGGTGCCTCAGCACCTCCACCGTGAAGCCCTGCAGCAGCTCGGTCAGTCCCGCCGGGATCTCGATGCTCATCCTGCCTCCGGGGCGGCGGGCGCCTGGGCGCCGCCCTCGCCCCCTCCCGGGTCCGGCCTCGGGCCCCGCGGCTGCCGAGCGAGCGCCAAGGGCGCTAGCGGCGCTACCGGCTGCGAGCGCGGTGCACTGGGCCCCGGCGGCCCGGCTGGCCCGGCCCGCGGCTCCCGGCGCGCAGCTGCTCCGAGCGGCGGCGGCTGAGCGAGCGCGGCCCCGGGAGGGCTGGCAGCATCTCCGGCTCCTCCCGCTCCCGCCGCTGCCGCGCCTCTCCGCGCCCGGGCGCCCCGCCCCCGCCCCGCCGCGGCGCGCGGGAGGGAGCGCGGGAGAGCGCGCCCACGTGACCCCCGGAAACCATGGCAACCTCCGCCGGCGGGCGCCGCGCACCAGCCGCCCAGACCCCGCAGGGCGGAGACGCTGGCGGGCGCCGGCGCGCTGGCTGGGAGCGCCGTTCCGACACGCGCCCGGGGCGTGGGGCCCGCGCGGCGCCGCCCGGAGTCCACCTGTCCGCGTGGCGGGGAGCGGGCGGGCCACTCGCACGAATTCCCACACGTCATTCGCCACAGTGAGCCCACGCAGAGCTGGTGCCAGCGATTCGTTCTGAAACTTCAGCTTCCACCTTAGTGGTGGCATTTTATTTTCCTCCTAGAAGCCAGTTGCATTGATAAGCTGTTAATGTCTTTTGTTTAAAGTCGTGAACAGTGAGTGGTACTGGTTCTCTTTTGGACAAAGCAATAGTACCCCATTTTTGTGACATCTTTTTCTTTCACCGCATTTTATCCAGCCTTTCCCCATCTCTCCTATTTATGATGTTTTGCCTTACTGATACTATTCTATTGTGCGCGCGGTGCATTCACTGTTTATTGAGACAAAGGCTCCATTTATTGTGAGGCACTTATCGAACTTGATGCCCTTCAAACAGGATAGTGCAGAATGAGGCTCTTACTGTTTATTTTAAAACTTTCCCTTATGCTCTGAGTGATTTTGAATTATATCTCCACAAATTGAAATACTTCATTGTAAAACGAAATAGTATTACAAATGGGTGCTTTTAAAGTATAACTCTTTGAAAGGAGGCTTCTGCAAATGTTTACAATTTTGAAGTAGAGAAAATTGTCTTTTGTCAATTAAATGCTGTTTAAATACACATTCTTCATTTTCTAAGATGGCCATTATCATTGTAAATAAAATAGTTTAAGAGCAAGCTCCCTAAGTTATTCTCATTTATCTTTCCACCCACACAAGAGTAAATACATGACTGAGGAAATTCAAAGACTAGAAATCAGAGATGTAACAAACTAGGCCCTTTTATAAAATGCATCTTGATATTGACCCTTTGTTTATGATCCATCTTTTATTCTCTCCATGAGTGAATGTATTCTTCTATTTCCATTTCTTATCAACCTTATAATAATCCAATTATGCATTTAATTGTATTTAAATATACAGTAGTAAAGTGCTTCTAATTGTGTCAAGCATTTTAAAAAGTAAGCTTTTGTAAGATACAGTGAGTCTCACATGTCACTGCCTGGAGCTCAATATTAGTCAAACTTTCTACCATGTAAGCATTACTAATTTATCGATCTGATAATATAAGATGCATTTGTATCATCTGTCCTCATTTATGATGATATTTGTATTAATTATGATTATCTTTGATCCAATGTGCCAAAAAATGCAAACACAGTAGCTGGTGATAGAATTTTATTTCTCTGTAATGTCAATGTAGGCAGTTCAGGGTTAGTACGGTGCTCCATGATCAGCAGGGACCCAGGATCCTTCCAGCTCATTGCTCTGTAATCCTCAATTTGTGGTCCAAAATGGCTACTACACTACCAGTCATCTCATCTGTATTTCAGCTGAGAAGGAAGTGAAAAAGAGAGGGGAACTTACCCTCCCCTCCCCCAAACACACACCCTTTACTTCTAGGAAGTTAAATACACCAATTTCTCTTCTATCCTCTTGACCAGAATTTAGTCAACATGGCCATACCTGTGGTGTGGCAGATTGCATTTTCCAAAGATGACTGCAACAATATCTCCTATCCTGTGTGCTCTTCTGCTCTTCTACATTGTGATCTGGCCATTCCCCATCATGAGTTGAAGTCTCATTTCCCCTCCCCTTGAATCTGAATGGCCTTGTGACTTCTTTAACCAATAGACAATGGTAGAAGTCAAGCCAGCATAACAGAAGAAGCCAGTCCTGTGATGGATGCCCTGTTCAAAGTCTGGATCCACAGAATCTGTGAGCATAATAAAAAGGTTGTTTTAAGCCTCTGAGTTTTGGGGTAATTTGTTTCACAGCAATAGTAACTGAAACACATGGCTATAAGGAAAGTTTGGAAATGTAATGTTTATTTTGAGCAGTCATGTGCCAAGCAAACATTTGGATATTAAGGAGAACCAAGTCTGGGGATAATTATCAGTGTCTGCCACAGTGTTTAACACCTTTTCCTCAGGAATGACAGAATAAAAAAGCACTACTTTCCTAAACTTTAACAAGAGTGGTATGTTAAAATAGCACCCTGGCCAGACAGGGTAGCTCACACATGTAATCCTAGCACTCTGGGAGGCCAAGGTGGGAGGATCGCTTGAGGTCAGGAGTTCAAAACCAGCCTGAGCCAAGAGTGAGACCCTGTCTCTACTAAAAATAGAAAAAATTAGCCAGGCATGGTGGTGCATCCCTGTAATTCCAGCTACTCCAGAGGCTGAGGCAGGAGAATCACTTGAGCTTAGGAGTTTGAGGTTGCTGTGAGCTAGGCTGACGCCAGGGCACTCTAGCCTGGACAACAGAGTGAGACTCTATCCCAAAAAAAAAGAAAGAAAAAAAAAGTATTCTACATTTTATGTTTCCAAATTCATTTCTTTTTGTAGATTTATTATACGAGACATGGTAGATAGCTCTCTGTCGTCAACCTGAATGCCAAGGTTGTATGGCTCTCATTTCTTTAGGAGTATAGAAGTGACTCAAGCATGAAATGCATAATTGGGTTAGATGACCTGTGTGGTCTCTCCCATCCTGGGAGATTTACAATAGCATAAAGCTAAAAGAAGATATATTGGATTTAAAATATCTTTTCAAACAGCTCTGATAATTTTTATTTGCATCAACTCTTAAATCAATAACCATGGCTCAAATGGTGGTAGTACTCATCAGGGAGTCGGGGTGAGGGGGGGAGACCCACATCCTTGGGATATGGCGAGCATTGTGGGGGGGAAGGGAATACCTCTAACTCTTCTTAGGGAGAGGCAAAGAAATATAATGTAACCAAAATGTCAAAAAAAAAAAAATCTTTTATCAGGTGGTGGGCAGGTGGGGGGGAGGGGAAGAGTGTATACTTACATAATAGGTGTGACACGAACCTCCAGGGGGTCAACATGCTTGAAGCACTGGGGGGAGGGGGTTGGCAGGGGCAATATATGTAATCCTAACAATATTTGTACCCCCACAATATAATGAAATAAAAAATATCAATAACCATGACCTGAAAAAGTAAAGCTTAATCCTAATATTCCCATTATTTTAGTATTGTTCTCAAAATAAACATTCACTTCTCAAATTATGTTGTGGCTTTTATTCATAACCACATAACCTGGTTGATAATATTGTATGATTTCCTTTGCTTTTATTTTCAGAATACTTCCCTTTGACTTTGGAGTGTAGCAACAGTGGCTTATGGGGACTATTTATCTTAAATTCTTTAAAAGAACATAACTGATATTGATTCTTTGGTTGTTGATTCACAAAGCAATTTGTACTAATGTCTCAGAGAAACAGACTAGAAGCAATTGCAAAAGAACTCTGAGAGCTCAGCATTGAAATGAAATAAGAGTGCTACCGAATTTGTTTCCACACAGGGAAATTAAACAGATAGTGGACAGAGACATCAATTTGCATATATGTAGCTGCCAAAACAAGGCAACAGCAAGGACAAGCCAATGGTTTGGGCAATATTTACAATGCAGAATAATAACTATTGCAAATCAATCATGTAGCATTTCCTGTCGATAGTTAAGATGTATCCTGATCAAGTCTCTTTGGTGCAGGAAATACATACCCACTCAAGGGAAAAAAGGATGCAATTGAAAGGATTCAAGAGTTGTGCTTGCACAAGTCCCATTGTGACCATCAGTCTCAGTTTCATATAAATTTAGCATTTTAGCACTGACTACAGTTTTGGTGTCTCTAATTCATTTTCTCAAGAGAGAGAATCTAATTAGTTGGTCATGACCATCCAGTGGATTGCCTGGCCTTACCTGAGGTGGTCCAGTAAGTGTGGCCAGTGGGATACAGGATAAGGATGTGGTCAGGTAGTATAAATACGTGTTAAGGCGGGCTTCTTCCTCAGAGAGAAAAGTCCCAGGTGGTGGATAGACACTTCACAACGTGTCTGCTAAAAAACAGTCACCTCATAACCTGAAAATATCATAAATATTTGGACTGAGAGTAAATAAAATGTTTAATTTCTACTTGTAGCTCTGCAAATGGTTGCCTCTAGAAGACTAGTTGTGCCCAAATTTTATCAAATATCTGGGTCACCTAGAGGGCTGGTTAAAACATGGCTGCTGGGCCCCACCCCAAGATTTTTAGGTTCAGTAGATCTGAGGTAGAGCCCAAATATTCACATTTCTAGCCAGGTGCAATGGCTCACACCTGTAATCCTAGCACTTTGGGAGTTCTACACAGGAGGATTGCTTGAAGCCAGGAGTTTCAGACCAGCCTGAACACTAACAAGACCTTGTCTCTACTAAAAAAAACAAAAACAAAAAAAATAGAAAAATTAGCCAGTCATGGTGGCTTGTGCCTGTAGTGCTAACTACTTGGGAGGCTGAGGCAGGAGGATCGATTGAGCCCAGGAGTTTGAGGTTGAGGTGAGCTACAATGATGCCACTGCACTCAGGCTCCAGCAATAGAGTGAGACCCTGTCTCAAAAAAAAAAAGAATTCACATTTCTATCAAATACCCAAGTGATACTCAGGCTGTGGTTCTGGGCACCAGACTTTGAGATCCACTATTCTAGATTCCCCAAGGCAGAGCTTATATTCATGCTGAAGAAAAAAGCTGCTTGAAGTAACTTTTTTTATTTAATATCAAAGCATAAATTTTTCTTTGGCTAACTGAGAACTAAATGCAAATTCATTATTCTATTCTACTTTAAGGGGTCTTGCAAAGTTGAAGAGATTCTAAAAAGCAACAAAGAATATGTCGTTAAACTCCACATTTTTTTTTTTTTTTTTTTATTTTTAGAGATGGGGTCTCGCTCTTGGTCAGGCTGGTTTCGAACTCCTGACCTTGAGCTATCCACCCGCCTCGGCCTCCCAGAGTGCTAGGATTACAGGCGTGAGCCACCGCGCCCGGCCTAAACTCCACATTTTATAAATAGAATGTGGATTTCCTATTAAGGACCAGGTTGGGCAAACAAGTTTATCTCTACTTCCTGAAACTCCACTAAAATAATGGCTAAAAGAATCAGAGAAAACTCATAGGACCAAAACAAACAAACAAACAATAAACACGAGAACCACAGCAAAAATTTAAAACAATTTTTAAAAACTTTTAAATTATCCAGCCTTAAAAGGCAGGAAATTCTGATACATTCTTAAAGACATTATGCTAAGTGAAATAAGCTCATCACAAAATGACAAATATTGTATGATTCCACTCTAGAATAGTAAAAATTCATAGAAATAGAAAGTAGAATGCTGGTTGCCAGGGGGTATGAGGGGAGGGGAGAATGGGAAGTTGTTTAGTGGGTAAGAGTTTCAGTTTTGCAAGATGAAAAATGTCTGAGATTGGTTGCACAACGTGAACATAGTTAACACTACTGAACTGTACACTTAAAAATGATTAAGATGGGCCGGGCGCGGTGGCTCACGCCTGTAATCCTAGCACTCTGGGAGG
>VBSM01003176.1:33389603-33411179 GCA_008086735.1 Cheirogaleus medius
AAAAAAAAAAAAAGAAATCAGAGGCTCTTAAGACAGACAGACACTTTTTACAGGGAAAGACCTTCATGGTATTCTCTAAATATCCTATTTATTGTTCCATATAGGTGAATGTTTATGAAACTTGCCTTCATTTTATAATATTTTGTTCTAAAAGTGATTTTTTTTCTCTTTGTTTTCTCTCTCCTTCTTAGTTACACCCTTATCACTTGCGAAATTCTAGAAGATTCCCAGGTGTAGAATTCTCTTGCTAATCAGCATCCCAATGGGGTAGGATGTTCCATGTTTGCTTTCAGTCTTCCTAGAGCAAATGTGTGCTTTATTTGAAGAACAGTTTACCATTTACCCTGCCTCAGGGTCATAGTATCTTTTGTTTGTTGAACTGTATGGTCTACCAAATTCTGTTTAGTCTTTCTCTTGCCAACAGAAACAAATTACACATCAAAGCACAAGGGAATACTTGGGGTGTTGCAACTACTTTTTATTTACCATTTTAAAGGTAGGCCTACATTTTCCAACTCTCTTTTACTGTACAAGTTCTAGAATTTTTAAAAACGCACATAAGCTAGGCCTACATAGCAGGCATGGAGACGAGTGCCATTTTCAGTGGACGTTTAGATCTTTCTTTCTGCTGTACATTGTGCTTTAATGTTTTCATTCTTCTATGAGAAGTCTGGTGTCTCTTCCTCTTCTTATCAGGCCACCAATCCTACTGGAGTAGGATCCCACCCTTGGGACGTAATTTAACCTTAATTATCTCCTAAAAGCCCTATTTCCTAATACAGTCCCATTAGAGTTTAGGGCTTTAACATACAAATTTGTAGGTTGGCGGCAGGTGTGGGGGGTGCACAAGTAAGTCCATAGCACTGTCCTAGGCTGGCTCTTCATCACTTCTTGCCAGGACTGTTGTCTCCCAATTAGTCCTCTTGTCTCCAGTCTTTCCCATTTCTAGCTACACATTATTACTTGAGAAATCTTTTCTAGGTACATTTCTGTTTATGTCACTTATTACTAAAAAACAAAATAAAACAGAATAAAACAGAACTCCAATGGCTTTCTATTTCCTGGAGAATAAAAGCAAACTTCATTATCATGAAATTCAACGTCTTCCATAATCTGATTCCAACCTAATTTCCCATTTTTAGCTCAAAGTCCCCATCACACTATTTATATTATACTACAGCCAAACGGGAACACTTGCCTTTCTCCGAATGCACCTTCCAATGTCCTGCCTCCATACTTCCACTTACTATGTTTGCCCCATTTGGAAACCCTTACCTATCTTCCCCAGTCAAAAATCCTGCCTCCTGGTCAAATGCCACTTCCTCATGAAGACTTTTTTGATCCCTTGACCAGAAGTGACCACTTCCTATTTCTTGCATTCTTCTGTACTTATATTATAAATTTTTATTATGTTTGTCTGTGGAATTATTTGGTCTCCTTCTGGAGAATAATCCACTAGAAGAAATGTGTCATAGCCTGGCTTTGCACACAGGTTACAGCAGGATCCTCAGAGGGCCTAACACTTAGCAGGTATTCAATGAGTATTTGTTAATATGAGCCATAAATCAATTAATGGTAATTATAGTATTTCATAGTCAAATGACATAAAATAGTATTTAGATTAGTGATTTGTAAGCTATGTTAATTGGAGCCATATTCTATTCCATACCTCAGGCTTTGACAAAATATTTCATTTGAAGAAAGAGTTTTATTGCTAAATATTTTAAGCCATTGATTTATTCAATTCCTTCATTTTGCAGATGAGAAAAACTAGTCCAGATGGAGATTAAAAATGACATTCCCAAGGTTTCCCAACTATTTAGTAGCAGAAACAAAATCAGCAGAATATGTATTAGATATAAACTGTATCAATTGGAAAGATATAATTGTAGAGAATCTTAGTGATTTCATCCTATTCTAAGACATCACCCTGCTACTGGGAAAATTAAGATAACATCTGAAAGAAATCATCATAACTCAGTGAGGGCATCTAAGGTTAAATTTTGTTAAATCATTTATTGTAGGCACTGTTGGTACTTCATGAAAGATTTCATTTTTTCAAGAAATGTGTTATTCACCATGGATCCTAATAGAATAACGCTATTGTCTTAAAAGGCTGGACACAAGCTAAGAAATCACATAAACTCTACAAAATGTAAACAAGTATTGAGTGAAGATTTGAGCATATAATATTCCCTAGGGTTTTCAGGGACTATATTAAAATAAGATCATGCACTAATTAGAATATCAAATATATCTAGTGCTTGTGTGTGCTTGCATATATGATAAAATTAATGTTACAATGGCATTTCTAGCTGTTGTTAGTTTTTAAATTTTTTTGTTTGAAATTTCTTTTAAACCAGGCCCTTCTCAAATTCTCCAGAAAATGAGGAAGAATGGAAGAAACATGGAAAGCTACCAAAAGTATTGTTTTTGCTGCAATGTTACTTTACAGTAGTAGTTCACTCTTAGCACAGCCTGACAACGCTTATCTATGTATTTAAATAGAACCTGCCACTTAAAGAACTAAGAGCTCTGTGAAGCATGCCTTTTTTGGCACAAAATAATCCAGGGAGGATGTGAAGCTATTGGGAAGAGAGTTGAAACCTGAATTTATCATCAATAGGAATAATAATATATCCAGGATGCTACTTCTTGGGCCAATTTATATATTTAGATTAGATTTCGTATTTTTGGAACAAATCCCAATGAATCAAAAATATTAATGCTGAGAGTTGCACTAAGCAAATAAATAAGCCTTGAAAGATATTTGAAATGCAACCATTCTCTAGGATTAAAAAATATGGAAGGTTACCTGTTTGACATAGATTAAAGAACATTTCCTTTAATATCTGCAGAGGCTCCCTGAGAGAGAATTCATCCAAGAAGTCAACATTATTTATAGCAACCACTTTGGGCAAGGCACTGTGCTAAGAGTTATGGTTACACAAAAGGACAATTAGGATAGAGGTAAAATATTCCTGTCTTTATATTCTGGTTGGGGAGACTGACGTTAAACAAATACATAGTGAACAAAGTACATGATTATGAAGAGATATGGGATGGTCTGAGAGAATATATACTGGGGTACTTAATTCAAAGGTGAGTGGCAATGTGTCCTCTTGTGGATTGCTGGTATTGGGCATAGCCATCATTTGCTATTAAATAGAGCCTGAGAATGTTGTCAGCAGGGCTGCCATAGGGAGAGCAGCTGATTCCATTATGCAGATCCTAGGCTCAGAGCCAAAGTCCACCCCCAGCTCCCCCTAGCCCCCAGCTCCATTAAAACACATCTGTCTCCCCACAGAGTGCAAGGCCCCTGTCTGGTCCTCCCAGCTGCTTTATTGCATAATTGCAGAAGCCTCTGATTCTAGCGGGAAGTGGGACAGACAGGTCAGCATTAGTCATGAAAAAAATACTTGACAATGTGTGGGGTTTTTTTTTTTTTTTTTTTTGCTCTCAAGCTGCCAATGCTTTATTCATAAAACTTCATAAATATATTCAAAACAAATTTTTCTGGATGACATAAAAAAATTGGAAACATTCACAATTGTATTTATCAAAAGCCAACCATTTTTCTTTTTTTATATATTGATGAGTTTGTTAGAGGAGCTTCTATTCATTTTTATAGTTCACATTTATTGCTAATGTAACAGGGAACCTAAATATAAATATCTCCGACCCACTCTTCACATATTTTTTGCTATGGGTTTTTATTTTAACTAATTAGAGAGGGTTTTCTTCCTAAAGCCTGGTTGCACTATTTTGTGTCAAATAATTCCTTAAAAATCCAATTATTTCTGCATTCTTGTGTTGTGGTCTCTGTCACACCTGTCTCCTGATTGCAACTACCCTCTTTCTAGCTCCTACTCTTTTTTTTTTTTTTGCTCAACTCAAAACCTTGAGCTCAAGTAATCCTCCTGCCTCAGTCTCCCAAGTAGCTGGCATGACAGGTGTGCACCACCACACAAGGCTTACTTCCTACTTTTTATTTAAGTAACAGTTCCCTGAACAGAGGAACTCTATTATAATCTCATTTTCCTTTCATAACTTCGGGAATTCTTTGCTATTTGGCTTCCCATAAAAAGTCGCTTCTGCGTCTATCCATCTTTCTACAGACTTAGACCTAAACACCTGAAGTTGCATTGTCTTTATTCATCATTGGCTTATCTCTTTTACTTATACCTTCTAGGTTGTGCTTGAGTTCACTGACACCCCTGGGGCCCACCCCTCCCACCCTATATTCTCCATTCAACCTTAAATTAAATTACCTCTTCCTTTTCTTCCCCTTTAGTTATCCAATCTTTTTTCAGTTTTAGAAAGGTTGAACACATCCCTTTAAAAGACTACATTTATTATGCCGCATTGCAGCCCTGACAAGTGTCCCTTCTCTTTTTTGGAAGTTTGTGGTTAGTGGATGAGGGTGACACTCACACACAGCATCAATTACAGTAAAACCAGACAAATGGAACAGTGAATACTGAAGTCCTCTGTCTTCACAGGAGGCCACTCTGGCAGAGGCCACTCTGCCTCTCTGGGGCTCAACTTTTTCTGTAAAATGAAGGAATTGGATACCAGATAATCTCTAGGATTCCTTTTAGATCTAGAGATCTGCTCTATGTCTCAATAGAAGTACCTCACATTCTATGCAATGTACACACATATTTTAATTTTAAGTTCTGTATGAAGTCAACATTGTTCAATATTCTGTTTCATGTTCCTTCCAAGTTATGCTTTGTGCTATTCCAACTTTTATAAAATCATACGCTTAAGATTCTAATAAAATTTTTCTTTTCTCATTCTTTTTGTATTTTTTCCTCTTTCCTGTCTCAATCATTCTATAGTTGTTTATACTGAATCTAGACCTACATATTTGTCACCAAAATGAAAACAGAATCCATCTGTTTCCGTCATTCTTATAATAATATTACTTTTGTAGGCTACAACTTACATACGCTCTTTCCCTTATTTATATACAGTGCTGGCCTTAAGATCTGAAGTACAATTTTTAAAAATAATATTTTAAATAATAATACAATTGATCATAGAAGTGTTTGAAAAACAAGAAAATTTGCATATTCCCAATATCCAAGGATACCAACTGCTATTTTTTAAAACAAATTGGGGTCATACTTTATGTATTATTTTCCCCTGATGCTTAGATACACAAAACAGACTGTTTCTACCATTTCTAATTTGGTCCTCTTTTTATTTATATAGCTTCACTTTTCTATAAACAATAGATTCCTAATCTCTAATAACCCTCTACTTTCATGGATTATGCACAGAAATTTTTGCTTATTAATGTTTCATTAGCATTTTCCCATGCGGTGTATTTCCAGAGCTTCTATTGTTATGCATGTTGCAGAGCATTGCATGAATATTCTTGCCTTATTTCAAGCTTTATCCATAATGTATCAGAATTCTAATCACATTTTGCCTAGCATTTTTATATATTTCACACAGTTAGAAGGCAACCCATATGCTGGCTCTATTTTTAAACAATTTGTGCCTCATTGTATTGACTACTGTCTCCTGAGACAAAAGCACTAGCTCTTTTTAGTCATTCTGTTATTGGTTTCAAGATACTGGAAAGTCTAGTCTGTCATCTTCCTCTTGTAGCATAATTTTAGGCCTGAGGTATTTTCCTGTCTCTGGCTACCACTAGTCTTTGCAATGAAAGTATGAAAAAATTTTAGTCTGAATTTTAAAAAACGTGAAGTGCCTCCAATTTCTGCTTTTCTTTTGTTAGCTTCCTTAAGTGAGATAGGAAAAGCACTGGTGTCATGGATTTTATTATTTCTCTTTTCCCCAAAATCAAACCCAACATATTTGCCAAAGCTTTGTTTTAACAGTAGGGGAATTATTTGCAAATGCGGTGGTAAGCCAGTCTGTTCCAGGAACTGTCTTTTTTCCTCACGAACTTTATTATGCTTTCTAACTCAGATGTTTGCCTCTGCCACTTAAAATCCAGTCTCCCATTAGGAAAATAAACAGTAGAATTTCAGAGCATTAGAAGGAGTCTTATTTCATCCCCTATTACTTGCATAATCATAAGAGGCTCTCTTTTCAGAGCTGGACTGTATAGACATCAATCATTCTGCAGGAATCTTGGTGTTAAAGTTATTGCTGCCTTCTCTATTCTCTGGGGGATAAAAACAACATGAGGTCAACTCTCCCACTGTTTTCATCTTTTCTTTTTACTGATATTCATTTATTTGTTTATTTATTTATCCAAAGACCATTTTCTCCTTTATCGGATTTACATATTTTAGTATGTGTCTGAATAAAACTTTTACTTAAACCAGTGCCATTTTTCCCCTTTCTTAAACTCACTTGCTGATTTTTCTTTCATTTCAGTGATTCCTTCTTCTCCCTGAGAGAGTCTCACACTTTGGCTGCCTTCTTGGTGTCATTGCAGCCTGCCTTCTGCCTCCTTGGCCATCTCTGTCTCCTGATCTGATGTCTCTCATCAATTTCCCATGCTCTGTGTTCAAAATTTTCCTCAACGACTCTTCTATTTCCAGCTACTCTCTTATCATACATCCTTGCTTGTTTGGAAGCCAACTATTATCTTTCACACTACACTGTTCACGAAATTCTTTTAATTTTTATGATACTTATACTTCTTTCGTTTTTCTTTTCTCCTTTAATGTTTGTCCACTGTTGAGTCTGAGAAGATGAAAGCTGAATGGAAAACGAATCAAAGATCATAAAAAGAGCTCCACATTTGGGAGTAATAACATCCACCAAATATCAGAATGAGCAATTAGGGGCCTTTCAGCAGAAACTTCAGAGGACTTCCTCATCCTATATTAAATATGACATAAGGCCACAGAAAGAGAGGTTCATAGGGAGACATTTATACTTAGCAACAAGAGTGTGTGTGCACGTGTGTGTGTGTTTCATGAAGGCTCAAGCCATAGGATTAATTGTTTGACAAGGCAAATAGTTGATCTTCATTGAAATTAAATCTTATGTTGAGATGGGCAATAACGGGAAGTCTGGTCATTTTATAGAGCCTTCCTGGTCTGTGATAGCCATCACCTTTCCAAATATTGACATTAAATTGCAGAGCTTCCTTTAGCCCCTAGGCTCCCAAAACTTTCTGCAAATACTGTCACAAGAATCCTAGATAGAAAGATAGACTTTTGGAGCTTGGAGGCAGTTTTAGAAGAAAATAAAAAAGATTATAAAGAACTCAGTATTTTTTAAAGTCTTTAAATTATGTGTATGTGTGTGTGTGTCTTCTAATAACGTTAGAAATGGTGAAGCTATTTTCTTGATTTCAGAGCTCATTGCCATAAAGAGTAACCATGTTCTCCCACAAAGCCTTGTTCCAACATTATAAATAAAATATTAGGCTTGTATAGACCATGATCTGACCACAGTGACATTTTTCAAGCTTTTTAATTATAAAACATTTTTTCTTGTATTCTTACAGAAACCATGACATTCTGTGCTCCAAATATGTTGATTTGGCACATCCCCAACTCATCAGCCTTCTGTGTTATTTAGTTATTCTCTGAACAATTTTTGGCAGTGGTATGTAAGAATGTTTTACAAGCAACATTTTTTTCTGACTACTCTTTTTCCTTTCCTTTCCTTGCTATATTAATTAACTATTGCTATGTAACAAATGACTCTCAAACTTAGCAGTTTGAAACAACAAACACTTATTATCTTACAGTTTCTGTGGGTTAGGAATTCAGGAGCAGCTTAGGAAGGTGGTTCTGGCTATGGGTTGAAGTTAAACTGTCATCCAGGGCTGTGTTCATCTGAAGGCTAGACTGGGGCTAGAGGATGTGCTTCCAAGATGGCTCAATCAAAGGGCTGTTGGTCACTGGCCTTAGTTCCTCTCCATAGGATTGCTTGAGTATTCTTACAACATGGCTCTTGGCTTCTCCCAAAGCAAGACAGACAGAAAGGAGAGAGTCATATTTCCTTTCGTCACCTACTTAGGAAGTGACACTCCATTTCTTTCACAATATATTTTTACTAGAAGCAAGTCATAGGCTGGATGTGGTGACATAGGCTGGATGTAGTGTCCTAGCACTCTTGGAGGCCAAGGCAAGAGGGTTGCTTGAGGCCAGGAGTTTGAGACCAGCTTGAGCAAGAGCAAGATGCCATCTCTACAAAAATAGAAAAATTACCTGGGCATGGTGGCACAGGCCTGTAGTCCCAGCTACTCAGGAGTCGGAGACAGGAGAATCACTTGAGCCCAGGAGTTTGAGTGAGCTATCATGACACCAAGGCACTCTAACCCAGGGGCAACAGAGTGAGACTCTGTCTCAAAAAAAAAAAAAAAGAAAAGAAAAAGAAAAAGAAAAGAAAAGAAAAGAAAAAAGGAAAACAAAAAGAAGCCAGTCATTAAATCCAGTCACACATTACATTCTTAAGGAGAGGAATCCATTTCCACCTCTTAGAGAAAGATTTATTAAAGAAATTGTGGATGTATTTTAAAATCACCACACCTACCTCCTTCCCCCTCTCTTTATGAAAATTCTTGTTTGATGAAAGAAAACTGTAAGGCAACACCTGTATTGCTTTATTATTCTAGGAATGAAAATGATGCCCTCAGAGGAAAGAGAGTAGCAGAGGACTAGGAACCAGAGGCCAAATTTACCCTCAATTCTGTAGTTAAGGAACTTTGTGATCCTGGGTGAGCTATTTAACCTTATTTGCCTCAATTTTACTTATTCTTAATATCTAGACACTCTCTATTTTATTCAAATAGATTTAGGGGGCACAAGTGGTTTTTTTGTTGTTGTTGTTATATGGATGAATTGCACAGTGGAGGAGTCTAGGCTTTTAATTTACCCATCACTGAATAGAGTACATTGTACCCAATAGGTAATTTTTCATCCCACATCCTGTTCTTCCCCTTCTGAGTCTCCAGTGTTCATTAAGTCACTCTATATGACTGCATACCCATTGCTTAGCTCCCACTTATAAGTGAGAACATGAAGTATTTCGTTTTTTGTTCCTGGTTTACTTTACTTAGAATAATGACCTCCAGTTCTATCCAAGTACCTGCAAAAGACATTAATTTATTCTTTTTGATGTCTAAGTAGTATTCCATAATATTATATATATTATATACACCACATTTTCTTTATCCACTCATCCATTGGTGGACACTTAGGTTTGTTTCATATCTTTGCAATTGTGAATTTTGCTGCTATGAACGTATGGGTGCAGGTGTCTTTTTTATAAAATGACTTCTTTTCCTTTGGGTAGATTCCCAGTAGTGGGATTGCTGGATCAAATGGTAGATCAACTTCAGTTCTTTGAGAAATCTCCATACTGTTTTCCATACAGGTTGTACCAATTTACATTCCCACCAACAGTGTATAAGCATTCCCTTTTCATTGCAGCCATGCCAACATCTATTGTTTTTTTACTTTTTATTAATGGCCATTTTGACAAGGGTAAGGTGATATCTCTTTGTGGTTTTAATTTGCATTTCCCTGATGATTAGTGGATTAGTGATGATGAACATTTTTCCTTTTTTTTTGGCCATTGGTATATCCTTTGAAAAATGTCCATTTGGGTCTTTGACCCCATTTTTAATGGAGCTATTTGTTTTTTTCTTGCTCATTTGTTTGAGTTTCTTATAGATTCTAGAAATTAGTCCTTTTTCAGATGTATAGTTTGTGAATATTTTCTCCCATTCTGTAGGTTATCTATTTACTCTGTTGATTATTTATTTTGCTCTGCAGAAACTTTTTAATTTAATTAAGTCTCATTTATTTATTTTTGTTTCTGTTGTATTTGTTTTTGGGGTCTTAGTTATAAATTGTTTGCCTAGGTAATGTCCAGAAGAGATTTTCCTAAGTTTTCTTCTAGGGGTTTTATAGTGTCAGGTATTACATTTAAGTTTTTAATCCATCTTTTTAAAGTTAATTTTTAATTAATTAATTTTTATGTATGGTGAGAGACAGGGATCCAGTTTCATTCTCTGCATGTGGCCTTCCAGTTTTCCCAGAACTATTTATTGAATAAAGAGTCCTTTCCCCAGTGTATATTTTTTATCTGGTTTGTCAAAGATCAGTTTGTTGTAGGTGTATGGTTTTATTTCTGTTCTGTCCCATTGACCTATATGTCTACTTTTATATCAGTCCAATGCTCTTTTGGTTACTATAGCCTTATAGCTTAATTTGAAGTCAGGTAATGTGATGCTTGCAGATTTGTTCCTTTTTGCTTAGGATTGCTTTGGCTATTCAAGCTCTTTTTTGATTCCATGTGAAATTTAGGATTTTTTTTTCTAATTCTGTGAAATAACATTGGTATTTTGATGGGAATTGTATTGAATCTGTAAATCACTCTGGGCAGTATGAACATTTTAACAATATTGGTTCTTCCAATCCATAAGCATAGGATGTTTTTCCATTTGATTATGTCACAATGATTTCTTTTATCAATGTTTTGTAGTTCTCCTTTAGAGATCTTTCACTTCCTTGGTTAAGTATATTCCAAGGTATTTCTTTTTTTTTTTTTTTTTTTGCAGCTACTGTAAATGGTATAGAGTTCTTGATTTGATTCTCAGCTTGGCTGTTATTAGTGTATAGAAATGCTACTGACTTGTGTACATTAATTTTGTAATCTGAGATCTTACTGAATTTATTTATTAATTCTAGGAGTCTTTTGGAGCAGTCTTTATAATAAGGGCATCCAAATTGGAAAAGAAAAGGTCCAACTTTCAGAGCCCCAACAGTGAAATTTCTAGCTCTTTGGGTCTCAGTCACTATATAATCTAGTTAACCACATATTTGTGCTCTAGCCTTATTTACTTACCTCCCATTAGTAATACATGGGTTTTAAATCAACATTCCACGTATAGCAGGGTCTTAACAGGAAAGAGATAGCACAACTAAAGTGTATAATTGAGGAGAGTTTAATAAAGACACCATATACAATGGTGTGGACAGGGTTCAGACAGACCCACCAGGGACAGTGCAGTATCTCCATGCTAGTAACACCAAGGAGCTATTACCACTCTGAGGCCAAAAGGGGAAAAGGAAAGGAGCTATTACCAAAACTCAGAAACAAAGAGGGACCTACAAACCTGAGCTGTAATCTTTAGTCTAGAGATAGAACCTGTGGTAGTGACTCCACAAGGAGAGAGTTGAGGGATTAAATATCCCAACCTCATTTTCCTCCTTCCCTTTTATCTCTGACATTCCATTCATTGGCCAAATCCAATCTTAGCTGACTAGTGAATAGATTTGGTAACTGGACAATAGGCAGAACACCCCCCCAAATGAAGTTAAAATTACACTTTGAACACAAACATAGGAATAATTAAAACATGATAGATAAAATCAGACCTACATAGAGAGAACCCAACAGGTTGTGAGTACCCAAATATAATCCGGATAATCTATGTGTCACTTTAGAGGAACATGACTGATGAATTGTAATTTTATCTAAGAAAAGTTTTATTTTGTTAATTATATTGTACTCTGTCTGGAGAATGAATGTGTAATGGAAGTAGGGGGGTCTATAAAATGGATATTGGGAAAGATGGAATGTGACAGCTCCTCCAGCAGTGCCCAGAGGGACCGTGCCCTGACCCATGGGCACAAATATCTCTGTTGAGGCAGATAATGGCCATAGAGAGCAGGTGAATGCACTAGGCTGTCACTACTGGGTGACACTGGGCATTAAGATCATCCAGCTCATCCCCTGTTGCTGTGATCCAATCTCTTCTAGAAAGCTTTTGGTGGCAATCTGGCTCCCACTTAGATTTATGCTGATCAGACAGTACAAACATCCAAATCTTCCAGGTTTGTTTTTCTTACTATAAATCAATAATTTGGATTTCTGGTTGTTGTGTCATTGTGAGCTTGGCTAAGGTGTGTCCAGCTCCAGGAGATGGATGCGAATGTGGGAGCAGATCAGATTCCTGCCACTACAAAGCCCCAGGGCCAGCCTCTGGGTGGAGGGAATACCTAGCCTGGAAACAAAGGCAGCCCTGTGAGGACCCGCCATGTGTTCTCAGCCCTTGCACCTAGCCTGGCTTGGCACCTGTCACAGATTATAATTGCTTGCTTAGTTGTCTTTTCCATGGCTAGTCTCTAAGCTCTGTGAGGACAGGGACCATGTTAATAATTATTTGTTGGAATGGATGAATGAATGAATGAACAAATGAACTTGTCAAGGCATGTATGTGGATCTTCCCAAAAGTTACCCACCCTCATTCTGCAAATTTACTTTAAACTCCAGCACCTTAAATCGGCATCCTGCTGTGTAGCTTATTAGGAGCTCCTATTCTCCCTCTGCAGTTGCTTTCCTCACGGAGAATCCTTCTGTTTTATCTCCTGCTATTCCTCACTTGGAGCTGAATCCTAATCCCTTTTCATCTCTGACAATAATTTTTTGCTTTTGCCTTAGCCTTTTTCATTCAGCTTCACCATAATGCTCTAATCTAGGCCTGCTTTGATCATGTTTTCTTTTTTATTCATTCCTTCCCTTTTTATTTTATTTTTTTGGCAAGTGGGTGTTTAGAATTTCTGGGTCTTATTCATTTTTCCTTTTTTGTTCCTATTTTTCTTTCCATCTCTGCTCCTTTTCCCCTTGCTATCGCTGCCCTAAATTGTCTTTCTCAGGCCCTTGCCCCTTCTTTTCTTCTATTCACTCCTTCATCTGTATCAAGTGAGCCACGACTTTCCCCTTTTGTCTAAAAGCCTGTAAATTCTGGGTTATGGCTGCTGCTGCCAGTTGCTTCTTTGCCTCATTGCTCCTTTCTGGCTCTGAGAAATTAGATTTAATATGTCATTTAAAAAGTTTTATAGTGCAAAATTTCAAAGATAAATAAAAGTAGGGAGAATAATAGAAAGTACTCCTATCAGCTTCAGCCGTGATTAGCTTGTGCCAGTTTGTAGGTGTGCCTTGTAAGGTCTTCTGTGCGTTATTACTGAGCTCCTATTCTGTGTACTTGCAACCTGCAGGCACAAAGTAGATCATATTTGGATGCCCCCAGAGCCATAGAATGTCCAGGTAGAGCTGGCTGCCAACTGGTTTGCTCCATCATCCATTCTGAACAAACCTCTGTGTAGTTCTCATTGCGCTGTTCTAATATCATGTGTTTTCTTTCTCTCCTCTTCTAGACCGCAAGCTCTTTAAGGGCAGGAGTTTTATCTTCTTTATCTTTATATCTCTAGCACCTTGTATGTAGTGCCTGACACTGAATGGCCCTTAACAAAAACATTCTTGAATGAATGAATGAAAAAATGAATGAAAAAATATACTGCAATGACTTATCTAGTTAAAAATGGTCTAGTTAAAAATTAACGTATTCTGGTTTCTTACTTGCAATAGTCTACTCTCCCTTGTCTAAATTCTACCTTCTTTCTCTGAAGCAATGCAATTTAGATTACATGTTTTTGATATCATCATTTATACAATATCTACATTCTATATAGCAACCATTTTGTCTCTGAATAATATAATCACCAACATTTATGTAGCACTTATTATATGCCAGGCACTGGACAAAGTCCTTTGCAGATGTTATCTCTGTTAATCCTAACTGAGAAAACCCCATGAGCTGGAAACTATTCTCCCTATTTTCCAAATGAGGAAGCCAAGGTCCAGGGAGAGTAAGTAATTTGTCAGGGTTGTGTCACTGACAAGTAAAGAGTCAGAATTTAAACTTAGATCTATTTGATTCCAGAACTAGAGCATCTAACCACTAGGCATACTACAATGGAAGTGGTCTTTATCTTTGGTTGGCTTAGTGCTATTTGTGTCTAGCCAACAGCTCTAAATCGTTCTCTCTAGATACTTTGCCCAAAATAAATAAGAAATCGCTGTACTCCTAAAGCTTAAGTCTTGCTCTTTTTGCTCTTTCATCCTTGGCAACCAAATCACTGCAAAAATGTCTCTTGAAGTCTTCCCCAGTGACTTTATAATCTGGGTTCCCACACAATGTCCTTATGCAATCACTTGTTGACTACTTTCATCTTAACCCAATGACAAATAGCCCTTCAGATGGCGTCACAATCTACTTTCCTTTTCTACAGGGACTGAATAAGTCTTTTTCTTCTCCTTGTGGAAGCACAAGCCCACACCACTAACAGGACACATCTTTCATCTTTTTTTCCCTTTTTTGTCCCTGAATTCTTCTTCTGCCTTTCTTTGGTACTATCAGTTCAGTCAACCTGGTTTCCAAATCTTCCTATCTTGGGCTCGCTTATTACTCCATGTCTATGATCATTGGAGTAGATACACATTTTTGTGTGTTCAGTATCACTCATCACCCTTCACACCTAACATTCTCAATCCATGTGTTCTAGTGGAACTGCCTTACCTCCTGCTCTAGGAATGGGCACATAAACCAGGCCCGGCCAATTGTAATTTGGAATTCATCCAACCATAGTGATTGGATCAGGATGGCCACATGACTGATGATGAACCAATCAAATCCTTTAAGGGACTTGTGCTATCAATCATGTCACTCCTGAAATTGCAGGTACCAAAGATGATGTAAGCCTGACGCTGCTGGTTGCCATCTCTGCCACACGTGAAAAGAGCCTGCATGAGAATGGAGCCTTCACAGAAAATGCAGTAAGAAATGGAGAGATACATACTCCTTACCCTATAAATTAAAGCCTGGATCAAACCATGCCTGAAGTCACCTCGACCTCTGAACAGGATAGTCATCAACAGGAAAGCACTCTACAGAGTAGATCTGTGTTACCAAGAGAAAGAGAACACCCACCTCATTAAATGTAAACACTATGTTTGATTGGATGCTGAGGAAGGAGGCAGATATAAGAGTAGGAAGTTTCAAGTCATGCCCTGAGCTGGTCTGAGAGGTTCCATGAAGGTTTGTTGGGGGCCATGATGGAAACCTATTCTTAGCCCTTAGCTGGACTAAGAATAGCTCTGTGTTTGTTTTCTATACTGAACTTCAAAATAAGGTTTCTGAACAAAAGCTCTGTTGCTAACAAAAGAAAAAAAATCTTTAGAACTCATTCACACAACACTTACGTTTGTTCTCCCAGAAGCCTAACTTCTTTTACTCTCTAAAGCTTCCTTTGCATCCTATTTTGGCTGTATTTATATCCCCAACTATGCATTCATTTAATTGCATTTCATACTTTATTTTTTTCTCCTTGCAGTCACTTAGGGGGTGATAAATCGGGCATTTCCTCCACATACTCCCGTCTCCTTTCTCATGGGTGTCAGCCAATTAAGATGTTCAATAAAATTCAAATTCAGCAAATATTTACTGAGTGCACATTTACTATGTGCTGTATTTTGTAACATTCGTGAATTCTTTCAACTCCCTGAGAGGTAAGTAGCTACTCATATTTATGTTTGGTGAATGGGGTGAAGTGATTATCTCAAAGGTCACGAGGCAACTTGTTGTCAGAGCTAGAAATTAAGACTTCTACCACAGTCAGGTATAATATATAGACTCCAAAGTTTAGAAACAGATAGCCAATCTGTTGGAAATCCAAACAAACTTGGATTTGAATCTTGGTTTGTTACTTACAAATTTTTGAAACTTGAGCAAATTATTCAACCTCCCTGAGCCTCAATTTTTTTTATCCATAAAATGTAATATTTTCTACCTTGTAATGACATATGTGGATTATATTAAATAATATGTCAACCACATTAGCACAAAGTTGTCTCAGGAACTGTTAGTTTCCTTCCATTCTACCAGGAAATACCTGGTTTCCTCTATCCATAATGATTTGCACATAAAAGAGGTCTCAATTACATGTAAACTTCCTTTGAATACTATTTTACATTTAGATGCTCCTATGCACAACATATTGTGCTACAAGTCATGATATTTAGTCGTTTCATTATTGATAAGACTCTTTTTGGCCAGGAGAGAGCAAAGCCCAGGGACTATGGATTCTCAATTCTAGGATTCATAGTAGAAACATCAAGCACCAAATTATTTTGTAATTTTGTCCAGGATGGATGAAGAGGGGAGGATTTACAGATTTTCAATAACTTACAACTTCTTTCCAGCCATCTGAATGTAGCTATCATTCACTGAATCAGCAATGATATATTTAGGCCTAATACATGCCAGGCACTGTTCTAGGGGCTGGAGAAACAGCGTGAACAAGACAGTCCAAGTGTGTGGAAAGGACGAGGTGCATATGGATGATCCCTTCCTGCCACTCTCTTACCTTCCTGCCCTTTTGGCTCTTACCCCTGGTGCAATCGTTTAGAGCAGGGGCAACAAATTATGTTTTTGTACAGCTGAGCTGAGGATGATTTTACATTTTTAAAGAGATCGTATGTAACCTGCAAAGCCCAAAACATTTTGCCTTCTAGCCTTTTATAGAAAATAATTGCTGACTCCTGGTTTAGAGTAATCTGTGTCATTCACCAAGACCAGAGTAAACAATTTAATCATATGACTATGATGGTCTCGTTTTAAAATTAATAATGTGTTATTTTTTGTAAAGCATTATTAAGTATTAGTTATTATGATTGTTAACAGTATTAAAGGATGAAAAGTGATGGGTAGTGGGAGGGTAGATATTTTATATTAATTTTGTAAGAAAATAATTCTTTTTTGTAAGTCACTTGATTATAACTTTGTTTTCCTAGACTATAACCTCCACATAAAATGTGGACCTTCTTTATCTAGCTTTTCTGGGATTTTTCTATTCTTTTCTTTTCTTGTACCTAAAATGGAGGATTAGAAGATGACTTGGAGGCGCTATGACAATGGGGAAGGATGAAGAGAAGTCACTTCCCCATTACTCCTGCCCTCAGGCAATTACTACTTAAAAATCTCTTAGCTTTTCCATCTAAATACGTTCTGCATTTCTTCCTTGTGTCATGTTTGTCAAAATAAAACAGTACTCCTTTTACATATCTAAATGTTTCTTAGCACTTGCTCTCTCACTCTTGCAGCCACATACTTCCTGTTCTTACTGCTTATCTGGTCTTCTCCTCCTTGGTCACTAAGAGTCACTGGCTAGTGGGAACTTACTCACTGGCTTTGTTTGTGGACTTTCACCCTTAAGGGTAATTCTGAGCCCTGGAGTTGCACCCTCTGCTTCCTCCTGTGAACTGCTTCCAGGTGACAAGATGCTTAGTGCCCACCCTGCCTTTGTGATAGGCTGTCCCAGTATCACCCTAGGACTGAAGAGTCTGTGCCAAACCAAGCTCACATTGCACATGATTTGCAGAGTCTTCCAGCTCCAGCCACAAGTACCCTGGCTTGGATATCAGCAGACTAATTCCAGCTCTTCTTCCTTTGATTTGTTGTTGAATTGGGACCAGCTACATAGCTTCTGAATGCCTAAATGTTCACGTCTGTAACGTTAAGATAATGCCAACTTTCATGTCAGCTTCTGGGAATAGAATTAAACTGTATACGAGCATTGATGTTCCCATGGTAACAGTCATGTAAGGTATCTAGCATGCCACGGGAGGCGATAAATTATTTATGATAAGCACTTGTAAAAACTCCTGACTGTCACGGTAATAAGAGATTCTTACAGGAAGTCCTGGGGATAGACTTTCACAAGAATTTGCATTCATTATTTCAGGGAGAGTTCATCATTCTGCTCCAAACCACCTAATTCTAAATTTGCAGAATAAAATCGTTTCCCACACCCTGGAGCTGCTGAATTCAAAAGCAGTAGAGAATGCTCCCATAGCCTGTGTAAAAGGAAGGAAGAGACCTGCTTCCTGGGACTATTCATTAAACCCAGCCAGAGTCAGTGGGTGTGACTTGTCTGGGTAAAGATGGCTCCAACTTGGGACTGTCTGAAGAAAACAGAAATGTCAGCAGCTCTACCAAAACCAGATTTGTTATGATATTATTGTTATTATTTTGGGAAATTTTAAATATGTAAAAAAAATACAAAAATATACTAATAATTACTCATATTATCATCGTTCAGAGATAACCAATATTAACATTTTGGATTACAGTCTTGCCATCTTCTTTTCCGTATTAATAGTTTTTCAAATATTGTTTTACAACCTGCTTTTTGGTTTGTGAGCATCTTTCCAAATCATTAACTATTTTTCCAGAACATAATTGGCTGAATAGGCCATCGTAAAGATGTGACAATTTATTTAAGTAATTCATAATTATTAAACACTTAGATTGTGTCTTGTCTTTGGTCAACTCGAGACCTCATATTAATTTAACTGACACATATTAGACCTACAAATAATACTTCCATTACTGATGACACTCCCTTTCTTCCTTCCCGATGCTTTTGCTATCAGCCAGATACACCCAAATTCCCTCTAGACACAAATTCCCATAAAAGTCTCAAAAGGAAAGGGCTTTGGCCTGGATTTGTTTTTCCATATTCTTTGTTTCTTGCACATGAATCTCTTATCTAAAACATTATTTTCTTCCTTGATCTTATTAAAAATATTTTTTTCTTTCTGAATTCTGTCTTTCATTAACTATAACATTGATCTCTTCATTTTAATTCTAAATTCATTCTTATTCTCTTTTGATAATGTTATTTTTGACTTTCTCTTTTAACAGGAGTTTTACTTCCTACCCCAGCAGATCTCGAAATTTTTTAGTATCAGGATCCTTTTAAAAATTTATTTGTCTCATTTTAACATAATGAGGTCGGGAGTGCAACTAATCACTATTGGACATTTTAAAATCAGAATATAAAATGTGCCATGGTAGACCTCATAGTGGATTTTGTGTACTGCAACTGGTCCAATATGAGATACGCTGATGGTCATGTGACATATTCTGCAGCGCGTTTGAGTGTGGGCACTGTGCTGGTGGGGTGTGAAGCCGGAATGTTTGCCTCCCTTACAGGGTCCATTTTACAACAGTGCGCATTCTGCTTAATTGATGTAGTGACTCAGCCTGGAGAGGAGGGTTTGGGGGGCAGGATGGCACAGGTGATCACACAGAATCCTGTCCTTAATCCCCACCCCAAATTCCCGTAGATTATCTACCCCCATGACAGCCTCCTGCTGGTGATTCTTGTCACTAAGCAGTAGCTCTGCTCTCAGCCTTTGAGGCCCATGGGTATTTTTCCTCCAACTGCCCAAAATTCTGGCTTGTATCTCAACATGGGGCATCCTATGGTGTTGGGGAGTAGTTGCAGTCTGGATTTCAGAGAGACCGAGTTGTGTCTGCGTTTGGAAAATGGAAATAATGGTCCCTAGGGCTGGGTGAGGGCAAAATAAGAATGGACGGGAAAGTGCTTTGAAAACACTTTAAGCTCCATAGAAGTGTAAGAATGGTTACCATTATTTTTAAGTGCCTAAAACCTCCTTATTGTGAGGCATTATGGCAAACAGGGACACGTAAGGCATGAAGAGATTCTTTCATTTGCTTCTATCAGGTTAGGGAAAAGAACATGCTGGATCCTTCCCAGATCTGCTTATGCTAATCCACTCTGCGGAGCTTTTGGCGTTAAGTTGACCTTGGCTATAAAGCCAGTTGTTGATCCCCACCCCTCCCTTATGTCATAAATGAAAGGTACAATCTGGTGCTGCACATTTTTATCTCCTTTTATAATCTGGCAACTTGTTCTGCCATGCAAAACTGATTGCAGCATTCATTACCAATGACTTTATTTTTCAAGTCTTTTATACTTCTTTGACATCTAAAAGTAGCTAATAAAATCACTGAAGATACACTTTGTGAGAATATATTAAATGCTTCAGTGTGCACATCCAACATTCAAAAAAAATCTTCTATTAATTATTTTTTCAGTCAAAAGTAAGCAGGGCTTTGGCACTGAAATAATCTTTGAACTCAGAAATTGGTTCTTAAGTGAAACCTCAACTTCTTTGTGTTTAATTAGACTGCAGCTGCTCCACTTAAAAAAGGTCACCTAAATTTGGAAAAGACAACTGATTCTAATTGTGACAATCTAATGCTTGCTGGAATTTTATTAGAAAGGTTAAAGTACTTTTTCCCATTCACTTTGTAGCATTTACCCATACTTTTACCACCACAGCACGCCACACAGATCTTGGGTCCTCAAGAAATGAGGTAATTATATTTTAATGGATTAGGCTTTGATCCCTTGTCTCAGTAGCTTTATCAGCTGGCTGTGTGCAAATATTTTAGGTTAGGTGCACCTAATTTTCTCTGCTGCAATAATGGAACTGTGTTTCCTGTGGGTCTATTAGAAGTGCTATAGGCTGACTAAGAAAATGTCTATAAAGCTCTTAGAGTTTGTAGAGCTAGGTGGGTGATACATTAAAGTGACTATTTCTAGTGAGCCAAGGGAAACTAACCTGGGTGATGTGGGAGAGGTCTTAGCAGGAGCCAAGGTACAGGAGCTCAAAAGGAGCGCCGAGGAGGCTGGGCTGGAGTCTCGCAGGGTTCTTGGTGGCCACGTTCCTCGTGGCAGCACGAGGCTGTCGGGCTGCACATTACTCATTTCATTCTTTGGTTCCCATGGAAAAGGGAGGTCAGTTCTAGATTATGTCTAAGAGCTAGACAAAAGGCTCCAGCTGTCCTGTGAACTATGTCAACTTAGTTTACACACAAGTCTTGGGCAAAATGAGAAAAATATTTTAGCCAACGATTATAACCCAGAACCTTTCACATAGACCACTATTCAAACATAAACTAGATTCTTATTTTCTTTTTCACTCCCAACAATGGATAAATAGGCAGGAATTTTTTAAAAGTGGGTATAAGCTTCATTTCTGTGGCCTTTCTCATATAGCTGCACGGAAATTTCAAATATTCTGGAACTATTGCAATGCTTTTTTCCCCCTCTTGCTTCAAGTATCATTGAATGAGTAGTTTTATATCATTGAATGAGTAAAATAACAGCCTGAGCTGTCATGTTCCCGTAGCTGTCTCTGAAAGTAAAAGCGTGACCACATCCAAGTTTAGAATTAGGGAAAGGGGGCAGAGATAGGGAGGGCTATTGAAGCTGCCACCGTTGTAGCTGCTGCTGCGGTTGCCCTGATAATGACTGGAAGAAGCGAGCCAGTGTGCAGTTCTGGGCCTCAAAGCCCTTCATCTACCAGCAGGAGAGGAAAATAGCAGCTCTGAAGGGTTTATCAGCAAACTTTCTTAAGAACAGTTGAACAATGTTATGGAAGACGAACTGGTTTCTGTTTGCGAAGAAGCAAAAGCAGCTTGTACTCCTATTTTAGATAGAATGACCACACTGAGAATTTAAAACATCTCATAGGGATATCTTTCCAAAGTGTCTAGGATGTGAGTCGTTATATCAGAATCTTGAGGAAAAGACAAGTCAGTTATGGGGGACTTGCAGAAAATGACATTTCATCTCCACATCTTGCTAACACACCGTTTCCTTTCAAGGACTAGCTCTAGGATTCTTGACTGTTCTCTCAATGGTGTGTATGTTTCCAGGACAGAGAGACCTAGCTACTCCACATGGCCCCAAAGAAACTAGCTAGTGACTTTCCCTCCTGTGCTTTCTCCTTACCTGACAGTCCTTACTCTCTTTTAAGCTGCTATCAAAAAAGAATTTGGGCCAGGCGCGGTGACTCACGCCTGTAAACCTAGCACTCTGGGAGGCCGAGACGGGTGGATCGCTCAAAGTAAGGAGTTCAAAACCAGCCTGAGCAAGAGCAAGACCCTGTCTCTACTAAAAATAG
>VBSM01003176.1:33411279-33428494 GCA_008086735.1 Cheirogaleus medius
CTCCCAGAGTGCTAGGATTACAGGCGTGAGCCACCGCGCCCGGCCAAAAGGAAATTTTTATTGTGTAGTTGCAATAGCTTATAGTAAGAAATACCAATGCAACATTAAATATGAAACTGCGCTCCTTCCGTTTATTCAGAAAATGTAAGACTCTCTTCATAGTAAGGTTTTCTCCTTGTATGTAATGCACTTATTTGTCTCACTGTGCATCCTTGTTAAGCTTGAGGACTAACATCAGAGGAAGCCCCCCACCCCCACCCCACCACAACACACTTGGAGCAATCTGCACATTCCTTTCTCTATCTCCCTGACAAATCTGCCAGTCAAGGACACCTGGTCTTTCTAATGATATCATCCTACTGTGTAAATGGCACTTCAGTATATCAGGTTGAAAAATTAAAAGTCACATTGTTTTTGAGGGAATATGGTTTACAATAAGCACCATGAGAGACATTTGAACAAAATATTTTTGGAACAAAAAAAAGGAGATAATTCTAACAGGAGAAGGAAATTATGTTGACAGTAACAATAATAATAGTAGCTGTTATTTAGTCAACTATTCAGTTAGGCCCCAAATGTACACCAGTGCTTAATTTTAAGATGGAAATATTCTGTTTCAAATGGGGGAATATTGTAAGAGAAAGTTCTGGGCCAATGTCGCTCTTGATTGAATAATGAACTTTCAGTGAGACACTAACCTTCTTCTTCTCACCTTCTTCACCTCTACAATGAAGGTGATGATACTTGTGTACCACATATTTCATCAGAAAATTTCAGATGAAAACAAACGCATAGAAGCACTAACCTATTTCCTGATAAATAGCAGTAAGCAGCAGTAAGGCATTGCTCTGCATACTGACATTGCCAATATGTCTTGGCATTGGCCATGGGTGTTGAAATCTATTTCACAAGCATTTTTGGAGGTGAATTGAGGCTTTTTGAAATACTGGCACATTTTTAGTAATTTCAAATGGAAACGGTTCAAATAAGCATTATTAGGCTCAGATATATTCAGTTGAGTTCAGCACACAGAAAACCAGGCTAGAAGGAGGGATATGAAGATGAAGTTGACCAGACCTTTGCCCTCAAGACCCTCCTAACCTAATAGGGGAGACAGATTTTTAACCACAGTGCTAGTGTCATAAGGGACTTAAGAATAATGCTGAGTGTGAGAATTAGAGAGGAAGAATTAGAGAAATTGTTCTGACAGTAATGACAGTGATAGTAACAGCGTCAATGTTTTGAGTCTACTGAATTCAAGACAGACTAAAAATGCTATCTCATTTACTTCCTGCTATGGATTGAATGTTTGTGCCCCCACCATTTACACGTTGAAGCCCTAATTAGTAATGTGATGATATTAGGAGGTGGGGTCTTTGGGAGATAATTAGGTCATGAGGATGGAGCCCTCATGAATGGGATTAGTGCCTTTATAAGTAAGAGACATGAGAGAAATGGTCTCTCTCCCTCTCCCTTTCTCTCTCTCTCTGTCCTTCTATCCTGTAAGGATGTAGCAAGAAGGTGGCTATAGGCAAACCTGGAAGAGGATCCTCACCAGACATTGAATCTGCTGGCGCTTTGACCTTGAACTTTCAAGTCTTCAGAACTGTGAGAAATAAATGTTGTTTAAGCACCCAGTCTATGGTATTTGTTATAGCAGCCTAACCTCACTAAGACTCTCCCCTCCAAAATTATGCGAATAATTATTATCCTATGTTTTTTAACAGATGCAGAAACTGGGGTTTGGACAGATAAAGTAACTTACACAAAGTGATACGGCTGGTAAAAGGTGGACTCCGGAGATTGAATTTAGGCCTATCTAATACCAAGATTCATATTTGTTCTACTCTGCCACATTGCATCTCAGTAGCAATGCCACTCTAAAAACACATTATAATGATGTCCAAACAATTTTGACACTTTTAGAGAGACAATTTCCCTGATATCAGCGATGACTATGATACTGTGATAGTTTCATGGTCACTGAAAGGCCATTGAGGCATTGAGATGGGAAGGTAGGAACCTTGTGCAGAACTACTCTCAGTCTGCTGGGGGCTCGTACTGACCCGGTCCCCTGACTTAGTAACTGCTTTCTTTCTCTCTCTCTCTCTCTTCTTTAGAAAGGGTTGGGGAGTGGGGAAGAACCCCATCCAACCATTCTCAAGGGCATACCAGTTAGCTAATATTTGCACATACACACAAATGGTTTGCATTTCATGCCTTTCATCTACTGAAACCATTTACTTTGAGTGTCTCTTAGGAGACACTTCTCTGAGAATAGATAGGCATGTTGGAATCTTTACTATACTTTACTATATTTAAAATGACTATATATTCCAAGACATATTCTAAATAAAAGATTTTTTTCTGATTACTGACTTTTTAAATAAAAATTCTTACAAAGATATAAAAATTGTATAACCATTTAGCTATGGTTTTTAAATCAACTGCTTTTATTAAAAAGAGTAAAAATTACACAGAAATGGAAGTAGTTTGGGAATATGCTGTATTTTAATATATGAAGTAAATATAAGATCTTACAATGTGATTATTTTTCATCCTTATGTGAAAAATTTAAAGAACAATATATGCTGATCATATCATTATTTTAGGATCTGAGAGCGAGAAAAAGACTTCTGATCAATGTGATGACATTTTAGAAACAGCACAAATTAAACAGGAAATTGTACCTATGCTTCTGTAATCATCACAGTACCTAATGAGTGTGGTATCTGGCCGGCCCATTGTTGTTTTTTTTCAAACCCTAAAATACAGAAGAAGAAGCAACTTTTGTTTTCTCCTTGGGGTCAGTAGCCTGAATTCTTATGCGAAGCCGCCCAGGGTAGTTCTAAGATGGCTGCCACAGTTACAAAGAATGATAAATGATTCTACTTTCTACCATGTTTTAAAGTTTTTCTTTAGCCTTTCAATGGAATTCAAATTGTGCCAGCCATCTTTTATTAGTCAGACCCAGGGGATTTTTATTGTTATTTTGAACCAGATCTATTTTTGTTTAATTCTATGGGAACCACACATAGTTTGTCCATTTGCCAGAAATTTATTTTCCAATGAATATTACTCAATTCTAAATAAGTACATTCTACATTTTTATGCTGGGACATAGTAGGGGTGAGTTCAATTAGGAACATGATTTTAAATTATATGATGTAGCCTGGGTTCTTTGTAACTCTAACATTCTGCTAACTGCAAGTGAATTAGGGTTTTGCTTATTGTTGTTTAAAGTAATACATTTTTATGCAAAAACAGCTTTAAAAAAGCCATTAAGAACTGGTTTGTTACAACAGTGTGGTTTATTTATTGACTTATATCACAGCTTTGAATTGTATAACTGTTCAATGTGTTTATTCATGCCTAGAGCTAATCACTGGATAACATTATGTTAACTACAGTAATCAGAAAATTAATATCACGTGTCCTTCCATTAAATGGAAAAAAGGAAACATTTTCTTCTCTAACTTTTGGAACATGATTTATATGGAAAGCTTGAGCTTGTTCCCAGAGGTGGGAAGACCTCTAGTTCTACTGCCCTGAGGGTCAGACTATGGATATCACAACCATGTCTCTTTTTTTTTTTTTTTTTTTTTTTTTTTTTTTTTTTTTACAACCATGTCTCTTTAACCTGAGAAAAGCAGAATATTTTCTCTTGCAACAAACCTTAACTCCCAGGACTGGAGGAAAAAAAGAAGCAATCTTATTACAAGACAGAATCTTCAAGTGTCTCAGATCCTGAGGGATTCATAGATGGAATATTTTATTCAATGGAACAACAGAATCTTCGAGCAAAACTGTCCAAGCAAAATCTATAGAAAATGATGAATCCTGCACTAAAGCTTCAAACAAACAAACAAAAAAATTACAAAGATTCTACAAACACTGTAGGAAAGAGCACCAAGGAGAACACTGAGGGGATTTTTCATAAATATCATTTATTTTCTTGTCAAAAAGACAATAAAGCGGATTTTTTTGTTTGGTTTGGTTTTTGATAGCAGAGATGTAAACCAAGGAAAATTATATGACCTAGACTAGTAAGAAAGTAATTATTTGCCCAGTTGTCTAAGGCATAAAATAAAATTTCATGTTTTGTTCTTTCAAATGGACAGAGATTTTCTTTTAAAATGTACTCTTTTATATATAGAGAAAATCATAAAGAATAAAATGTAAATGGCTCATAATCCCATTGACTAGATAACCCTGTTGACAATTAAACATTTAAAGGTAGTGCAAGCATATGTTTTAAAAAATTCAAATAGTTTTAAGATGCATAAATGAAAAAAGATGTTCCTCTCCTCTCCCATCACTCCTAATGACCAACCTATTTCTCCAAAGGAGAAATTGTTGACAATTACCTGTTTATTCTTCCATTAAAAGAGAATATATCCCAAGATACCAGCATATATCTATGTATGTTTGTGTATGTGTATATAGATATATATGTATACAATTAAGATTGTTTTTTCACAGAAAAGCATGCTATATACACTGATTTTTTCATTTTATAATATATTTATAAATCTTCTCATATTAGCATACACAAAGCTATCATTTTTTAAAGACTTCATTTTTATAGCAGATTATTTTTAACAGCTATAAAATATGTTATCACATAGTATACTATAAATATATAATCAGTCCTCTATTAATTAACATTTAAGTTGTTTCTAATTTTTGTGAGTATATCTATGAACACTTAGCTATTGAACAGCTGTGAAAAATGTTTACATTTAAAAATTTGGTAGATGTTATCTATTTGTTGAATCCATTTTCTCTCCCACCACAATATTTGAGAGGTATTATTTCTCTAGAAGAGGTATTATCAAAGTTTTAAATTTTCACTCAAGAGAAATTCAGTTTATAGTATTCCAATTTCATCCTTTTTTAAAAAGATAGACATTTTAAGTAAAGAAAATCAGAATGTGCTTGCTTTTGGAATATACATTGTCTTAGTTCGGTCATATGTGGATCCACGAAGGAAAAATAAAGTATTTTGATGTAAGTAAGACTGGATTGGCAAAAGTGGCTAATGCTGGAGTAAAACTTTGTAGGCCAATACATTTTAGGAAACTTTTAAAAGAGTAAATTAAACTGATATCTCTCATGTTTACAAGATAATGCGCAGCTGGGGGAGGGGAAATGGAGAGTTAATGGGCACAGAGTTTCAGTTTTGCAAGATGAAATCTGGAGATTGGTTTCACACTATTCAATTGTACTCATAAAATGGTTAAGATGGTATATTTTATACTATGTGTACATTGCCACAATTTAGAAAAAGGTAATGTACAAAACTATGCATCTATAGAGAAAGAAGACAACTACTTAAATATAATTTCAAGAGTATAAGGGAAGAACCTCTACCAGAAACTCAGTTGAATACCTTTAGGGTCTACTTAACATCATTACACAATCAAATGAGGTTGAGAATGCAAAGATGTCTGGTAATGGACTTAAATTTAATCTAAGGCACAAATGGCTAATAGCAGCAGCAGTAATCTCCTCTATTCTGCTATGAAACAGCTGCCTGCTGTACTTGACAACTACCAGGGCATTTCCCCAACAGGGAAAGTACCTGTTCTCTTGGGGCTTAATCAAATGTTTCTCAAATAAGCTTGCAGTCACAGCCTTCAATCCCAATGACCAGGTTTAGTACGTGGAATGAAGATGATGAAGACCTTAGTGACGATCAAGGGGCTCAGGTCATTCTTTGACATACACCATTGTTTAAAAGCTCTCTATAATTATTTTTATTTGTCAGCCCTCACAGCCACCTTGTGAGAAAAGCCAGAGTGAAAGGGAGAGTGCAGTTGCCAGAACCCAGAGAAAACAATAGCACTTTTGTTCACAGTGACTTTCAGATTCATGTCCTGATAATCAGAGCAGACGAATCACTGCTACAAAAATAAAATACACTTACTTTGGAAAAGTTACTCACAATGCTAGGGGATCATTTCATTAAAGTGTTTTACAAAGTGAATAAGCCCATCTCTCAACTAGTCAATGGAAGCTGGATAGCTGCTTGCTGATATGTTGTATCTTAGTACAGAGCAGAGGTTCTTAACCTTGACAGTGTGTGACAATTACCTGGGGATCTTTTCTGGAGTGGGTCTTCAGGTGATTTCTCTATGCAGCTAAGGCTGAGAACCAGTGGCACAAAACTTTTCAACTTCAGTGGACATAATCCTCGGGAGTGGCTTGCCTCTCCCTGGTCCCTGCAGATTTTAGTAAGTTTTGGATTGTCCTACCGATCTACAGTCTTGCATGCATCTCAGGTGATGCTGATATAGATGGTCTCTGGTCCACATGTGACTTCTACTATAGTGATCGAAATTGCTAATTTTTTATCCTCATCACTTACCTCTACTGCTTCTGGAAACCTGGTCCCCTGGGCTTTTTTCTTAAGGTTCTTTACCCCAAGCTAATCATTTTTATTGCTTGCCCTGGAACATGCCCAAGATCTTCACTTAACAATGAGTGGCTCCAAAATGGCCACATAATCCAATGAAGTCCTGACCAAGGCTGAACAGAATTGGAAAGATGGGAAGATTACATCATGATTTCTCCATGCCATGCCTTTTGCTAACAACTCCTGGCGCCATACTTTAAAAACAAGAACACAACTTTCAACACTATCACCGACATCAGAATGTTTCATCAGGGTTGTTCCGCTAAGTCACAATTAACTCATTGCCTACCATGAACCTGAAAATACATAGAATTAGCTTCTAAAGTTTGCATTTGTATTTTTCCTTTTCAAGTTTTGTCCTTATTACATTTTACCATCATTATTTTTGACCAGTGGTCAAGTTAATGTCATTGGCAAATGATGGATACGTGTCTGTTCCATGATTCAAGTTGTCGAGAGAAATTTTAAATATTCTAATGCTCAGAACAGATCCTGTGCATTCACACTTTATATTTTCCCCAGGCTCATTAGAACTCTATATGCCTATTTGAATAATCATAGCCCAGTATAGGGTGGTCAGGGTCAATGTTTTGGAGTGAAAAGATAATGGGTTTGGGGATGAAATAAACCTAGGTCAGACCCCTAGCTCTGCTTCTTACTAGCTAGGTGACCTTAAGCAATAACATAATCTTACAGAGCCTCATTTTCTTTTTCCTTTAGAAATGTGCAACTATAAAACCTCCCTCAGAGGGGTATTGTGGCCATGATTAAATGAAATGCAAAAGTGTTTAACACATTGGCTGACTTACTATATTTATAGTATTAATACTATATGATACTATAAACATATAGTATCATATATATTTATATGGCATCATAAATAAATATTTATTTATTTATAATATTAACAAATATTAGTTTTTTATCCTTACATGTAATATATGATAGATAACATGAATAGTTGAGAGTATAAATATGGATATTTTTCTAACTTAGTCTGCTCGAAGAAATTACGAGAAAGGAAAAATAATTCAAACTAGTGGTGGACTAACCCTCAGAAGGTCACTCAACCAAAGGTGACTGGGGTATAGTCCAGCAGCAGGCGATGTTGAGCAGGGGGCACCCTGGCTGCTGGGTGGGAGCCAGACCAGGAGAGCTAAGGCCAAGGGCAAGAGTGAGGTTCAGGGTGAAGCGAGGAGACTGGCCAGAGCCAAGGAGAGGCAGATGCCAGAGCTCGAAGGCAGCGAGGGCCAACGCTGAGCAATAGCAGCCCTCAGAGAGCCTGGAAGACGCCTGCAGGAGTCAGGGGTCAGCTGCATGGGAGAGATAAGGAGCCTCAGAGTCTGCATCAGGGCCGATAGTGGAGCCTGGCCAAGGAGGGACTCCAGAGCAGCAAAGTCCCTGGCTAAAGTCACTGCGGGACAGGTTACACTCTTCCAGAGTCACTCTTGTCTTTTTATATTAACATAGCTAAACTTCTGTTCTTGTGTTCTCTCCTTTTGGTAGGCTTGGATGGATATAGATATATTCTTCCATAATTAGACACTGTACTAGGAAAAGGAGGCTAAATACTGTAACTCCAAAATCTCAGTGGCTTAACACCATAAAAGTATACCATAAACTCATATCACAGTCCAGCATAAAGTCTACGGGGGTCAGGGCGGAGAACTCTGCTTCATGCAATTATACAGGGACCCAGGATCCTTTCATCTGGTGACTCTGACATCCTCATGAGTGATTCTTAATTTCTTTTTTCTCATTCCTTTTTGTCATGAATTCCTTTGGAAGTTTAACGAAGTCTTCAGGACTTTATCTCAGCATAAGGTTTTCAGTTGTGTAAAATAAAACACACAGTGTTATAAAGGAAGCCAATTAAATCTAATTACTGTTATCAAAATAATTAAAATATAAAATTGTGATAGAGTAGTATATGAGCTTCTTTATTAACCAACATTATTTTTCACATGGGACAGCCACATCCTGTAGGACTTTTCAAGAGTCCGTGGAGTGCTTACTGCTACACCTGGGGCAGGGTTAGCACCACAGGTGAGTCCTCACCACATACTTCATACATCGTTCTGGTTACCTCTTGCTGCGTGACAAACTGGCCTCCAAACTTGGCTTCACACAACCATTTTATTCCGCTCATGATTTTGTGGGTCAGGAATTTCAGAAGATCTTAGCTGGGCAATTTGTCCAGGATCTGCATGGCACCCACTGGGGCAGCTGCCAGATGATAGAGTTCCCAGATGGCTTCATCACTCACATGCTTGGCACCTCAGTGCTTGTTCGCCACAGTCTCTACGTGGCTTGGGCTTCTCACAGCATGGTGGTTTGGGGTAGTCATACTTCTTAGATGGCAGCTGGCTTCCAAAAGCAAGTGTTCTAAGAGATAAGAGTGGAAACTGAGAGTATAAATATGGATTTCTAGACACTTAATCTAGTCTAAGTAATTATGAGAAAGGAAGAATAATTCAAACTTGTACTAACCCTCAGAAGATCACTCAACAACAAAAAAAACCAAAGGATGACTGGATCATACTCCAGCATCAAGCAATGTTGAGTGGGGACCACAGTGTCCCTTCTGCTGTGGTGTACTAGTCAACGTGGTAATAGAGTTCACTCAGATTCAAGAAGGAAGGGACACAGACCTCACTTCTCAAGGGGAAAGATACCAGAGAATTTGTAGCTGTCTTTAATCTGCAATATATAAAAAATGATTTAATCTGTTTAGTAACACCCTTAAGTAGGTATCACTATCTCCATTTTATCAGTGAGGAGACAGAACCTCAAAGAAGTTAAATATTTTGTTGAAATTCACATACCTAGTGAGTTTGAAACTAGGCCAGTCTGATTCCAGTGACTGGACCTTTAATTACAATATCTTCTTTATTTCACTTGACTTGAATCTACTACCGGAAAGCAATATAGAATCCATTTTAAAAAATAAAACAGCAGAGAGTTGTGGAAGAGCTGCTGGTTACCTACCCAGCATTCATTTTCTCCGTCTTTCCAAATTTATTTGGAATAGCAATGCACACTACTAAAGAGCCGTACCCCCCAGTCCATGTTGTAGTCAGATTTGACTGTGTTTTGTCTAATGAGATGTAAGAAGAAAAATTGTGTATAACTTTTAGACAGTGTCCTTAAAGAGAGAGTTCTTTATCTCTTCTTCTGGATGCCATGCAGATGTGATCGCTGGCACTTGGCAGCCTTTCTAAAACACGAGGGAGTGCACTAAAGTAGCAGAGTAATAACAGAAGGAGCCTGAGTCTTTATGGTCATGGGGTCACCATACTGGCCTTGGGAAGCTGCCTCTGGACTCTGCTTAAATAAGAGAGAAACAAATTTATACCTTGGTCTAAGCTATGGTTATTTAGGGTTTTTCTGTTTCTTACAACTGAACCTAATTTTAAATAACATAGGAGAGAGATATATGCATTTGGGGTTATGAGTATCAACTTAGTCATGACAGTTGATGCCATGGAAGCATGAAAAAGCAGGAAATCACTAACAAACTGAACAGCTTTACAGAGGAGAGGTATCTAAGAGCAGCTCAAGAAAGAGAGGAAAACTAAAGGTATTTGAAATATTTAAAATATTTCAGAGTGACTAACATATTTGCTAAGGAACTGGGGACATGTTGAGGCAAACTCAAAAGCCACCATTTTTTTATACATATAAACTGTCCCCTTCCCATGTTTCTTGCCCATTCCAGCTTCTTTGCTTCACTCACTCCAGATTTAAAGTCTTGGTTGGGAGCATCTGATTGGCCAAGACTGGGTTATACACGTGGCCCAAACTCCCATGGATGGTATAATCAAGGATCAGACTCTTCCACTAACACCTGGATGATGGGGAATCCCTCAAACATAGGAAAGTAGCCCTTCAAATTCCCTACAAATTTCCACTACTCCTGGCATGCAATCCCCCCGCCCTGCCCCCAGCAGTCATTGCCATGAGTGAAATGCTGTTCACAGGCAGTGTCCAGGGGGAAAGAAGCAATAAAAGTTAAACATACCACCCAGGGATGTGCGTAGAATCAGAGGGAATTCTCCATTCTTGTGCATTAGTGGTATTGGAGGCACGGGGGAGGGGCTGTAAGGAACGTTGGTTTATAAGACTGTTTTGATATTTTTAGCCCCATCTTGTGAAGGAAGTGTGAGCTACTGCCTTCTCTCCTACCAGGTGCCTCCTTAAGTCTTTGGATTCCATGTTTCCCGGCAACATGCTCATTAACAAATTCCGAAAATGTAGTTTTGGCTGAGTAAATTGATAAACAGGTGCCAAACCTGGGCTGAATAGCAAACGAAACTGGTGATGTTTTCTTAGGATTGGTTCTGGGCCCAGTGTTCTCATTTCCTTTAGTGGTTTGTGTATTTGTATAATGGAATAGAGAAGTAGCTTATTACATTTCCAAAATAAATTTTCAACATGAGAAGAGACAAGCCCTTAATTTGAAAGGGTTTTGGATTTAGTAGGAGAAGTTATCAGAAACCATCCACAGAAATGAGATTCATCTGCTGAAATGAGAAATAACCTCTTTGAGCCTCAATTTCCCACATTGAAGGACTAGACAGTCTCCTGGGTTTCTTCTAGTTTTAGTCTTTAAGTAGTATGAAGATGAAAAAAATATGAATATGATTGTCAGGGCTGAAAAATATCCAGTAGTTTTTAGTGGTTTGTATGTGAATATGTTATCAAAATAAAATAGTTGTGAAAAAAAATTACAGCTAAATGTAGTGGTAGTTCTTACCTGTGAGTTAGTAGCATTCTTAGTTGCGAGCAAGAGAAATTCTGGCAAATTTAAACAAAAAAGCAATTTATTCAAAGAATCTTAGATTAAGTCACAGAATTTCCAGGAAGGCCGGCTCAAGACTCAAGTGAGCACTCTGGGAGGCCGAGGTGGGTGGATCGCTCAAGGTCAGGAGTTCGAGACCAGCCTGAGCAAGAGTGAGACCTCCGTCTCTACTAAAAATAGAAAGAAATTAGCCAGACAACTAAAAATACATAGAAAAATTTAGCCAGGCATGGTGGTGCATGCTGGTGGTCCCAGCTACTCGGACGGCTGAGGCAGGAGGATCTCTTGAGCCCAGGAGTTTGAGGTTGCTGTGAGCGAGGCTGATGCCATGGCACTCTAGCCTGGGCAACAGAGTGAGACTCTGTCTTAAAAAAAAAAAAAAAGGACCCAAGTGAGAATCAGAGCCCAAATCATGCCACAGGACAGAAGATGGGGACACGCCTGCTATTGTCACCAAATACTGGATGTTCCTGTCTACTGCATAAGGCAGAGATGAATTCTTGAGCATTGCAGCTTCTTTGCTTCACTCATTCCAGATTTAACTTGGGCTTTAACTCCTTCTTGGGAAGGAGCATCTGATCACATATGTGGACCCAAACTTCCAGGGATATTGAAATTAAGGATCAGATTCTTCCACTAAGACCTATATGATGCCTATATGATGGGGGAATTCCCCAAATTTAGGAATGGGCCCCTTCAAATTCCCTACAAATTTTCACAACATCTTACATACTGAGGATCGTCTGTACCAGTCCAGAGGTGGGAAGAGAAAGGATAACTTTTTCTAGCAGTCATTATAGTCTTCTATAAATGAGGAGATATATATCTCTATTTAGAGTTTCAACTCCTAAAAAGGTCTAGAGCAAAAAACACATGCTTTTTTGTTTTTTGAGACAGAGTCTCACTCTGTTGCCTGTGCTAGAGTGCTGTGGCATCAGCCTAGCTCACAGCAACCTCAGACTCCTGCTGGGCTCAAGCGATCCTCCCACCTCGGCCTCACCTCGGCCTCCCAGAGTGCTAGGATTACAGGCGTAGGCCACCGCGCCCTGCCCACATGCTTCTTGACACATTCTAATTTAACAGTCCACTAGGTATGGGGAGACTAGATTACATTTTTCACTATAGATACAGTGGACATTTGTATTAGCTTTGGTAACTCAGCTTTTGAATCTTCTTCTCATGTTTGCAGAGATACGAATTCTTCTCTCCGTGCAGAATTCTTCACCTTTGTGTTTTACTGTGATGCAGAAGCCGCTAATATTTGACAAGCTGAAAATTCAAGATACTTCCCTCTCAGCTTCCACTGAAGCTCTGTCTTGGGTCTGTGACGCAGGCACCACAACCAGATGTGCCTGCCCCAGACCTTGACTTGGAAGCTGGAGACACTGAGGAGGGGAATGATGAGGAAAGCTCGATGGCGGTAGAGGTGGTGGCACTGGTGGCAGCCCCAAGTGCTGTGGGCCAGTGGTGTTAGCAGTACAGGTGTCTAGTGCTTGGTGCTGGTCACAAGGTGTCCAAACCAGCTCTGCAGGGTGATCTTGGGTGGCTGTCCCAGCTGCACAACCCCTGATCTTAATTGTTCAGTCATCCTGGTGATACTATGATACTCAATGCTCTTTTAATAATCTTTTTCTTTTAAATGAACCAGAGTAAGTTTCTGTTGCTGGCAACTAAGAACTCTGTCTGATACATAGTGGCACCTTTGTATCCTTTCACAATGCCCAATCCAGTGCCTCATATCAATGGTAGCATAGTAAATATTTGTTGTAGACAGGCAGGCAAGAAGAAAGGAAGGAAGGGAGGGAGGGAAAAAAGGTAGAGCATATAGTTTGGAAGCTAATCCTTTTAACATAATTTGTAATTTTGAGAGGTCTGGGGTCACCCAAAAAGAAAAATAGAGGATACCTGGAGAAAAATTATAGGAAAGCCACAAGGGCAAGGAAAAGTAGAGATTTACTTTGAGAGTCAAAAGAATTGGTGTGGTTTGGCTTTAAGAGAGGATTTGGGTACAGAGAACAAGTGCATTTATTAATACATGGGTTTTGCTGCTTGTTACAGATACTCCAAGTAACTGCGTTTCAAATAAGGTAAAAATTTATTTTTCTTTCATGTTACAGTCAAGGAGTAGATTGTACCAAGGATGGGATGGCGGTTTTCTTCTATGAGGTCACTCAGGGATCCAAGTTTCTCCAGTCTTACTGTTCTATGATGCTTAGCATATTGCCCAAACCCTCACACCTGCATCCACGTTCCAAACAGCAGGATGGAAATGGAGGCGTGATGGGTATGCCCCTTCTATTAAGACACATCCTGGAAATTAAACATTTCATTTCCCATCACATGCAATTGACCAACTCTTTGTGACATGGCCACACTTAACTGTAAGGGAGGCTGAACAATGCAGTCTTTATACTGACCCTCCATGTAAATGTTGGCCAATCAAAGGTTCTATCACAATAGAAGAAGAGGAGAAAAGATATTGGAGGAGAACCAGCAATCCTTGCTTCAATAAATAGCAGACTGAAACATTAGCATATGGGATTAGATGAGAATATAACAGAATTTTCTCTGAGGGTTGTTACTTTTGAATGTGAGAAATGCCTCCAGGAGTCTTCAAATGGGATGATTCTTCATTTATAATGAAATAGATTGAGGAAAAGGGGCAGTTTATGCTCATTCTTAGCCTTAACATCTGTATTCAGAAATGAAAAGGGTAAAAGACGGAACTGAATGAAAGTTTAAAGGTCTTTCTCAGGGCAGATTGCTACAGCCAAGAGCTGTATGCTTGGCAGAATGTAGCGTGCCTATCCAAATGTTCCTTTGGGTCTTTGTTGAAAATGCAATGGCCCATGAGGAGGTCAGAGAGGCCTTGGGGCTAGAGGAGACAGAGAAAATACCAAGGGAAATTTACAGATGACAAATACAAGGGCAAATTGGGTGCAAGTTCAAAGCTGTGGAAATAGCATGGAGAGACGGAGGGCACGTGTACGTCTAAGTTATCTTGCAACATGCTACTAGGGGCAAAGAGTAATGGGGCTGTAAGCCACTGGTGGTAAAGGCAGAGGGCAGCACCCAGAGAATGACAGCCAGGTGACAACCCCCTGGGACCACTGCTGCCCAGCTGACAGGCTGACTCTTCTGAACTGCACTTTCTGAAGCAGCCTTTAAGCAGTCCATTTCCAGGAAGAGTAGTAATGAGTGGCCCATCTCCACTACTGTAAATGTCTGTAAAAGCTTTTTTTATAGGCATTCCCTCTTCTCATGCTCTCAGGTTTATTATAAAGATATACATGTCACCCAAGCCACCTATGTGTGTCAGAGGGTGCTCTGGTTTAGTATTAATGTTTATGTTTCCTTCCATTCTTGGTCTCATGAAATTAATTTAAGGTGAGGCAAGGCGTATATTTTTCAGAAAAAGATGGCTGAAGGCTTGTTTGTGGCTATTCCCAATCTAAATTCTTCCCTATTCTACCACTGAACAAGAACAACAGCAACAACTCAAGAGCCTTATCCAAGATCCCCATGGACACAAGGGACTGGCCTTCTCAAATTTTCTCCTCTTGCTTTTCTAGTAACTTACCTTCAGACTTCCCCAAGCCGTGTTCTAGGCCATATTACGTTCTAAGTGCCTGTAAGTGCTATGGTGTCCCGTGTTGTGATGGTTTTATACCCTCTTGTGGGGATTTAATTGGTTCTCCTTTGTGGCTTCCTTCACACACACACACTCTCTCTCCCTCTCTCTCTCTCTCTCTCTTTTTTCATTGGACTTTATATTTCATTAGATTTTTTTTTTATTGCTCACATGTCTATTTTCAGATCCTATGTCAGTGATTAAGGGCACAGGCTCTCCATTTAGACTGTCTGGATTGAATTCTTACTCTCTACTACTTATTTTCTGTGGGCTTTTGGACAAGTGACGTTACCTTACCTGTGCCTGCGTTCTCCTCCGTACAAGGATGATAATAATAGTATGTAGGGTTGTTGTGAGGTTCAAATTATTTAATACCTACAAAGGGCTTAGACAGTTCCTGCCCCATAGTAAGCATTCAATGAATGAATTTTATTATAATAAAAATTATTATTTCCAGAAGTTCTTCATAGGAGTCTTTAATAGTGAGCATCTGTCAGTGTGCCTAGCAAGTGACCCTACTCTTGTTCTGGTAATGACACATCTCTTTACTCTGGGGAACTGCCCTTCTAAATGGTTTTGCTAATCCTGATCCTGCTACAGGGAAGTGGATGCCAAAACTGGGGTCTGGCCTGATGGCAAGTGGGTTCTTGGCTTTGTGCAGGGAAGAATTCAAGAGTGAGCAGGCGGAGGAACGAAGAAAAGGAAGGCAGGCTGCCCCATAGGTAGAGCAGCGGCTGTCTCTAAGAGCACAGCAATAGCACCGTGTGAGTTTCTGGGGTCTTATTTTACACCTTCTATTTAATTTTATGTTACGTGGAGGGAGGATTATTCATAAGATTTCTGGAAAAGGGGCGAGGAGTTCCCAGAACTGAGGGTTCCTCCTCTTTTTAAACCATATAGAATAACTTCTGGGAGTTGCCATGGCATTTGTAAATAGTCTGGTCTTGGTGGGAGTTTCTTTTGGTCTGCTAATACATTATAAGCAGGGCATAATGAGCAGTCAGGTTTTTCTTGTTGTTTTGTTTTGTTTTTTTCTGTGGCCATCTGTGTTCTAGCTGGTTTGGGCCAGTTTCTCCACTGTCTCTTGTTTTATCAGAGACCTTGGTTAAGCTGTGTCTTATCAGAGACCTTGATTTGGGTCTTCCGACTCCTTACTGAGCAAGGCCTGCCGGTTCCCTATCTCAGTCCCACCCAGATGCCAGGGCACAGAGATGGGCATCTGAACCAGGCCCGGGCAATCACATGATACTCCATTCCTCTGGCAGCCATGACTGGCTCAAAGTGTGGGCCTGAGATCCAAGGAGGGCCAGTCAGAATTTTCTTTGGTGGTGACAGGCAGATGCTGGCACAAAACACTCGATCTTTGTGTTGGGGTTGTTCGCTGAGATAATGCTAGTAGCTTTGTGATAGAGGCAGCCACTTGCCTGCGTGCCCAGGGGAAGCCCATCTGACATGGGAAGTAATAAGGCCAATACACAACAGAAAGAAGAACTGAGAGGTGGGGGGTGTGGCAGGGAGGAAGGAGAGAGATAGAGGCCTTGTGACTTTGAGTTTTGTAGGCTGGGAGCCCTCAGCAAGCTCTTACCCTGATGTTCCCAGTGTGGGAAGCCAAGAGCCTTTTTTCCCTTAAGGTATAATAGTTTGTGTCGAGTTGCCATTGTAACAGGAAGAACCAAGGCTAATCAACCCAGTGTACTGAATTTGTCTTTCTCCTGTTCCTTCCTTCCTGTGGACTCCTTTCTTTCCTGACCCTGAGTGACAAGGCAGGTCTGGATCAGGACCCATCTCTCTTCTCGTCTTGGTTCAGTTTTCCGCCTCTAGCTAATTTCCTAGTTTCCTTTGTTGGTGTATTCCTCACTTCTCCCTAAGTCTCTCCTCACTGCCACCCAATAACCCTCCCTTTTTTTGAAATCACCTCAAACAACTTCCTAGTTTTCCTATGAGCAGATGCATCCAGCTCAGTTTTTCCCCTTTTGTTTATGTGCTGCGTTGCAGCTGGCTCCCTTGTGTCTTTCTTTTTTCCAGATCTTAATCTTAAGCCATTTGCATAAGTGTGTTTCTTTTTGACACGGATGTTACATGCCAGCCCCTTGCACCTTGCCAATTTTTTTTTTAATACAGAAGACACTTCTCTGTTATGTTTCAAACCCGATTACACATTTCACTCTGGTGGTTTGCTGCTCCCTCCTCTCCAGCTGCTCCCTGTATCAAGTGAAATTATCAGTCTCAATGAAAATCACGTCAAGTATGTCATTTCATTCTTTTCTTTTTTTTTTCTTTTTTGGTTTTAATTTTTTTTATTTTTTTTAAATTTATTTTATTTATTTTTTTATTTCAGCATATTATGGGGGTACAAATATTATGG
>VBSM01003176.1:33428594-33442508 GCA_008086735.1 Cheirogaleus medius
GATGCCGTAAAAGGGTGTGCAGAATGTCCTCCCTGTCAGTAGGTGGCGTTGCTCTGAGGAGCAGGCTACACTGCTGTTTTTGGGTCCTGGAACCAGCTCTTGTTCTTTTGGAGAGGCACTCTAGTGCCTCAGGTGGTGGGTGGGGCCCTGGGATTTCCAGGTGTGTCCTTATTCTCCACTTCAGTGAGGGCTGGTCTGGGAGTGAGTCTGGGTGGAGCTGGGTTGGGTAAGCCTGCCCTCGAGCACCACAAATGCTATTAGCAGGGGTCAAAGTCCTGTTCTCTGCTTTCAGGAAAAGCTGTCAAGGAGGGGCTGGGATGGCCCCACTCAGTCAGAAAGTCTGCGTGTGGGGGTGGGGCTGTCTGAGACCTGCAGTCTTGAGCAGGTTTCACTCCTTTCCACCCTCCCCAACTCTGCGGCTTCTCCTGGGCCTCTGCCAGCAGGCCAGACGTCACGCCATCGGGTCTCCCCTGGCTGTGATGCAGGCTGGGAGGTTCCCTGCACTGGGTCGCTGCCTGGGCTGGGCACATGGCCCCCCTTTGGGAGCAGGGTTGCCCTCAAGCACGCTGATCTTCCCCTGAAGGTGCACACACCTTAGTAGGCTCCTTCCGAATATCACTTCTGTGCCCCGGGCAATGCGAGACCTGGGTGCGGGGGGGGGGGGGGGGGGGGGGGGGGGGGGGGGGGGGGGGGGGGGGGGGGATCTGGTCTGCAGGTCTGACCTCTGGGCCCCGGAGTTCAATCCCTGACCCCACCAGGGAGAGGAGTGCCAGTCCTAATTCCCCCATGGGGAGCCCAAGCTGGCTCAATGTCTCTCAGCCTCAAGTCTCTGCCCTGTTCTCCTGGAATCACTGGGCCAGCAGCACCTGGGAGGGCTGGCAGGTAGGGAGCTCCCCATCTGAGTACCCCTCAGTCAGCTGTAGGGCCCCAAAAGGGAAGGTCCCGTTCCCTGGAGATGCCTCCGGCTGGTGGCTGTATTGTCTCTCTCGGCAGCCGCAGCAGGGACGGGGGAGGGGAGAGTGCAGCAATATGGCGCCTGCCGCGTGGTCAGGTCTGTGCACACGGAGGGGCCCTGAGGGGGTTGGGAGCCTGGTGCCACATCCGCTATAGGCTTACCGCTCGCTGGCGGTGGCCGTCTCTGGGCTGGTGTCCGCAGGTCTCTCCAACCGCTGGGGAGCCCGCCAGCAGTCCAAGATGCAAGGGAGGGGGAAGTTAACCGCTCCACCTACCCTTGCCGCTGGTCTCCAGACTGCTCGCTCCGGAGGTCTCTCCTTCCAGTTCTCCTCCGCAACCTCCTCCCGTGGAGTCTCCCGTAGTCTCCGGTACCCCTCCTTCCGACCCCCGTCCGACGTATGGTCATCTGCTTGCTTCTTTCTTCTAATGTCTTCTAGAAGCTGTCTTTTCTGCAGAGACACTCTGTCTGCCGGTGTTTCTCGTCCGCCATCTTGCCCATTTCATTCTTTTCATGCCAGCAGTTCTATTTCTCACTCATTCCCCAGTTCAAGCCTCGAAACCAGGCCGTTTATCTGTTAAATTTTCATAGTTATTTAAAGGCAAGCCACGCACCTCTTCCTTAGATTAAAATTCCAATTAATAAATGCAGAAGGAGTGAAGAATACAGAGAACCAGGGTTAGGCAAACACCATAGTAATAACTGTTGCCAGGAAGAACCATTAATGGATGCTAAAATTAGTGGACAAAGTATAATGAGAAAAAATATAATTGCATAGTTTCAAAGGATTCCTCCACAAGATATGTGTTTATTACAAAAGGGTGAAATTATAACTTTATACCGAAGAAACCTAGAAGACACCACCTTAACCAAGTGATCATAGTGAACATCACCAGTAATAAGGCACACCAGCATTATGTAATCACTGTGTGATGCACTGAGAAGTATACAACATGCCTTCTGTGGTGTGCTTGGCAAAAGTATAACCTCAATCTAGTCATGAGAAATCATCAGATAAACCCAAACTCAGGGACATGCTATAACATAACTGACCCATGCTATTCAAAAATGTTGGGGTCATAGAAGGTAAGGAAAGACTGAAGAATAGCTACAGATTGGAGGAGACTAAGGAGATAGGACAACTAAATGCATGTGGCCCTGGGTTGGATCCTGGATAAAGAAAGGAGAGTAGAGGACAATTGGTGAAATTTCATTAAAGTCTGAAAATTGGGTAATATTATTCTAGTGATGTTAATTTCCTAATTTAGATCACTGCCCTGATGTATTGTCTGGGTTACAGCCTAGGCATTAGAAATTTTCGGGGTCAGGGGGAGACAGGGTCTCTGTTGTCCTAGCTAGAGTGTAGTGTTCACATCACAGATCACTGCAACCTCAAACTCCTGTACATAAGCGATCCTCCTGCCTCAGCTCTCAAGTAGCTGGGACTACAGGCCTGTACCACCAAGCCCGGCTAATTTTTCTATTTTTTTGTAGAGACGGGTCTCAAACTCCTGACCTTAAGCCACCCTCCTGCCTTGGCCTCCCAAATGCTAGGATTACAGATGTGAGCCACTGTGCCCAGCTGGCATTTCATTTTTAAAAGCTGCATGGGTAGCTCTAATGTGCAAAATTTGAGAAACACTGATCTGAGTATATGGTAAGGGAGGGAAGTGTTACATTTCAATAACTGGCTGCAGCTTGTCCCACTACACTTTTGTACTAAGTCCTTGCAAAGATTGCAGCTAGTCTCCTTGGCCGGGACTCTGTGATGGATTGGACTTCCTAGAGGGAAGACATAAACAGGTCAGAGAATATCCAGGTGTGGACTATGCTCCATGTGCAAATCTTCCAGTCCCGCCTCCTACTCCAGCCACTGCTGGCTGGTCAGTTTTTTGAGGGCTTGAATAGGCTCTGTGCAGATGTCCTTGAGTCTGTGCTGTGACGCTCTCACTCCCTGCCCTGGGGCTTCCCTGATGCAGAGATGAGGGTCACCTTGGGAACCCACTCTGCACTTATCCATGCTCAGAGTGTGGGAGAGTTAACAACAGTTCCCCCTTGGTAGACAGTTCAGCAGCTCCCCAGAAGTCCTGGCAGGATGGAGCATCAGTTGCCCTTGGCAAAGGCCGGCTCGGTTACGTATCCTTGTGTTGTTTTACCCTTCTCTGTTTTCCTCCGCTGTCCTGCCCTACTGCTCCTAGAATCGCGTTCCCGAATAAATGACTTGCTCACTGAGTTCCAAAGGCTCTATTTTAGAGAGAACCCAGGCTAAGACACCTTCAGTGAAAACAATAAAATCACACACATTGGGACCATCATGGAAAATCCAGGATGTCTGATTTGGGGTAAGGTTCTCTTTTATTCTTTGAGTGCTCCCTCCCTCTTTCTTCCCTTTCTTTTTTAACAGAAGGCAAAATGGCTAGTCCAGTATCAGCTTGCTTTCTGTTTTGACCAGACTGCCCTAATTCTTCAACTTCTCTCTGCTATCCCTCTCCTTCAGTGTTCCATTTGCAGCTGATAGCTCATCCTCATTAGTCTCTTGGTCCAAGCCAGAAGAAAAACAGTGCTGCTTAAACAATTTTTCTACTCTGTGTAAACAAACTCCCACTGGTCAGCTGCTGCTGCTGTTGCCCTTACAACCCTCCTTTCCTCCTCCAGCCTCTGCATATCTCTGCTCACAGCCAGCTTCCTCTACCCTTTGCCTCCTGAGCAGTTGACAGCCGCTGCCTGAGTTCACTGTCCGAAGCCTGTGCCTCGTGGCTTTCCTCCTGCACGTTGTCACCGTTCACTTCCCAGCTTCTCTTCACATGGCACCTGGGTGTTCATGCTTTCTTCAACGGAGCAGCAATGCTGCCAGGCAGGTAGGGAAAGGATCAATGAAGAAATGGTCCCTAAGGGCTATTTGACTTGTCCAAGACTACAGTAATTCACTTATTCATTTGGCAAACATTTATTGAGTGTCTAATATGTGCCACACATTGTTCTAGGTGCTGGGTGTATAGCAGCGAATGAAAGAGACAAAAAGTTCCTAGCCACATATAGCTTACCTTCCAAGGAGTGGCATATACGTGATAGAGCTGGGACCTAAATGCTACATCTCTTTACTTCCAAAACAGTTCCTTTCACTCTACCTGTTTCCTTAATGGCGGGCAGAGCACTCATTCTATACCTCACAGCTAAACCTTCTAATGAGTCTTCGGGCTCAGGATTAAATATTTTTTTAATTAAAAAAAATTTTTTTAGAGGCAGGGTCTCACTCTGTTGCCCAGGCTGGAGTGCAGTGGCGTGATCATAGCTTACTGTAACCTTGAACTCCTAGGCTCAAGTGATCCTCCTGCCTCAGCCTCCTGAGTAGCTGGGACTGCAGGTGCATGCCACCATGCCTGGCTAATTAAAACATTTTTTTTTTTTTGTAGAGGCAGGTTCTTGCTCTGTTGCCCAGGCTGGTCTTGAACTCCTGGCCTCAAGCAATCTTCTCAACTCAGCCTCTCAAAGTGCTGGGATTACATGCATCTGCCACGGTGCCTGGCCTCAAGATTAAAATTTATCTTTGACCATCTCCCCGTAGCAACCCCAGGTTCTTCATCTCTGTTAAGGTGACTACTTGGACACCTGAAAGGTCTTCAGTTTTAAATGGTGAGAGGATGTTCAACCTGCCTTTTCCTGTCTCTGCTGGGACGGTGCCACCGGGAAGACAGGGCGCCAGGCTGCCTCTGCCATGTGTTCACTCTGAGTGGCAGCTCTTTTCCGTTGATGTCCCCTCTCTCTGTGATTTGCAAAGACTTTGCCACATTTCTCAGATCTGCAACTTGATATTTACTATAACAACAACAACAAAAAACCTCCCTAATGTAACAGCCTGTTTCGTTATTATTAGTGGAGGTACAATTAGTTAATGAGACCACTGATTTCTGTGATATCTGCATGGGATTGTTCAGCTTTACAGATGAGCCAGTCGATTCAGCAAGAGGCTGGGTGAGATACAATCTTTCTTCCTTCCCCTCATTCCCTGCAAAGGCTGTGGAAAATGACTGAGAGCTTTTTCAGTTCGGCGGCGGTTCTCTCTTTGGGAATTTGCTGTTGTTGTTTTTGAAGATAAAGGAGTTTATGCTGTAGGCTTAGGTAGAATGCGATCCAGCTTCTCTGTTTCTAACAGAAGTTCGGGCAAGGGCATGTCCATTTCTTGACAGATGTGAAAAGGGGAGACCTGTTCACTCACCGGCTGACCCACCTTTCCCAGGTGTCCTGATACGTCCCCCTTCCCTCTCTCCTTGGCTCCCTTTCTGACTACACTGGATAGTCTGAGGGGGGAAGGGCTCCTCCATTTGGAAGATATGATCCTTGAAAATTTACCTTTAGAGACCAATTGCTTTGGATTAAGTATTGCCTTTCATAACATCTTCCAAAAATGTAAAGACTTTCTGGAAGGAAGAAACACATTACTTTCTTTACACATTAGTGAGTTTTATCCCATCAGTCTCCTCTGTTTGAAAGAACTGGGCAGAAAGAGCCCTAAATCTCTATCTTATGGGGAGGGAGGCAGAGAGCCTTGAAAGATACGAGGGACAGTTATTGGAAGGGGATATGAAAGTCCCAAGGACTGACTCAGGGCTGGCTGCCCCTCTGTGATTACTGAGGACGTCATTAAGGGCGATGCTGGGGGAGGGAGAGGCTCCTGAAGGTTGCCTCTTCTGTCCTAAGGACACTGATTACTCTCCTTCCTCCAGGGACACGTGGTAGCAGTGCTGCTTCTGAGAGCGAGCCCCTCTCCCCCAGGTTAAGCAGTGTTTCTCAAACTTCTTTGCCAGTCTGAGCTGGGCCAGGCCACAGATGCTTATCTGGGTTTGAGGACAGGCAATCATGACAACTTGGTATTCTGATACCATTGCTTTGGCTGTGCAGTATTTTGCAGCTTAAAAGTAAAAAGTTCTCTCTGTTCTATCATTGAACATGCACCCTTGCTAAACATACAATGGGCAACGGATTTTACTTTGGCTTTCTCCTAAAGCAATGAAAAAGAGCAGCACAAAGATACAAACAAGATAAGTTCACTGGAGTGTGGAAAGGCTCCCCAGTGCCTCCCTTTATCTTACATCATAGAGGCCTTCCTGGCCATGGGTGACCCTGCCCAAAGATGCCTTTTATGCTCCAAGTCAGAAAAAAACTCACATAGCATACAAGGCTATGGTTTTCTACCCAGGAAGCTACATCTCTCAGACCTTCTGTCTAGGTTTATAGCCTTGAAATTCTTACTGCATCGGCCCTGGGACAAATCAGACAAATCTCCCTTATCTTTGCTTACGCTTCTGGGCTGAGTTTTCCATTTATGTCCGCTAGGAACAATGACCCACTACACATGCAGAACCTTCCAGGCATGGGACACACTTCCATCAGTAATAGCAGCTCATTTTGGTGGTGGCTTCACTGGATAGAGAAGGGAAGCCTTCCCATAAAAGAGAAGCTTCTAACACACTCCACAAGAGAGGGAGATCTCCAGGCAGTGTTTCTTTTGAAATGTATATTTTTGGAGTTAATGGAAAATAACAAAACAAATTTACAATGTAGATTACTTTATATAGCTTAAACTAGTTTCCAATTGCTGCAAGGTGTGCTGAAAGTGGTAGTGTGGGTATCTATAATTTATTCTCTTTAATTTCACGTGTCTTCATTTCATATGCCTGAATTTGCAATGCTTAAGGAATATAAATTACCTTTAAGATTGTAATTTTCACAGCTGTTTTGTTTTTCTTGTTGATAAACTTTTTTAAATGCTTTCAGCAGTCTAAGAAATTACCTTCTGTACTCAGAGGCTAAAGACGTGATGACAGTTTTTCTTCTTTCTAACTCCCCCTATCTTTTTGGAACAGGCTGTGACTGTGGGCGGACTATTCTGATACCATTGCTTTGGCTGTGCAGTATTTTGCAGCTTAAAAGTAAAAGTTCTCTCTGTTATATCACTGAACAGGCATCCTTGCTAAACATACAATGGGAGTTCTCTGAATATAAATGAGTTCTTTAGGTTCTGTCCTTTCAGTTCAATGGCTCTCAGATTTTAGCATGCATTAACATCACCTGGGAAGATTTCTAAAATGCACCCATCTGATGTTGCCCACAGAGTCTGTGATGGGTTGCAAGGGTCTGCATTAACCTTTGGCCTGAGAACCACATTCTGAAAGCTCATAATTGCCTTAGAGCAGGGTTTCTCACCTTCCACACTATTGCCTTTTTGGTCAGGTGAATATTTGTTGTGGGGGCTGTCCTCTGCATTGGAGAATATATAGCAGCATCCCTGGCCTCTACCCACTAGAGGCCAATAGCATTCCCATCCTCCTCTCAGCTGTGACAACCAAAAATGTCTCCAGACATTGGCAAATATCTTCTGCAGTGGCGGATTTGAGAACCACTGCCTCAGAACCTCTGCTCTTCCCAAGGCAAACATCTGGTCGCCCAAGCGTTCTATTGAGTGACGGATTTATATATGGGACTTTAGTTCCAAACTTAGTTTCCTTAGGACTCTGTATGGTCAAAGGAGGTTTTTTTCGTTTTGTTTAGTTGAGCTTTTTGTCATGTAGGGTTCAAACTAAGGGCACATAACCATTTCCAGTCCCCAGACAATTTTTATTGGACTAGAACAGATTTTTAAAAAACTTATTAACATTAGTTGCTAATGTTTACAATTTGGGATATGCTCATTTTTGGATTTGCTTAAAAATTCAGAAGATCTGGTCCCACCAGGCTATATTCCTGTGATATAAGAATCAGCTGGACTAGGGGAAGAACTGTACCTAAAAGGCTAGTGCCTGAGGCCCTACTTGGCAGACCACACTCATGCACACTACCTGTCTGGCTCCTACAGGCACTGGATTTGCAACTTTTGGTTTAAAGCTCCACAGCCACTAGCTGAGAATGGAGCATTCTATATGGAGTAATTTTGATGCTAACTCTTGAGTGTATTCAAAGATTATTTTGATTGCAAGGCAATTGGCCAAATGTTTTAATCTCCCATGATCACAGTATCTTCTCATTTTGTAATATATTTGTGTAGAGCTTTATGGGTTTCCCCTTTCTGGAGTAAAGTTTGGATCATAGACACTCAGGCTCCTTTGCTAATTTATCACATTTTACAAATACTTTTTGCTGGTTAGCAATGCAGCTCTGTGTGTCTGTTGAGAATTCTCTCTCAAGTGCTGGTTCTTGATCTAGCTGATGGGTCATTTCCAGTGAACAGAGAAACAAAGGAGAAATGGGTGTGTGATGCATTCCTGGCCATATAATCTCTCACTCCATCCAAAATAACCATTTCATATGGAGTGACTAGAAACTGGCACTTGTGACTTACTTAAAAGGGGTAAATGTCATGAGGTAGGGCTGGCTTCATAGGCGTGTGACCTGTGCCTACAAGGGCCCTGTGCTTGGCGTATTGCTCTGTTATTTCCATGTTGAAATTCTTAATATGTCTTGAATAGTAAGTCTTGCAATATCATTTTGCACTGAGCCATGCAAATTATGTAGCTGGACCTATCTAAAGGAGGGCTTTGAGAATTTATTTTATTTTATTATTGTGGAGTGTGAGAGTGTTCAAGAACATCAGTTCAGGAATTTCATTACCGTAAATAGGAACAGTGTCCTTTTCCCTTGCTGAGGGAGGGAATGCATTTATTTAGGCAATTAATAAACAACTTCTTGAAAACCAGCTATGTGTAGGGAACTTCTCTGTGGCAAGGAGACCCAGCTGATAAAGAAGGCAGTGTGGCGAGGGCAGTGTGGTGATGTGGAGCCAGGTATAAATGGATCCAAATGAATTTAGACAAACCACATAATTTCTTCAAGCCTTATTAGCTTCTTACCTGTAAAGATAATCATTCTGACCTTAAGAAGTTATAAGGCTTAAATGAGATAATTGTGAGTGCCTACTGCAGTGTTTGGCCCATAGTAGGCGCTCGGTATATGTCAGTTGTATTAACAAGGGTCTTCGCTCTCAAGGAGTAAAGAATCTAGAAGGGAAGACAGATGTATCAAATCATGGCAGTAGAACCTGGTGTGTTAGCTCAGGCTGCCATGACAAAATGCCATTGGACTGGGTCGTTTTTAATACCAGAAATTTATTTTATCACGGTTCTGAGAAATCTGAGATCAGAGTGCCAGCACTGTTTGGTTCTGGTGAGGGTTCTCTTTCTGGCTTACAGATGCCATTGCCACCTTGCTGTGTCCTCACATGGTGGAGAGACAGCTCTGGTGTCTCTTCCTCTTCTTATAAGGGCACCAATTCTAACAGATCAGGGCTCCACCTTATACCCTCATTTAACCTTAATCACCTCCTTAAACGCTGTCGCCAATACAGTCACATGGGAGTATTAGGGCTTCGACATAGGAATTTGGGGTGGGGTGGGTGGTGCCAGGTCCATGGCCCCTGGTTTAAGTACAACTAGGGCCTAAAAGAAAGTGCTCAACTCTACTAGTGGAGGAGGTCAGAGAAGGCTTCACAGAGGAGGTGATATCTGAAATAAATCTTAAAAATTTTTAGTCAAAGATGTATATATTCAAGATAACAAATCAAAGAATATAAAGGAATTTATAATTAAAAAAACCAATAGTTTCCCCACCTCTGTCTGGCTGCAAGTCCACTTTCCACTGTCAATGCTATGGACTGAATGTTTGTGTCCTTCCCAAATTCGTATGTTGAAACCCTAATTCTTAATGTGATGGCATTTGGGATAGGGTCTTTGGGGGGTGATTAGGTCATGAGAGTGGAGCCCCCCTCATGATGGGATCAGTGCCCCTACAAGAACTGACATGAGAGTTGCTTCTCATCTCTCTCTTTGCTGTGTGAGGAAACAATGAGAGGACGGCCACCTGCAAATCCAGAAGAGGGACATCACCAGACACTGGATCTATGGGCACCTTGATCTTGGATCAAGGTGTGAGAAATAAGTGTTTGTTGCTTAAGCCACCCAGTCTATGGATTTATTATAGTAGCCAGAACTGCCTAAGTCAACATTCAAAAAATATTTCTGTTTTAGTTCTTCTCATATTTGACACCCTCCTTTACTCCTTCCAATGCTGGTTGTCTATCTTGTATTTTTTTTTTTCTTTCAAATTTTCCACTGGTTACCTTTGTGACAGTGGATAATTTATTTACATCTCTGTTTCTTGTGCCATCAACTTGCAGCATTATCTGCTGGCTCCCAGCTTTATACAAAGATATTGGTGCCCCCATTCTTTTCTCTAGCTTTCTTCCTCCTTTGTCAGCTACTCTTGTGCGTTATCAAAATTACCAATTTGTATTTGTTCTCCCACCACAGTCAAGTCTCCCTTGCAAGCCAAAAGAGCATCTTTTATGTTATTAGGCCTGATGTATGTACCAGAAATACTTTCACTTCTGATACTGTACAAATGCTGGCCTGATGTATGTGGCAGAAATACTTTCACTTCTGATACTGTCCAAATGATATAAACTCAGGATCAGTAGGACGATTTCTTATCCTCAAGGTCAAATGAATTCTTTTTTCTTACAATTAAAAAATTTTTTAAAACCATTATGTATTTGAACTTGCTACATATTTAGATATCTTTTCCTTATAGAGTTTTATTTTTGAGTTTCTAAATGTCTTTCTCTTTCTCCTTCTTTTTTTCTTAAAGCCCTGGATTCAATAAATCCCTTCCATCATATCATCTATTAAATTATATCATCTTTTCCATCAAGATCACCTTTTTAACAGAGTTCATCCTCCCTTCTGGAGAACTCCATTCTCCTGTTCCTATGAGAATTGCTTATTTTCTAGGCCTGCCCTACAGCTATCACTCTGAGAATATCAACACTTCCCTTCACTCCTCTTTTGTGTTGCATCTACTATTTCCTGAATTCCACATCTTCTTCTTTCTTGGTTTCCTCTTTCATTTTGCTAAAATAGATTGAGAAACTTCCTAAAAATGATATTAAACTGATACGTAAATTCCTCAAAATATCCTAGTTTTGTCAAAATATTTGATAGCCTGGCTGGGTATAGAATTTCTATGTAATAGGGACAGTAGATCCACCATTGCCCCTTCTCCAAGGGCAGTTTTCAACTGGTTCTGCCCAGCCCTGTCTTGATCAGAGGAAAATGCTTTCTGTTTATGTCACCAATATCCCACAAAATGTCTTAGGTGTCCACCATCAGATAGTGGATTTTCCACTTAAACTAATGAGTATCCCTTCAAATTGGACACTAAATGGATGATGACCAAAAGAGTGGAGGTCCTCACTAAAGATTGCAACCAGGGTGGACAATTTAGTACTATCAGTTTCCAGGCAACCCATTGATATCTGTGATGAAAGGTTTTACCCACACACCCCTCCTCCTCTTAAATTTAGTGTTTTCTTCATTCCTTTCTGAAGTGGTCCCTCTACCATATTCTTCCCTTTTCTGTTCCAAATTTTATCTAGTCTTCGGAGTGGAAAAACTACCTCTGCAAGCTTATAGACATATCCTTTGACTAAAGACTTCATCTTTTCAATTTTATAGTTTTTGTTGCTGCTTCCAAAGTAGGTGACTATCTGGGTAGAACTGAACAGAAGTCAAAAAGACCATAGAGATGCCAGTGAGTAAATAGGGAAAGAAACACACAATAAACACACAGATTAATATTTCAAGATATAATCCTACCACAATAGATTCAATATTATTTTTTCTTAGACTTTCGAAAGTGTAAGTCCAATTTTTTCAGCAACCACTGTTACTAATGGGAAATCAGATGCCGGTCTGGTTTGTTCTTTTGTGTGTACTTGGTTTTACTTTCTGGAAAATTTTAAGATATTCTTTTTATGCTTAATATTCTGAAATTTCATAGTAATGTGTCTAGGAATAGGTATTTTTAAATTCTTGAACTGGGCATTTACTAGATCCTTTCAATCTGAATATTTTTTACCTCTTGGCTTTAAATATGTTCACTATTTTTTTTTTCTTTTGCTAATCTTGTCTTCTTTATTATCTTTGTCCTTCCTTGAAATTTTATTTGTTGAATGCTAGACTTGCTGAATTGGTCTTGTCTCTTAGTTTTTTTAAATTATGGTAAAACACATAAAACATTAAAATGTCTCATTAAAATGAGATTAACTTATATCTCATCCACTCTTCCCCCCCCCCATCTCTTTGTCTTTTTGTTGTAAGGTCTGAGAAATTTCCTTGATGTTTCTATTTCTCTATTGCATTTTTTTTGTATCAGTAACTAATAATTTCTATTTTTTTTTCTGTTTTCTGATTGCTCCTTTTTAACAGCACATTAACCTCAGTTTATGGATATCTCATCTCTTTGAGCATTTTAATTATAATTGCTTTGTTTCCTGAATTATTTCAGTATTTCTGATTATTTATCTTGCTCTCTCCTTGTTGCTGGTTCTCTTCCTATGTCTGGTGATCCTAAATTTTCTATTCATATGTAAGAATGAAAGCCTCAGTAGCTAGTGTGGATTTCTTTTGCTATAATGTAAAGACTCCCCAGGTTGAGATTCTACATGGGACAGGCAGGCAGGGATGTGGGCTAATAGGCTGTGCTCTCAGCTGAGCAGGGGAAGGGTTGGCTGTCAGGCTATGCATCCTCCCAAGCAAGTGAATGAAAAGGACTCCTTTTTTCTCCTCATCCAGGTTGGACCCCCAGTTTTCTGGAGATAGCAGAAGCCCAGGCTGGAATTCTCAGTGCCCTTAGATTGCTGCAAGGGCCCACAGAGAGAGCTCTGGCCATTCTAGAAGTTTGTTGTCTCTCCAAGGTCAATGCTGACTGCTGGGCTCACACTTGTCTTGCAGAAACCCTAATGAAGGCCCTGCAGCCAAGAACTGGCAGGCTGTGCTTCAGACATGTACTTAGGGAAACCGTTGTCCACACTAGAAATCTTAGCTTTTGCCCATTAGTTCATGTGAAGTTGAATGGCCCAAATGGTTCAAGTTTACAAATACAATATATACCTTTGGAATTTTTCCAGTGTTGATGTTTTGTTTTAAATTAGTGAGCCTCAAACTATTTTTATTCTTTTTAATGGAACTGAAGACATTCTCTATTTAAATTTTGGATATGAAATTACTTGTGACAGGGAATATTTCACAACTAGAGTGTGTAGATGTAGGAATGGATTTAATGCTATAATTGATTTCTTAAAAGAAAGATTTACTGATTTACCTACATATTGGGCTTCTATTGCTATTCAAGTAGACATTTTATAACCAATTAAACCCAAATTCTGGAGTTCTTTCCACTTTCCACCTTTATTTGGATACTGTTTCATGGTGTATGACAATAGCCTAGTTTTGTTATATACTCTAGTTTAAATATATATGTACATGTAAATAAATACATATTTATTATTACTTATTTATATTACTAATATAAATATATATACATTCTCTAAATTTTCAGGATATATATAGATCCTCAATTAGTCAATGTAAATTTAGTAGCTCCGAGTGGCTACTAAGTAGCTACTAACCAGTAGCTTTTTCTTTAAAAAGAAATAAAACTCTGGTACATTTAAATGATAAAATCTTTCCCAGTCTCTTCACTTTTCCTTTACTTTCACCTTCCCTCCTACATAGGAGTTTAATAATGGTTCAGAAAACATCTATTCAATTTAATTCTTTTTAACATCCATTAAAGGGACTCTGAAGCCTATCCAGTACCATTTTGTTTCTAGATTGTGAAGTATAAGACTCCAGGGACTTTGATCTTTGTATTTTGTGGCCTAAAATTGGTAGACTGTCTTTTTGCTCATCTGAGTTGCCTCTGCTTGATTCCTCAGCTATAATTTTGGCTGGTTCTTGAGGCACATCGCATCTTTTGCTTCCCTTGGTTATGTGGAACCTGGTGAGCAGTCCCAACTAGCTCCTGCAGGTGCCTGGAGCTGTCTCCTTCTTGGTCAGCCTGGATCTGAACAGCCCTCAATACAGACAGCGAGTAATGCTGAACAACCCAGACTTTGTCAGTAGAATCTTTTT